>SJYX01001534.1:211029-223916 GCA_006410675.1 Oreotragus oreotragus
TTTTTTTTCCCCCCAAGCAAATGCAAATTAGAGAAAAATAATTTTCTTTCAACGATATGCAATGTATTAGTCACTTGTTATCGTGCTCCGAGGCAGGCCTCATTTGCGCGTCTGCCAGCTCGCTCACATCTGCTCGGCGCTGTTCGGGGCATTTTAACCTTGGCGGTGTCGTGTCTAGTCCCACGGATCAAGGAGGAGTAATTAAGCTCTGAACAGCTACAAAAATTCACGGGCCCCCACGTCTACTGCAGTTTTCCCTCAGCTTTGTTTGGGATGTTCTGGTTCCAAGATTGAGTAGCAGACATGGGGTTCCTATTGTTCCTTGTTAAGAAAGTGGGAGACCCTGTCCTCCGCTGACCCTCATCCCCAGTCTTCCCAGGACTCCCAGGCAGCACACAATCAGCAGGGAATCCGGGTGCAGACTGCAGGACCCTGTGTTTTCTGCATCTTTTATTTGTAAAAAGTTCCTTTGTGCTTCCTGTGTGTACTAATGATAGCTGCTGTTAATAGCCTTATGGATCGGTTCTTCTGCATTTGCCTCCAGGTTGGGGGAGACTCCAGCTGGGAACTCAGCCTTGTAGGGACCCCACTGGAGGGGGTGTGGGGCGGGGGATGGGTGGGTGGGTGGCAGGGGTGGCATGGCTCTGCTGTGTGGGAAAGGGAGTGTGTGGCGGGCAGCACTCCTGGTTTGGCAGCAGCTCTCCAGGTTGATCCTTGCTGGTGCCCTCCCCCCTCCTCAAGCCCCCAGCTCCCTTTTACAGTTGGCTACACTTGGCTTGCATCTTTCAATCAGGGGAGATGGGGGAGGAAAGCATCCATGGAGTGCAACACTCCAGACTGGCCAAAGGGAGCCCAGGACGATGGCCGCAGGGGTCTCCAGTGCCTAGTCCCCTGGTGAGCTCCACCGCACATTCTGGGTTCTCCGTGTGCCCACCCAAAAGTTGCTTTTTGTCGAGATTCAGTGGCAGGCGCCTGGGAAAGGGAGAGCCCAGAGATGCGCACAGGTGAGGTCTGAAGCGGGGTCTCAGAGGCCTAGTGGAGAGAGGTGGAGTTCCTGGAAGGTTGGGCGGGGGCCGAGGGCGGGGTTGTGTGCTGGCCACTGTCCCGCGCGGGGACCTGGCAGAGGAGCTGCCAGAAGCCCGCAGCCGCATGGGGTGTGTGTGCGGTGGGAGAGAAAATCCCTTTGTTGCCAACAGATCGGGCAAGACGCGGGAGGGGCACCCCTCCCCCACCACCCACCGCTGCCGCTGCTGCTGGCCAAGTTCACTCCTCACTTCCCCGAGTGGCTCTATCCCCGGCGCCCTGGGGGAAGGTGCTGGGTTCTGCAGGTCAGGGCCTGCCGAGAGTTCTCCCCACCCCCTACTCCCCATTGCTAGCTCTCAGTAGTGCTGTCTGTTACAAATGCAAAACCTGGGGCAGGAGTGGGGATGCCCCGGGAGGCTTGCAGGGTGCACGGAGAGATAACACCTTGGCAGACAGATCACTCCTCCCATTCCCCCTCAGCCCAACTTCAGCACCCCTGTACAGGCTGGAGGACCCAGCTAGCGACCTCCTTCCACCATACCCCTGGAAACCTGCAACCTTCCCCTGACCTGGGAGGCATCCTTGGGGTTCCCCTTTCCCCACTGTTACACACACTGGGGAAAATAGCCCAGGAGGACTCACCCCAACACCTCACACCCTGGACCACTTTTTCTCAGCTCCCACATCCAAGCAACCCCCCATCCTAAAATAGGAACTTGTTCACTCCTCCCTTCCTTGACACCCATAGAAAAGTGCCCGTGGGTGATTCAGTCTGGGCTTGGAGCAGCCTCAGGAGTGGCTCCTATTCTGCGAGCTTCCATGAAAGCCCCTTGCCCTGCTGAAGGTCACCCCTCCCTGGCCCCTCTGTGTCCCTTCCTCAGTCTCCCCACTGCCACAAAGGAACCACGCAGCCATTCTAGGGGTTTCTTTGTTACATAGTATGTTTAGTGGAGTTAGATGCTGCTTAATGGCGTTAGACGGGGCCTGCACCAGCTATTGCCAGGCAGAACTCAAGTCCTGAGTGCAGTTTAATCCTCTGGAAAACAGGGTGCCAAATATTTACAGATGAGAGCACCGAGGCTGAAGAGGTTCAGCCACCTGCCCAGAGACAGGCTGTGAACGAGAGAGCGGGAAGGCAGTGGTGATTGTGCTTTCAACGCATCCTCCTTGGAGAACCGGCCACGCACTGAGGGAGTCCCTGTCCCACAAAGGTCCCCAGCCCACAGACGACCCTGGCACACGGTGCTGCCTGGGGTCCCTGATGGCCACTCAGTCTTCTGGACCAGGTGCTCCCCCAAACCTGTCCAGGCCTCCTTGGCCACTGACTGATGGGTTAAGGGGTGCCTAGTGAGCGAGGCCCTGGGAAGGGGCCCTGGAGGTGGTGGCATGGAGTGGGGCCAGTGTGGTGGTGCTGCTTCGCATTTTGTTGGTGCCACTTGACAAGCTTGATGTGCAGACTTGAACCAATCCATCCGTCACCTCGAGGGCGGAGGCAGTGGAAAGTGGCCCGGTGCCAGGAGGAGCGGGGTGGAGAGAAAGGAGAGGTGCCAAGAGTGGCCCAGCGCTGCCCCCCTCCCTGCATTCAGGCTGGCCTCTCAACAACCACGGCTCCTTCCTTTGCACCCTGTCTGTTGTCTGCCAGGGGAACTCGGCCTTAAAGGGGAAAAAAAAAGTTCTCTCCTTTTCCTTGGCGCATAATGGTATCTTCATGGCAGGACTTGGCAGACCACTGGTGGTGGGGTACAGCTCAGGGCCCGTGTTCCCCCACATGTCTTTTCACAGAGTGCCAAGGTGCCCCCACTCAAGGGTACCAAGGTGGGGGTGACAGCTCCTAATCGTAGTCCCTCTGACCTCTTTCTGCCAATCGGGTGCTTCTCCCCAGTGTCCAGGCCAGGCTGCGGGTAATCATAACTTGACTCCTAGAGCAGATGAGGGCCCAAGTCTGTCGAGGGAGACTCAAGCTCTCCTGTGCTTGTACTCAGGCGCAAAGCCAGAGACCTCCACGCGGGGTGGCTGTTTTGTCTTTTCAAGAGCTGGGTGTTCAGTGGGCAGCCACCACAATTCCTGTCTCTTCTTCCAGAAACCAGACACTCTTGTCTCCTGGGCTGACCCCTTCTCTGGGCCACCTTCCCTCTTTATCCCTCTCTGGCATCCTTGCCCCCTTCTCTCCTCTACTGGAAAAAAGGGTTAAAACCCAGAGCCAAGGTATAGCTTAGCAGCTTGCACTGGAAACAGGTTGGTGCTTGTAAAGTGCTTTTCATGACTGACTTCATACATCTTGGCACTGCCAGAAGCATAGCCTGCCTGTGGAAGACCAGGCCAGGGTGGAGTGGGGTGGTCATTGAGAAATAAGGGTGAATGCACATTTTATATATAGCACCATAGCCTCTGCTCTATTTGTCATCCAAATCACATCGTTTGCCCCCTTCACCGTGACCCACAGCCAAGGGTCAGGGAAGTCACTTTTGAAGAACTTTTCCTCAGTTAAAAAGAAAGACCCCACGTCTCCAACAATTTCAGTAGCCCTTTCTAAAAGTGGAGTGGGGTGAACATAACTGCCTGTCTGGCCTTGTCTGTGTGTCCGTTACCCCCAAGATCCCCTTTGTCGGTTCTCCATCCCAGAGAGATGAGGGGGGCTGTAAGCAGTCTAGCCTTTGCCCAGGATGTGGGCTGTCACTCTGGAGAAGGGCCTCGTGCCGGGCAGGGCCCTGGCTCATTGGCCCTTTCCACGCAGCTCCATCTTTGGCCAGGAACCTGAAGAGTTAAAAGTCTTTAGCTCGTTGCAATGAAATTATGGCTGGCAGTGGCGCCGCTGTTTGTTCAACAGACCTCCACTTTTAAACAGTTCACAAAAAGTTCATGGGGCAGCTAAAGATTATAAGAGAGAGAGAGAGTGGTGTGTGTGTGTGTGTGTGTGTGTGTGTGTGTGTGTGTGTGTGTGTGTGTGTGTAGGTGTGTGTGTGTAGGTGTGTGTGTGTGTGTGTGTGTAGGTGTAGTCAGCAGGATCCAATACTGGGCCTCACCCTTCTCCCTCTCACCCCCACATCTGTGACCCTGGACCATGCTCTGGGCCTCAGCCCTCCATCTGATCCTGTGCTGGTCAGAACACTTCATTCTGACGCGGGGTGTTATTTATCTGCGCAGTATTAATACTGACTGAAAATCAGACGAGATCTGGAGCGGGGGAGAAGCTTTGAAAGCACTCTGTGATCCCAGGTTGTCTCTTCTAAACTCCGTCCACCTCACCCGCTGAATTCAGGCTGCCCTTTCCAAAGAAAAACCCTTTCAAGGGAAGGGGGCTGCAGGCCCTGGGGGTGGGGGAAGGGCTCAGTAGGGTGATTGTGGCAACAGCCTTCCTGTTTCCTCAGTCAGGTACTCAGAGGTCCTTGTCCCCAGGTGACAACTAACAGAAGCTCTTAGGAGGCAGCTGGTGTAACTCCCCTCATCCTTTTCTTAAGGGTTTGATAGAGGGACCCTTTGGTGTAAGGTCCGAATTTCATCATGACACGCAGCCAGGGAATGGCATGGCATAGCATGGCCCGCCCATGGCAGCCATACGCCCAGGACACTTGCACGGAGGAATGTTGCTCTACCTTCTAGACTGAGACCTGTCTTCCTTTTGTTAGAAGGGGTGGCAGAGGTTAGAGAGGGGACACACTGTTGAGTGAGCCTTCTCTCGTGGCCTACCCCCAGTTTGATGTGCATGTTCGGAACACAGAAGAACGTCCTGTGAACCCCCACAGAACCTTCCTCAATGCCTGCATCCGACTGAGTCTGTCTTTGGGGCGCTGAAGCCAGCCCCCTGGAAATGTCCCAGCCTGCCTGAAGAAAGGAACACTTTCTAGACAAATAGCTTCTCCAGGATCACACTGGGCTGGACACACAGGGAGATTGCTCTCTCTCTCCCAGCTTTATTGTTGAGCTCTAACTATGTGTGGTGTGTGTCTGCATGCGTGGCTCTCGATTAACAGACGGTGTTCTATGTATAGGGGCTGATGAGGGATGCTGGTGGACAAAAGCCTGAGTTAGGACAAAGAAACGCAGAGGGATAGCCTGGCTTCGGGATTTGGGTCTCCCAGGTGCTCCCTGGTCCTAGTGGCTCCCACCCAACCGACCTGGCAGTCAGCTCCCTGTGCTAAAGTGTAAAAGCAATCATTTGCATATTTTTTCCTGCTAACAAAGGAAATGTGTCGACTTAGGGAACATTTGGGCTTTCGGAAACTGTGGGTGGGTGTGTGAGGGAGGAGAAAGAAAAGTTCCCCCATGAGCTGCACACCAGGGATTTCATACTCAGGTTTGGGTCCCACTGTACAGAGGCTGTGGCTGGGGGGTGCCTGGACAAGGCAGCATGCGAGCTGGGGGAATTGCCGAGGGCCATCGGTCCCAGGCATTAAAGGCTCCCCTACTTATTAACCCAGCATTTAACAGCAGGATATGGGCTGAAGCGCAGTCAAAAGAAACGGCTCAACCTCCAAAGAGCAATTAAAATCCTGCACGAGGATAAATCACGCGCCGTGATAATCCTGTTAATAAAATGCAGCTTGTCCTGACCCTTCACTCATGCAGCAAACTAGAATGTGATGTGGGTGGGGGTGGTGGGCAGAGAAGGTAAGGAGGGGGGAAGGTGCCGCCTCCCCCTCCCTCCTTCCCACTGGATGGGAAATGGGTGGCTTTTGCCCGCTCCCCCAGTGCCAGCGGCTCGCAGCCGGAGCCCAACAGCCCAGGCTGCTAAGACTTCTACGCTCACTAATGATTTTTGTCCCCAGCGAGCAGGCGTCATTGAATTACTCAGCCGCCTCCCTCTGAAGCTCCCAGGCAAAACCACCCGGGTTTGGGGCTTAATCTAATCTAGGGCTCGGGTGATACTTTAACCCTCCACCTGTAAGTCGTGCACACCACAGCCCTGGAAATGAGTCGTAGTTTGGGCTGCCGCACTGGACTGCTGTACCTTTTATTCCGCCCCCACCACCTCCGATCCCCTCTCCCCCATCCTTTCAGCCCCAAGAAGAATCAGTGTGGGTTTCCGCAGGATCCCCCACCAGCCGCTTTCTATGCAAGTGTGTTCTCCAAAGGCTGGGAAAGGGGAAGGGAGAATGGCAGGTGCAGGGTGCCGTGTGCTGTACCTTGACTGATGGGGCCCCAAGGTGCTGGGCCCTCCACATCCCCGGCGCCTCCTGCCAGGGAAGTTCCATCCCCTTCCTCGAATCCCTGGGTCAGGCATACTCCTTCACTCCCAGCTGTCTGTAGAACATCCAAGCAGGCTCTACCTTCCCGAGTGTGCATTCCACACTCCGAATGGATTTGCCTATAAAGGGGGTTTCTCTCATTCCCTGTTTGGCTCTTTTTTATTCAACCTCCTGGGATTTTTTTGTTGTTGTTAAACAGACTAGACGCTTGAAGAAAAGCTGCCATCCAAGAAGACGACATGCTCTCAGCAACCCCCCTGTATGGGAACGTTCACAGCTGGATGAACAGCGAGAGGGTCCGCATGTGTGGGATCAGTGACGACAGGTGAATGCGTGGGTCTGGCTGAGGCCTGGGGAGCATGTGGGTCCTTCCCTGGGGCTCCTAAGCAGAGCCCCCCTTCACCTCCTCACAACCAGAGTGGGCCCAAAGGGGGGTGGTGGGGAGAGATCTCCTGCCTAGCTGGCAGCCCTTGATTTACAGTTTTTAACAGGCAACCCGGCTCAGCGAAGCATTGCCGCCCTTTAAGAGATTAGCCCCTAAAGCGGCCTTTCAGTGCTCTTTCGTCCTTAATTTATTATTTCATATTTATGAAGGAGAATTAATCCCAGTCTATATGCTGCTTTAACTCTAAATGTCAGGAGTGTGGGCCCAGGTGGATCGGCATTCGATGTGCTTTTAAAACAAATAGTTTGCTCAGTAATAAATGGGGCAAAAGCCACCCTTCACTTCATGGAAGCCCAGGGTTTCTCTGGATCCTCTGCCACCTATTTGGCAAGGCCACCGGCTCCTGGTTTCAGTCACCCAACAGCTCTGTTATGCTTCCTAATCAGTAATTTGGGAGTGTGGGGTAGAGGCAGCTAAGCAGTAGATAATTGAAGCTGCTCTTCGGGGTAATGATGAAACTTCGTTCTGCCGTTTGTCAGCGATTTTATCCTGGGGATTTGGAAGTTGGCACCAAGCACTTTCTTTATCGATGCTCTCTGATAACAAGTCTCAGGGCAGCCGCAACAGCCTGGCACAGATGTGTGGCCTCTTCCTCTGGAGCGGCTAACATTTGTATATTTGTGTGTATCCCCCATCATTTTGATAAAGGCCGTCAAATATGGCTTTATTATCACCATGGAAACCAGTTTCTTAGGACATGGTGCCTAACTTTGTTTGGGGAAAAGTTTTGAGAACCTGTCCTCCTGGGTAACACAGAAGTGGTTGACATGGCTGGTCCATAGACTTTAGTCTCCAGGTCTGCCCCTTTGGCCTTGGCCGTTGTGCCCACACGCCTGTCCTCAGGTAGAGCTTACAAGGGTCTGCTCAGACTGCAGGGCCCAGACAACCCTGCCCAGCCTGTGTGGAGAAACAATCGTGAAGGAGACATAGTTGTGCAGAATTTCTACCTTACCCAGCTTAGGGACTTATTTGTGATGTCGTATCCCCGTTCCCTTGCCTTGCTTTGGTTTTTTCCCAGCCCCATTGAATCACCATTCGGGGATATGGGCCATGGGGGAGGATTTTTTTTTTTTTTTTTTAAGAGCAGTTGGGAAAATAGAGTTTTTAGAAACTGGCCTGTTCCGGGGTAATCTATGAAAGATAGATTAAATGAGGAATGCTTTCACGAAGTTGGTATGTCCTTTTAAATAGGAAAATTCCCGTAAATGATGGTGACGCTTCAAAGGCCAGACTGGAACTAAGGGAAGAAAATCCCTTGAACCACAACGTGGTAAGAGATTAACGGCTTCTGTTGATGTGCTATCTGAGTATCAGTGATCTGTAATCAATCGTGCATTCATTTGCATACCATTAAAGGACCTTTTGGGGGGCTGCTGGAGAAAGCCTAGGCAGTGGGACAGGGCTTCACCCAGTTTCTTCCTGGCTTGCTTTCTTGGCTGCGCTTGCCATTTATGCCCTCATACCCTGGTGACTGGTGGCGTCCATACCACCTTTTCCTTGATAAGCTATGTGCCCCACCGACGCTCCCAGCTGGATAAATTTCTAGCCTCCAAGTAGACCCTGAGGATTTACCTTCCCAGTAAAATATGAAACAGAGCCATCTTCAGACACCAAGGAGAAGAAGTCGAAAGACACAACTGCAGTTTGACCCATGGCCTCTTTATTGATTTCGAAATGAGACAGCTCAAGTCTTCTGTTCCTTGCTATCCCCCTGAAAGATTGGGGGGTTTTTGTTATGTTAAATAATGCCTCCCTACATCTGGGAAAGCCCCAGTGAACATCACCCCACCCCATCCTGATCGGACCCAGGGAGGGTGAGTCTGAGATCTGTACCCCACAAGGTCGGTGCTTAGAGCAGTGGAGTTGGTACCACCTCAGTTGCAGCGAAGAATTTTTGCTGAGAAGGTGGATTTTCCAGAGTTAATAGATGACTGAATTAATGCAGGGGCCTCAAGTCTAAAGGGATCATTTTACGTGCTTCCAGGATACTAGTCGGACAAAGGTGAGAAGGCAGGCAGAGGAGGGTGCTGGATAAGGGGGGAGGGGGGCACAGACCTTGTGAAGCCTTGCTTTTTTAACCCTTTCTGCTCAGATCTTGAGGCTGATAGCCTACTGAGCTAGTCTGCGGTTTCTCTTTGGGATGGGCTGCTTTGGAGGCACATCCTCGGTAACACCCATGTTCTTCTTGTGTGAAGGTGGACGCAACCACGGCCCATCGGATCGATGGCCTGGCAGCACTGAGCATGGACCGCACTGGCCTGATCCGGGAAGGACTGCGTGTCCCCGGAAACATCGTCTATTCTAGCTTGTGTGGACTGGGCTCAGAGAAAGGGCGGGAGGCTGCCACAACCACTCTAGGCGGTCTGGGGTTTTCTTCCGAAAGAAACCCAGAGATGCAGTTCAAACCGAATACACCCGAGACGGTGGAAGCCTCTGCTGTCTCTGGAAAGCCCCCCAATGGCTTCAGTGCTATATACAAAACACCACCAGGAATACAAAAAAGTGCTGTCCCCACAGCAGAAACTCTGGGCTTAGACAGGCCTGCCAGTGACAAACAGAGCCCGCTCAACATCAATGGTGCTAGTTACCTGCGGCTGCCCTGGGTCAATCCCTACATGGAGGGGGCCACGCCAGCCATCTACCCGTTCCTTGACTCGCCAAATAAGTATTCCCTGAACATGTACAAGGCCTTGCTACCTCAGCAGTCGTACGGCCTGGCCCAGCCGCTATATTCACCAGTCTGCACCAACGGGGAGCGATTTCTCTACCTGCCGCCACCTCACTACGTCAGTCCCCACATCCCATCGTCCTTGGCTTCCCCCATGAGGCTCTCGACGCCTTCTGCCTCTCCAGCCATCCCGCCTCTGGTCCACTGCACAGACAAAAGCCTGCCCTGGAAGATGGGTGTCAGTCCTGGGAATCCGGTCGATTCTCACTCATACCCCCACATCCAGAACAGTAAACAGCCTAGGGTGCCCTCAGCCAAGGCGGTCACCAGCGGCCTGCCAGGGGACACGGCTCTCCTGTTGCCCCCCTCGCCTCGGCCTTCACCCCGAGTCCACCTTCCCTCCCAGCCTACTGCGGACACCTACTCTGAATTCCACAAGCACTATGCCCGGATCTCCACCTCACCCTCTGTCACCCTGTCAAAGCCATACATGACGGTCAGCAGCGAGTTTCCCGCGGCCAGACTCTGCAGCAGCAAGTATCCAAAGGCTCCAGAGGGAGCTGAAAGCGCCCAGCCAGTTCCTGGGCACACTCGGAAAACAGCGGGTCAGGACAGAAAGGATGGCAGCTCACCTCCTCTGTTGGAGAAGCAGACGGTTACCAAAGACGTCACCGATAAGCCACTAGACTTGTCTTCTAAAGTGGTGGATGTAGACACTTGCAAAGCTGACCACATGAAGAAGACGGCACCCACGGTCCTGGTTCACAGCAGAGCTGGAAGTGGCCTAGTGCTCTCCGGAAGTGAGATTCCGAAAGAAACACTATCTCCTCCAGGAAACGGCTGTGCTATCTATAGATCTGAGATCATTAGCACGGCTCCCTCGTCCTGGGTGGTGCCTGGGCCAAGTCCTAACGAAGAGAACAATGGCAAAGGCCTGCCGCTGAAGAACAAGGCCTTGGACTGGGCCCTCCCGCAGCAACGCAGTTCTTCGTGTCCCCGCATGGGCGCCACCGACACCGTGGTCACTAATGTGTCCGGCTCAGTGTCCAGCGCTGGCCGCCCGGCCTCTGCATCTCCAGCCCCAAATGCCACTGCTGATGGCAGCAAGACCAGCAGGGGCTCTGTGGACACCACGCCATCTGTCATCCAGCACGTGGGCCAGCCTCCGACCACGCCTGCCAAGCACAGCGGCAACACCGGCAGCAAGGGCGCCAAAGCCAGCAACCCAGAGCCAAGCTTCAAAGCAAATGAGAACGGCCTCCCACCAAGCTCGATATTTCTCTCTCCAAATGAGGCGTTCAGATCCCCGCCAATTCCCTACCCCAGGAGTTACCTCCCTTACCCAGCACCCGAAGGCATTGCCATAAGTCCCCTCTCCTTGCATGGCAAAGGCCCTGTCTACCCTCACCCGGTGTTGCTGCCCAGCGGCAGTCTCTTTCCTGGGCATCTCGCTCCAAAGCCTGGACTGCCCTATGGGCTGCCCACGGGCCGGCCGGAGTTTGTGACCTACCAGGACGCGCTGGGGTTGGGCATGGTGCATCCCATGTTGATACCTCACACACCCATCGAGATCACTAAAGAGGAGAAACCAGAGAGGAGGTCCCGGTCCCATGAGAGGGCCCGCTACGAGGACCCGAGCCTCCGAAACCGGTTTTCCGAGATACTCGAAGCTAGTGGCACCAAGTTACATCCAGAAGTCCCCACGGACAAGAACCTCAAGCCCAGCCCTAGCTGGAATCAAGGGAAGACCGTCGTCAAGAGTGACAAGCTTGTCTATGTAGACCTTCTCCGGGAAGAGCCTGACGCGAAAACTGAAGCCAATACGTCCAAACCCGGCTTCCCAGCTGAGAGTGTTGGCCAGAGCGCTGAGCCCAGCAAACCCCCAGCTGAGCCGGCCTTGCAGCCTCACCGGGATTTCGTCACCCTCAGAGACGAGCTGGGGCGCATCAGTGACTTCCACGACGCCTATGCTTTCAAACAGGCCCCGGGCCAGTCAGTTTTCAACTTAAGCAAGGAAAATGTTCCAGCGGGAACCAACAAGGAGAACCTGGCAATGCCGGTCTCCACTCCGTTCCTGGAGCCGACCCCGGGGAGCGATGGCCCCGCGGTCACTTTCGGGAAAACCCAAGAGGAACCCAAACCATTTTGCGTGGGCGGTGCCCCACCAAGCGTGGATGCCACCCCCACTTATACCAAAGATGGAGCCGATGAGGCAGAATCAACTGATGGCAAAGTTCTGAAACCAAAGCCATCTAAGCTGGCAAAGAGAATCGCCAACTCTGCTGGTTATGTGGGTGACCGGTTCAAGTGTGTCACTACCGAACTGTACGCCGATTCCAGTCAGCTCAGCCGGGAGCAGCGGGCATTGCAGGTGAGCCCCCCACCCAAATTGCAGGAGCCTGACCAGTTGTCAGTTTTTTTTTTGTTTTGTTTATTTTTTTTAATGTTCGAAGAGGAAGGGGGTGGGGGTACTAGAGAGCAGGACACCGGGCAGATTTGATTAATGAAGTTTATGATAATATAATTTTTTGAAATGTATCCAATAAGGGGACATAAGTGGATTCTTGTGGATTTTAAGCAAACTCCACTTGAATGCTGATAACGGAAGTTTTAAAGGATGTCTAAAATACTGCATGACATTGACGTATATCAATTGCTTTGATTTCTCTGCCGTTACTTTACTGTACGTTAACAAATAAACCTAACAGCACTGCTTAGAATGCCTTACGTGATACTTGGTGGAGGTGTGTAGCCGCCGCATGTCTGTGAGATTTGTGCAGTTTTTCTTTCACCAAAACAAAAACAAAAACAAAAAAAAAACCTCGATTAAAGGGATAGAGTATGTATTTAACTTGCTAGTGAATGATAGATGTTGTCTAGGAATTTCCTTAAGATATTTTACTTTTAATTAAAAGCTAAATAAAGCCAAATTGTTTTGCAATGTTAAGAAAAAAATTGGTTTATGCTTATAAAAATGGATGAAGTTATCTAAATGATCCATTGAGTGCCCATTTTAATTACATAGATGGAAGGATTACAAGAGGACAGTATTTTATGTCTACCCGCTGCTTACTGTGAGGTCAGTTCTTCAAATTTTTATTACTAGAATCTTACATAAACTTTTTGAGTTAAATTTCATTTCCAAATATACAAAGGGAAGTTTGTGGGCCATGGTCGTCTTTATTCATTGTGCATTTGTTTTCTTTTCTGTTGTGTTTTTTGTTTTGCTTTCTTTGCGTTGTGTTTCTGTTTTGTTTTATTTTCCTTCGAAAGAGAATGTCTGTCTCTATGCCACAGTGTATGTATGGCTATACATACACACCGCATATATCTCTACACACATATGGCTTTATGAATAAAGAGTGTGTCACTGCTTAACATATAGACACTCTTATATTTGTATCATTAACTTTTAAAGTATCTCAGTTGTATCATAAAGTGTGGTTGGTTTTGGGCAAACTTTTCTTGGAAAATACTTTCCTTTAAGGTAAGACCAATGAAGTAGCTTTGATGGTAAGGTGTTTGTGTTTTTTTTTTTTTTTTTTTTTTTTTTCCCTATTTTCTT
>SJYX01001534.1:229307-266579 GCA_006410675.1 Oreotragus oreotragus
GCAGGGCTGGGGAGTGAGCGGTTTAGCCCCCAGTGAAAGGGGTGGAGTCTCCTCTTTGGAACATGGAGGAGTGCCCCGCCTGCCCCTCATGGGTGGCAGTGAAATGATTTCCCTGCAATGGTTGTGGTAAGAGCACACAGGGACTTGTAGTGATCTGGTTGAGTTCTTTGAAACTGCCCTTCATATTTGTACAAACAACAGGAAGCCTTGCCTTTGGCTTTGCCAGGCTTCCTCCTCCCTTGGTCTCCCAGCATTCTTGCCCTGCTCTCTTCACCCTTGCCCCTGCTGACCCAAGTGAACATTGGTTCTGTCCTTGTGCCTGTGGCATTTGGGGGACATTTGGTCTTTTTATTACATCATCCTTTTATTTCAAAATAATGACCTCTGCAGCTGTTTTCATAGAGACGGGTAGCTCAGCCCTGGCTTAAGCTTGCTGTGGGGTCACCCACCCGCAGTTGGTAAAGGTCCAGGAGGGGACCTGAGTGCCATCAAAGTTGACCAACTGGGAGGTGGCAGGCAGGCAGTTCTCATGTGCTTAGAAGAGTGAATTGATGCCTCATCTTGACTTTCTCCGACCTCAACTATGGACACGGAGAAGGGCAGTAGTGAGTGTCCCACAGCCTTCATTTTCTGGGCAGAGTATCTTTAGCTGCCCTTCCTTTGGGACATGGTCTTTCCGAGGGTCCTGTGCTTCCAGCACAGGAGACCCCGTCTCCAAAGGAGGGTCTGTTGGTAGCAGATTACCTCGGGCGTAGGGATCCGCATAGGGAGCCGGGGTGTAGGGAGCCGGGGTGTAGGGAGCCGGCGCATAGGGAGCCTAGGGAGCCGGGGCGTAGGGATCCGGCGCATAGGGAGCCTAGGGAGCCGGGGCGTAGGGATCCCGTCTGCTCCCCTACCTGCCCCGTGACCTTTGTTCCTTCCTTTCCTGTTCTCCTCACCCACCCACCCCGAAGGCGATTATAGTGCCGGAAGCAAACACGACCCCTTCGAAGCCCCAGAGGACAAAGATGTTTCCGTAGAGAAATACTTCCTGGACCGGCAGCCGGTGAGCGATCCCTCCGCTGACCAGGCCACCCCAGACATGCCGCACAGCCCCACCCTCCGGGTGGACAGAAAGCACAAGGTCTCAGGGGACAGCAGCCACACTGAGACCACTGTGGAAGAGCTCCCTGAGGACCCACTGCTGAAAGCCAAGCGAAGACGGGTCTCCAAAGGTGAGCTTGGCCTGGCTTCCGGCCCCACAGGGCACTCAGGGGAAGTAAAGTCCGGGGGTGGAGCAGTGGAAGGTTCCAATCCCACCTTGGAGCCCTGGGGCAAGCCACTCACACCTCCCCCTTCCCAAGCCAGGTACAGGAGCCCAAAGATGACCAAAGGCAAATAGGCTCCCCCCTCCTGAGACTTGGTGACAGGTTCCACAGTGACCACACCCCTCCCCTCCCCCACCCCATCAGTGAAGTATAAGACAGTTTGTTCACCGACCCAGGGAGCTTTTTGATTAATTTGTAGTTATTTCTCCATTAGATGACTGGCCTGAGAGGGAAATGACAAACAGTTCCTCTAACCACTTAGAAGACCCACATTATAGTGAGCTGACCAACCTGAAGGTGTGCATTGAATTAACAGGGCTCCATCCCAAAAAGCAACGCCACTTGCTGCACCTTAGAGAACGGTGGGAGCAGCAGGTGTCGGCAGCAGAGAGCAAACCTGGCCGGCAGGGCAGGAAGGAAGTGACCCAGGCAGCTCAGCCTGAGGTTGCTGCCCAGGGCAATAACGTCTCCGAAGAGAAACCTGGCAGGAAAAGGGCAGAAGCCAAAGGCAACAGAACCTGGTCGGAAGAGTCCCTGAAATCCAGTGACAGTGAACAAGGTATGCACGGGGTTTTCGTTGGGGGGGGGGTTCCTGGAGGATGGGTCACCTGCCCTCTGTGGGAAAGGACCCTGGAGGGGACCTGAGCTCCATCCAAGCTGACAGAGTAGCATGTGGCAGGTGGGGAGTTATCTCCATGAGGTCCTTACAGCCTCTGTGCTTCTTTCTGGAATATACCGTGAGGAGGGAGCTCCATTTCCTGGGCTGCACCTCACTCGGCTCATGGCTGGGCAAGGAAGGGAGGCCCTGGGTGACCCCTCAGGCAGTCCCCAGTTTCCACGTTCCAAACACCCAAGGCCCCCTATGGGTGGGGGCTGGAGAGGGGAAGGGCTGGATTCTGCCCCCCTCGTCCGGGCCTTTTGAAACAACTTGCCATTTGGCATTTGAATGTGGGATAATTAAAATATTAATGCTTTGAAAACATAATTGGTATATCTTTAAAAACTGAAGCCGCTCCAGTGATCAGTGGTAACAATGGGCTTTTTTCCCCCCCGCACCGCACCGGCTACAACTGTGTAACGCCTGCTTTTTCTCTCCCCACCCGCTGCCTCCCGCCCGCCTGCCGCCCNTGACCCCTCAGGCAGTCCCCAGTTTCCACGTTCCAAACACCCAAGGCCCCCTATGGGTGGGGGCTGGAGAGGGGAAGGGCTGGATTCTGCCCCCCTCGTCCGGGCCTTTTGAAACAACTTGCCATTTGGCATTTGAATGTGGGATAATTAAAATATTAATGCTTTGAAAACATAATTGGTATATCTTTAAAAACTGAAGCCGCTCCAGTGATCAGTGGTAACAATGGGCTTTTTTCCCCCCCGCACCGCACCGGCTACAACTGTGTAACGCCTGCTTTTTCTCTCCCCACCCGCTGCCTCCCGCCCGCCTGCCGCCCCCCCTCCATCTCCGGATTTAGGTTTGCCTGTGTTCTCCGGCTCTCCGCCCATGAGGAGCTTTTCATCCACCAATTTAACCGGCAGAAAGCAGAGTCAGCCAAGCTGTACGGCAGGCTCGAGGCTGCCTGCCAAACAGCAGAAAATTAAAGAAAGCCAGAAGACAGATGTGCTGTGCACGGACGAAGAGGAGGATTGCCAGGCTGCCTCCCTGCTGCAGAGATATCCCGACAACAGCGAGAAACCATCCGGGAAGCGACTGTGCAAAACCAAGCATTTGATCCCGCAGGAGCCCAGGCGGAGCTTGCCGCTGCCAGGGGACTACTACGTGGAGAATGCCGATGGCAAGGTACCTCTTGCCCCTGGCACTCCCCCATGGGTCTTGCCAGCGCATCCTGCCTGCGCGCTTCTCCGCTGCTGGGGACAAAGATTTCCTTTTCCTGAACACCCTCCCCCAAAATGTCACTGCCCTGTCCTAGGGGGCCTGTCTCCTGGGTGGTGCTAAAGTTCCCGGGTGGTGCTAAAGAAAACCCAACCCCTTCTTCCCCCACCCCCACACAAAAGAGGAGGGGGAAAGCGCTATGGCGGAAGGACATTCCACAATGTGTGCGCTACCCGCTTTCTTGGTAGGTGACTGTCCGGAGGTTCCGAAAGCGGCCTGAGCCCAGTTCTGACTATGATCTGTCACCGGCCAAGCAAGATCAGAAGCCCCTGGACCGTCTGCAGCAACTGCTACCAGTTGCGCAGACGTCACAGCTGCCCCGCTCAAGTTCTCCGCCAGAGGCCACCCAGTCCCGCCCGATGCCACCAGAAGCGCGGAGGCTTATTGTCAATAAGAATGCAGGCGAGACGCTCCTGCAGCGGGCTGCCCGGCTGGGCTACGAGGTGAGCATCCTCTTGGGTGCCCTGGATACCGGCCGCCGCTCCGGGGGTGGGGGCCCCATTGGCAGGGGTGGGGCGTGGAACCTCAGAGCCCAACTCTCCTCCACTTGGGGGGCTGGGCTGGGTGTTCCAACGGGATGTTTGCGTTAGCCCCCGCTCACGCTGCCGGCTCTTTGGTGGCTTGTTTTGTCGCGGTGTGAAAAGAAAAGCCTCTCTGATGTTTACTTCGTGTTCAGGCAGGTAGGTTGCTTCGGCATCTTCTAGTCTGGCTCACTTATCTCTGATATAAAATCTGACCTAACCCAGGGCTTGGCGACTAGGGGAATTTTAATGAGCCCTTTTGGATTCTGATTAACAAGGGGAAGAGAAGTTATTAACTCTACTTTTGGCTGCTGTGCTGTTTGGAGGCAGAGTGATTCCCGCCCCCCACCGTGGGGTAACAGCGGGAAAATGTCTTTGCAAAGTAGGGGAGGTGATGAGGCAGACCTGACTGGTCTCTTTGAGAGGGTACTGGAGCCCAGGGCTGATGGTAGAGAGGGTTTTATCCTTATCCAGAAGTCCTGGTCCACACCGCTGTATCTCAACCCAAACCCAGCACAGCTGATGACAACCATAGGCTCTACTGCCAGGGCAATATAGATAGATATCTTTCTAAGCCTATGTGATCCACTGTAACTCCCTTCACCCTTGTAAGGGAGGCATCTTCACATGGCGGTAGCTAGGACTAGTCCACTTCCAGATGAGGAGACTGAGCCTCAGGGGTTAACTGATACTGGCAATCTACAGTCTGCCTCCACAGCCCACCCTCCCCCACCATGCTCCTCACCAAGACTGGCTCACATTGGAATTGCCCTTTTTACAGTTTAGAATCTCTGTGAGATAGATGACTCCTTCTGCCCTATGCTCCTCCCCCACCGCACTTGTCAGCTGCAATTGTGACGTAATAGCCCACAGGGCAGAGGCGTTTTTTCAAGCTGGCATCAGCCCTCTGGGAATTGAATGGTCACAGTAAAATGCAGCTCAGCAGGCTGAGCGCGTGGAGATGTGGACTAGCACTGGGGTGGCAGGATCCATGCGGGCCGGGAACCCTGGCTCCCCCACCCCCAGCTCCCACACCCCCAGCCAGCTCTGTGGAACCCCGTCCCCTTGTCCATAATGCCCTAAGCCCTTTGAGATATGTCCACCTCAGCCCCCCAAGGCATGACTGTGGGTGGGAAGTTGGAAGCATCTGTGCTTGGTTCAAGGCTTGAATGTGCTGCTGTTTATATCTACGTGTCTTTTGGACACCTCTCCATTAGCTAGAGAGAACTTTCTGGTGGTTCATGCAGTTACTTTAAGATGAAGTCCAAGGAGCACCCAGGTGGTTTTCCCAAGGGCAGAGAACAACAGCACCGAGGTAGACAGAGTGGTTGTTGCACATGGTGCTAAGCTAGGCCCCATGTGCCAAGTATTTGCTCAGTACTAGTTGTGGTTGAGAACATATACTCCTGGTATGGGGGGTAGGGTAGGAAGCCTACTTGGTATCATTTCCACCAGTCTCCCTTTGGGACCAGAGACTTCAAGAGACCCTTGTTGGTCCTTTTAAGAAAGTTTCCATTTTTGTTTGGTGACTCTGAGGTCTGGACCAAGGGGCACTTGATCTATACTTTTTTTAGCCTACCTGGCCTTCTATTGTACAGGAGGCCATGGGAATGTTTGTGGTCAGACTTGGTTTTCTTCAAATGTACATTTCAACCTGTAGGTTATACACTGATTATCACCAGTTTTTTGATACTGATCATTGTGACTTGTAGACGAATGCTTTCAACTTTTCTATCCAACTTTCTGAGATTTCTCTAGGCAGAATTTTAAATGTTGGGATGATGGCCCAGTTGGGAGATTTGACAATTTAAACCTTTTAACATTGAAGGATAGTTTACTTAACCAAATAAGGGTGTGCTTTGAATGTACTTGGGGAGGCTTTTCCTGAAGTTTTGTCTTCACCATTCATTGTTGTTGATTTTCTGCTTATACCATGTTGCAGTAAAGGCAATCTGAGCTTTGTGTCATAATGATCTGGTTCTGGAGACACGCTCTGGCTTCAGATCTGCTTTCAATAGATTACTTGCGTGGCCAGAGACCTCAAACCTTTCCCTCTCCAGAAAAAGGCTTCTGCTTCTTAGGCTAAAATGCCAACGTGCAACCCCATGCGTGTGCGCTTAGTGGTAATGGTTAAATTTTCTATGAATTGAATAAATCATGTTTTTAAAAAAGTTAATGAGGCATTTAATTAATTAACAATGTCGGTTTATGGCCTGTATGGTTACATTTTGCGGTTAATGGCATTCAGCTTATAGCCACTTAACAGAGAGTTGTCCAACAAAAACAGTTCAATTTTGTTTGGAAATGGGTGGGCTGCCCTTCAAACACTCCCATTTCTAGCAGAGAAAATAAACCAAGAGATGTGTTGGGCAGACAGACTTGCCTGACCTTGTCACCTTTCTCTCTGTTGGTAACGGTGGTTGCCATCCGTTTAGAGACCAGCTCCCTCCCAGCTAGGAGACTGTGGTTAGCCCACTGACCCCAATAGAGATGGCCTGTGGGATGCTCATCATGGATAGATTGCATCCCTTGGGCCTTTTGAATCTTGCCAGCCAACCAGCTACCAAAGACTTGAATTATAGGTCTAGTACTTCATGTTAATTGAACTTGGGGTTTAATTTCTCTGGGCCTCAATTTCTCTTAAGTGTTCAATGAGGATAGTACTACCTTCCTTTCCTGACATCTAGGTTCCCGTGGGATGATGGAAGACGTCCTTATCTGGGGCAACGAGAAGCACTGTGTAAATAGCAGCATCAGCACGGTTGCGTTAGGTCAGACTGGGCTGTGGGGCTCCTGCTGCCTTTGCTGATGTCCTCCAGGAACAGAGATTTGACTTACCTGTCAGCTCTGATGGTCTTTCATTTCTAGGTCCCCTTGAATTGGCCCTGGTAGCAATGAAAGTTTCCAGGTGAAGGTCACGATTGTCAGAGCAAATAAATCCCCGGTTGGTAGGACCCAGGCAGGCCGCCAGGTCTTGGGGTAAAATGATCTGTACACAACAGTCGGTGGCGTTCAGACCTGATCTGGAGCCACGTGATGGGGCCTCTCCCTGACTGGGGCACGCAGCTTCATTAGCTTGCGGCCATCCATTTGAGTCTAGCTACTGAGGGCCTGCTAAGGGAGCAGCAGCTTCATGCAGTATCCTGGATACCAGGGCTCAGGATAGGTGGCCCGCGAACCCAGAGGACTGTGGGCTTTCTGGCAGGTTGGGATGTGAACGAAGAAACACCTTCATGGGCCTTTTCCCTTCCTCCCCTTGTTTTGGAAGGGAGCTGCCACATTGACCTCACCGCTGGCCAGGTTTACCAGCATGCCCCATTAGGTTCATGGACTAAGCAAATGGAACTTGCAAGTTCACTTTTGATTGGCATGTCCTCCAAAGGTCCTAAAAGGTTTTATAGAACCCATCTCACATTACGGGTGGCTAGAATGGACCCTGTTATAGGTTACACAGATGAGTTACTTAAGAGTTGTCATAAGGAGGTCTGCTCTGACCCCGTCCCATCCCCCTTTACCAAGTGGACTGTGCATTGGGCTGCTTGCACACTCTGCCTACCCCTGGCTCTCAGAACCTGACAGCTCTCTGCTGGGCATGACTTGGAATAAAACAAGCATAACATGTTTTCTGGTGGCAAATGCTTTCGATGTGTTTTTAAACTTTCTTAATCAAAGTAATAAAACATTGAATAAATTACCACTCTGCTAACTGGGAGCAGTTCATATTAATATTTTAACACGCCAAAGAAGTAAGATTAATAACAGTAATTCTAACACACACTCTTGACACAGAACACCTTCGGGGAAGGGGGAAGGGTAGACTTGTTTGATTTGCTTCTTGAAATGTGTAGGTTGTGGGGTGGAATGAGGCATAATAGAGGGTGGGGTTATTTGGAGCACTTTGTGTCATTCCTTGAGGATGGATAGAGAAAGCTTCTGTTTGATGCTATTGAACATACAAATAGCATTTGAGACCCAGGTTCTGGTTTGGGATCTTCACTGGGGCCGTGAGGATGTGGCTGACCTAGGTATCTGTCCCTCCTTCTGTAACCTGAGGGATGTTCTTCAGCAGATTTCAGCTCTCTTTAAGCATCAGTCATCAATGCTTAAACGTGTTCTCAACTATTGCCACCAACAGAACAGACCGGTCAAAGGAGAATGGTCTATACTTGTCCTTGTGTCATCTAAGATGTTAGCAGCCGTCGCACCTCTATATGGGCCATACCAGCCCCTGGGCTGAGGGGTTTCATGGCTCTCTGAATACATCCTCTCAGCAGCCATGTGGAAGCTTGGGAGAAGTTCAAGGGCAGCTTGCCCTGGGCCAGGCCACTGGGGCAGCAGAGCTCTAGACAACGCTATCTGCATCTCCAAGCCCTTCCCACAAGCTTTTGCCCCCTCACCAGGACACCCACCGCACTTCAGTGAGCTGTTAGATCCAAGGATGTATGCCTTTGAAAGTAGGCACTGCCAAGCTATGGAAAGGCCACCCTTGGAAGGTTCACTGTGTGGTGGTCTGATGGCATCCCCTATCTTCCCACAGGAAGTGGTCTTGTACTGCCTGGAGAATAAGATTTGTGATGTGAACCATCGAGACAATGCGGGTTACTGTGCCCTGCATGAAGCTTGTGCAAGGGGATGGCTCAATATTGTACGACACCTCCTTGAATATGGCGCTGATGTCAACTGCAGTGCCCAGGATGGGACCAGGTGAGTGGTGGGGAACCCCAAGAGGAAAGATGGAGTGTGAACACCATGTAAGCACACTGATGGAATCAGACATCTTTCTGGCAAATTTACGTAGTTCTATGTAAACTTAGTGATGCCCTCATGAACAGAAATCCCTGAAAATGTTGCACCTGCATGGATAATCAGGGGTGTTACCTTTTAGGGCCCCAGACTCTTTACCAGCATCTGTTCAATCACCATATTTAAAGTACACGTGCATTGAAAGTCCCTGGAGTACAGACAGGGCCAGGGGCCAGTGGCTTCAGAGGATCTGCAGTGGTCACCCACACCCCCGGTCCCCACTCTGTCCTTGACCTTGGTTTATTGGCCAGAGGCCCAGGTCTGAGTCAACCCAAGCATCTTCTGGATTGTGCCTGGGATGCTACCAGGAGGCGGGGCACTAGGGCTTTCCTGACAGTCATAAAATGAGCAAAGCTAAAATGTATTTGGTGGTTCATGGTTTCCAAAAAGCACTCTTTCCAGATGGTGCTATGGGCTGTGTTCCCAATCCCAGTAGACACAGGAAGGACTCTGGACCCTCCTGAGAACTCACCCTGCCTGCCGACTGCTTGAGCCAGAGGGTTGATCATTGATCTCCAAGTTGGTTTCAGGAGAGGTTCTACTTTGCCCCTAGTTTCTTTTAGAAATGGCAATCTTTTTTTTTTTTTTTTTTAATGGTATAAATAATTGTGTGTCATGATATTGGGATTTTTTTCCCCCATAAGTTATCTTCTTACAGTCTGTCACTATTTAAGTTCATTGGGAAAGTTTTCATCATGGCCTGAGTTCCTCCTCAGGCTAAGTGGATTAAGAGAGATTTGCATTCGAGAATTAGGCCTGAGATAGTCTCTTCATCTGTCCTATAAAGGGTTAAGTGTAGAAATAATAATAGAGTGGTTCATCATTTGACAGTGGGCCAGTCACAGTGCCTCAGTTTCCCCATGTGGAATGGCAGTGACTGTACACTCCCCTCCTTGGTGAAACAGCAGCTTGACCACACAGTCCATTTTGCCTTTGTGTCGTTAGAGGCAAACATCATGTCCACAGGTATAATCAATCCCCCACGCCTCTCTTAGGCCTCTCCACGATGCCGTCGAGAACGATCACTTGGAAATTGTCCGCTTGCTCCTTTCCTATGGTGCTGACCCCACCCTGGCTACGTACTCAGGTAGAACCATCATGAAAATGACCCACAGCGAACTTATGGAAAAGTTCTTAACAGGTATGACAGAGATCATGAAATGGTCTGGTTCAGGCATCTAGATGGGCCAGGTTCCCCCCACCTCGTTTTACACTTACTGGGAAAGTTGGCGGAACATTAGTCTGTCAAACAGATATATACTTGAGTGTTGCATGGGATGGCTGGGAAATTCTGAGCTGGCCAGGCCTAGCTTTTGTTTAGCAGGCTGGGGCGGTGAGGCGGACTGTCACTTGGGAAGGCAGGTAGATGCATATGCAGCTTATAGTTAGATACCTGGAGGCGTGTGCAGAGGGACTTGTCTAGAGATAAACCTGCCAGCCCCAGCTTGAGATTCTCCCAACCTCCACCAGCATTTGCCTCGAGCCAGCAGGTGTTAACCTTGTTTCCCTCTCTCTCTCCAGATTATTTAAACGACCTGCAGGGTCGCGATGATGATGACAGCAACCCCAACAGCAACTGCAACAGCAGTGCCTCTTGGGATTTCTATGGCAGCTCTGTGTGTGGTGAGCAGTCTTGTTCGTTTCAGTTGGGTGGGGAGGATGTGCAGGAGTTAAGAGAACTTTTCTCTAGTGTGGATGAAGGCTTGGGGAGGGTGCCATGAGCAGGGCAGACTTGGAAAAGACTTTCTGTTTGGAGAACAGCCAGAATCTTACTCTGGCTTAACTGATCTCCCCCTCTCTCTCGTTTGCCCTCCCTTAGAACCAGATGATGAAAGTGGTTATGACGTTTTAGCAAACCCCCCTGGACCAGAGGATGAGGACGATGATAACGACACCTGCAGCGACCTGTTCGAATTCGAATTCTCAGAAAGCCCCCTCTTGCCGTGTTATAATGTCCAAGTGTCCGTCGCCCAAGGGTGAGCATGCCCAGTGTGAGGTTGAGAAGCAGCAGATGAGGGTCGGGGGGTGAACTCCTCACCAAGTGTCCACCAACTTCACATACTGCAATAGAACGTGTCCACCAACTTCACATACTGCAATAGAACTTTGCTAGGAAAGGGGTGGTGGGGGGGGTCCCAGCAAACTGCCCTCATCGGAATACACCCCAGAGCCCAAAGGACACGAGCCATTGGCTAGAATTGCTCACAGTTTCAGTCACTACAGTCTTGGGGAAAGGATCCTCCTTGGGAGTCCCCCACAAAGGACCACTATAGGGGCTGTCCAAGGCACCCAAGGTCTACTGGACGACACTAATGTAGCCTCTCCTTGTGTAAGATTAGGTAAAGCCATATGTGGCACCTGGGATCTTCTGTATCCTCGGACTGGGTCAGATCGAGTTTTGCCCCCATTAGTCAGGTCACTGTGCCCCTGCACCCAATCCTCCAGAGTGAACACGTCAGGAGACATTGCTCTGCTGTGTGTTGACCCCTTGCTTAAGGAGTAGCATCCTCCTTGGACTGTGAGCCTGGGAATGTGTCTGTCCGTCTGTCCTTGTGCTGTCGGTCTCTTAGGAATAAAGCTCATAAAGCGTGGCAAGGGACAGCAAGGAAAGGTTGTACTTCCTTCGAGAAAGCCTCACTCCCAGCAACATTGAGGGGCAGGTTGGAGGTATAGGAAAGGAAAGGAAAGACAGGCGACCTTGCCTGTTTCTCATCCTCTCTCCATGAGGGTCGGAGAGAGGAGAGATCACAGAGGTGTTTGCCATCTGCCTTGGGTTCGCAAACAGACTAGTTTTCCCTTGTGACTAGAACCGGGGGGGGATGGGTGGGTGGAGACTCACTTGGACAGGGTGACCTGAGTTGTGGCTGGAGCTGAGGGACCAAGCCTCTGCCTGGGATGTGTCCATCAGTTCTAGAGGTGCCGGGGCGGCCTGTGACGAGGCTGATTCATGGGTGTTGCTGCCACTTAGGTCTAAATTGGCTGATCCGTCCTAGATGGTCTCTTAATACATGCAGATGGGTCCAGAGTTCCCTGCTAGAAGTAGATCTTAGTGAGAAGTGGAGTGAGCGAAGTAATCAAAGCAGAAGTAACTGGCCCTTGTTACCACTGGGAGACCGGTAGTTCATAGTTGGGAGAGCTTTTAATTTTGCCAGAAACTCAAACCACTGTCCTTTCTCTGGTGCAGGCCTCGGAACTGGCTATTGCTTTCAGACGTGCTCAAGAAATTGAAAATGTCCTCCCGCATATTTCGCTGCAATTTCCCAAATGTGGAAATTGTCACCATTGCAGAGGCTGAGTTCTACCGACAAGTGTCAGCGAGCCTCTTGTTCTCTTGCTCCAAAGACCTAGAAGCCTTTAATCCTGAAAGCAAGGAGCTCTTAGATCTGGTGGAGTTCACAAACGAGCTTCAGACTCTGCTGGGCTCATCCATGGAGTGGCTCCACCCCAGCGACATGGGCTCAGACGACTGCTGGTGAGCTCGCCAGGGCCCGCCGTGTACAGTGTGTCATAGTGTTTATCCTTGTGCATATGTGTCATAATACGACTATTTCTGTAAAGAAGGGACACTATTACATATGAAAATATCTCTTCTTTATATAAGAGACATGACTCCAGTTGGAAGGACTCAGAAATAAGTTTTTTTCTTTTAAACTTTTAAGTGAGTTTTTATGAAGTTGTTAAAAATGTTTCTTTACTTTTCAGTGCACACACGCTTTGGAATATGTTTGTTTTTACTCAGAACATTTGTTTCTTTTCTTTTTTAAGGAGAAAAAAAAAAAAAAAAAACAAGGAAAANATATAAGAGACATGACTCCAGTTGGAAGGACTCAGAAATAAGTTTTTTTCTTTTAAACTTTTAAGTGAGTTTTTATGAAGTTGTTAAAAATGTTTCTTTACTTTTCAGTGCACACACGCTTTGGAATATGTTTGTTTTTACTCAGAACATTTGTTTCTTTTCTTTTTTAAGAAAAAAAAAAAAAAAAAAAAACAAGGAAAAGGAGCTCCACACTTTGACTTAATTTCATGTAAAGCTCCCACGACAAAGGCCGTAACTGTTGAGAGTGTGGTCAGAACCGTGTGGTTGGTTTGGGGGGTTGTATTCGGGGAAGGCACTTGGCGATATTTTAACTTTATGTTTTGTTTACAGTGTACCTGCTCGGGCCAGGTCAGTGCTATTGGATGTGATCCAGTAGTATGTAACATACATTCAAACCATATCCACACACAACAACTAATTGTATGAAACTTTTATATCCTAATTTAAAAGCTGTGAAATTAGTTTTCACGCATCAAACCGGATTGTTTATATGTTTAAACATTTTATGCTCTTATTTAAAGAAGACTTTGAGCTATTTTTTTCTGTACCCTGTAAAATATTGAAAACTAACATAATATGTTGAGGTTGCTTGAAATTGTACATAAAACTAAAATTTTCTGAAGTGTGTGTTTATGTATGAAACCTGTGTTTTAACTTTGTAAGTAAATTCTCTGCCTTTGTATTTATATTTTACAAAAATTTTCTTAAAAGGCAATAAACCTGTTGAGGAAAGGAGAAAATTGAAGTACCTTGTGTCCTATGTATTTTCCTAAAACATTACTGTTGGCAATTTTTTTTTTAAGTGTTGTTGATGTTCAGTTCCCTATAGATAACTTTAGGCCAGTTTATAGTCTCTACGAACTGAAACAGACTAGAAGATTTCAGGGAAGTGAGACTCAGAAGACAATTTGAAGTTCTCTCCTGATTGCTCAGTTCATAGACCTATATTTTGATGGTTCTCAGATCCTTCTCTACCTGATCTCTGATGGCCTAGAAAACTTTCACGTTGCCTTTGACCTTGATGGACTACAGAAGCTTCATCATGGCTAACCCTTTATCTTTAGGAGTATCTTTTCAGAAACAGGACTTTTATTATGTCACTTTTCCCTCCAGACCTCATGTTTTTCTGTTACATTGTAGCATCAAGTCCAAACCTGCCTGACCCCAATAGTCAAGGCTTGTAGTTATGACCACTCTGCTATTCTCCTGCTCTTTCTTCTTACAGCAGTATTCCTGTTGGGTACTATCAGTTGGTACTCGGTTTCCATCCTGCATCTTTTAATTCCTTTCTTCATTGCAGAGGCTGAAAATTACTAGACTCCCTTGCAGCTAGAATTCTGGATCGTGGTTAGGTTTGGAAGGCAGAGTGAGGGAGAGGTGTCTTCCTGCTCTACAAGCTGCTGTTAAGGTTAAGGAGACATGTTGAACAGTTAGAGTGACTCAATCAGCCTTTCAACAGTGGGTCTTTAGCTTTGTGAGTAATGGGATGCAGTAGTGATTGTGGTAATGCCTGGATGACAACCTCAGTAGACTGTTCTTGAATCCAGTGGTTCTGGTGTCATCCTTGACACATTCCTCCAGCCCTCCCAAAGATTCCTTGTATCAAATCCGTTTGTGATCAGTATGCTGTTAGTGGTTTTCAGTCTTACAGTGAACTCTGAGAACACCTAGGCAGAGAAGATGGAAGGGGCCATGGAGATGATGTACTTGAGTGGGGACTTAATGTATGGAGAGGAAAGGGTCCTGTAAGCTCTGTGACCTGGCAGGTGGGGAAAGAGCCGTTTGTGGGAACAGGGAAATCCAGTACTGTCAGATGTGAGATGAGAGCCCACTGTTCAGTCGCTCCGTCGTGTCCGACTCTTTGCGACCCCATGGACTGCAGCACACCAGGCTTCCCTGTCCATCACCAGCTCCTGGAGC
The DNA here is from genome assembly GCA_006410675.1 of Oreotragus oreotragus. Taxonomy (NCBI): domain Eukaryota; kingdom Metazoa; phylum Chordata; class Mammalia; order Artiodactyla; family Bovidae; genus Oreotragus; species Oreotragus oreotragus. Next base: position 243,561 of record SJYX01001534.1, read on the forward strand.
TTACTCAAAGTCATGTCCATTGTGTCAGTGATGCCATCCAACCTTCTCATCCTCTGTTGCCCCCTTCTCCTCCTCCTCCCACCTTCAGTCTTTCCAGCATCAGGGTCTTTTTCAATGAGTTGGTTCTTCACATCAGGAGCCCATTGTTGGTGAGTACCAAATGAAGTTTGGGATGTATCCTGAAGACAAGGAAATCAGAGAACAGTGTTCTCAATTTATTGACTTTATTAGTTTTAAAAATTATATTTAAAAATTTATTTTTGGCTGTGCTGGGTCTTGCTGTGTGGGCTTTCTCTAGTTGCAACGAGCGGGAGCTACTCTTTCTTGCAATGTGTGGGCTTCTTACATCGGTGCCTCTCGTTGCAGAGCGTGGGCTCTACAGCATGTGAGCTTCAGTAGTTGTGTGGGCTCGTATCCTTGGCTCCTGAGCTCTAGAGCATAGGCTCAATAGTTGTGGTGCACAGGCTTAGTTAGTTGCATGTGGGATCTACCCGACCCAGGGATCAAACCCATGTCTTCTGCATTGGCCAGTGGATTCTTTCCCACTGAGGCACCAAGGGAGCCCTATTATTTATTTTATTTTTTTGATCATAAAAAAAAATACACTTTGATTGTTTTTTAAAAAAGAATCAACATTTCAGAAATAGAGGCTCTTATCATCCCAAACCAACCCTTTCTCCCATTCCCCACCCGAAAAGTTAAAACCAGTGTTAACAGTTGTGCTGAACTTTTGTTTTTTAGGAAGTCATCTCAGATAGCAAGTGGAAGTGGTCACGCACAAAGCGAAAGAGACCTGCAGAAATGATTGAAATGAAAAAGCACTGGTGAGCCTGAATTAACAGGCAACGAGGGGCCCCCAAGAGCCCAAATTAAAGCAAAGAATAACAACTCCAAGGTATTTGGCTCTTTGTATTTGCATATGGGCTGGAATTAAAGGGTGGGCTGGCGACCAACTGAGGTTCTCTCCTGGATGAAGGTCATTCTATTAAGAAAATAGGTGGGAGCCATAGGTTTAAGGGGTGCAGGGGAGGTTATGGGCTTGGTTTAGGAGACATTTAAGGTTATGGTTCATGCAGTTGGAGGAGCCATTGGTAAGTTAGAACACTTACTCTAAGAAACATTAGGTGTTTGAGAACGTGGATGAAGAACAGCTAAAGAACTGATTCTAGGTAGAAATGAGCTGTCCATGGCCTAGGAAAGTGTGGATGTCAAGGAGCTCCCCAGCGGTTAAGAGGAGGTGCCATAGGTGTGCACCCTGCCCCCCTCCATGGGAGCAGAGGGAACACCAGTAGAGACGACATCCCACTGGGTGTAGAGTAGCTTTCCATAGTGAAGATAACAGTGCAAGTAGCTTTCCATAGTGAAGATAACGGTGCAAGTAAGATCGTACTAGCCGTAGCAGGCTCCCAGGCAATGAATCCCTCATAGCACAGGTGGAGAATAGAAGTATTCTATTTTCTGAATAGAATAGAATTCTGAAGGTGTAAAGATTGAGGGCATGCTCTTCGTCCTATCCTATCCTGGCTACAATGTGGTGGTGACAGCTACTGCCACAGCAGCCACCCTGGACCATGAAGCATGGAAGTCGAGCATTCAGTGTGCTTAAGGAGCCTGGGGCCCCTTAGGACCTAGTGTCCCTGAACCATCACATCAGCCCTGCCCTGTGCTGCCCTGCTCTGCCTACCTTTTATGTTCGAGAAAAATAAAAAATTCTGTTGAAACCACTGTTCTTGTGAGTTTTTCTCCTACTCCCACCAAATCTCATCTTAATATGCTTACCACAGGTGTGCCCTTGGACATCTTCCTTGTCAAGTTGGCCCAATAATGTAACAGCAAAAGGCTGAAAACACCCAAATGCCCATCAGCCAGTCCCTGTTTGAAGTTATAGTGATACATCTACACTGTGATACTAAGCCAACTGTACAAGGAATTGAGAGCCAGCCTTCTAATTCACTTTAGAAATGGTTACCTCTGGGTAAAGAACATGCTGCCAGGGAAAGGGGTGGAAACTTCACTCCTCTGAATGTTCTTGCAATATCAATTCGACTTGAGAGTTTACATATTTATAAACCAAAAGCAATGTCAAAAAACAAACAAACCCTAACCATCCAGTTAGAAGTATAACCACACAGAAACTATTTCAAGTGGCTTTAAAAAAGAATAAAGTGACTATATAATCCCTTGCCCTAAGGACAGAAGACTGGAGAAACTCTTAAATAAATAATAAATTAGTTTATTTTCACTAATCCTATCCTTGCTGATAGTGTCTGCATTATAATGCTGAGACTATCCTGTTTGTGTTGTGAGATGAAGCAAAAAAGTTATTTGGCATGGTTGAGAAATGTGGTTTTCTGCATGGGAGAAAGGAGATGCAAATATAGGATTGGTAAGGTTAAAGAAAAAGTTAAGAAAAATTCCCTTGGGAATTCCCTGGCAATCCAGTGGTTAGTGCTTTCACTGCTAAAGGCATGCATTCAATCCCTGGTGGAGGAACTAAGATCTTGCAAGCAAGCCCTGTGGCACAGCCAAAAACTAAAGGAAAGAAATCAGGTAGTCCTGATCTTGAATTGGGCTTCCCATTGGCTCAGTGGTAAAGAATCCGCCTGCTAATGCAGGAGTCACAGGTTTGATTACTGGGTCGGGAAGATCCCCTAGAGGGGGAAACGGCAACGCACTCCAGTATTCTTACCTGGAAAATCCCATGAACTGAGGGCCCCAGTCCATGGGGTCGCAAAAGAATCAGACACAATTTAGTGACTAAACAACTCCCAGCTGCTGCTGTTAAGCTGCTGCTGCTAAGCTGCTGCTAAATCGCTTCAGTCGTGTCCGACTCTGTGTGACCCCATAGACGGCAGCCCACCAGGCTCCCCCATCCCTGGGATTCTTCAGGCAAGAACACTGGAGTGGGTTGCCATTTCCTTCTCCAATGCATGAAAGAGAAAAGTGAAAGTGAAGTCGCTCAGTCGTGTCCGACTTCACGACCTCATGGACTGCAGCCCACCAGGCTCCTCCGTCCATGGGATTTTCCAGGCAAGAGTACTGGAGTGGGGTGCCATTGCCTTCTCTGAACAACCCCCAGACTGGATGCTAAATACCTTTTCCCACTAAAGAGAATTGAGCTTCTTTGAGAAATGTTTGATTACAGTGAGAGTTGGCAGGGAGTATGGACATACACACAATATAAGCTGGTGGGGCTGTGTCAGAGCTTCAGTAGCCAACTTGGAGAAGCCCCTATAAATACAGGACACTTTTAGCATCAATGAGGGTAAACTGCAACAGAGTAGTTCCCTCCATCCTACCCCCAGTCTGCAGTTTTCGCTTTCTGAGATTTCAGTCAGCCATGGTCAACCCTGGTCCAAAAACATTCAATGGAAAATCCCAGAAACAATTCATATTATACGCTATCTTGAGTAACATGATAAAAGTTTGCTCAGTCCTTCCCAGGACACATCCCTTTGTCCAACTTTTCCACGCTATATATGCTACCTGCCCTTTTGTCACTTCGTAGCCAACTGGGTCATTAAATCTCTAATTTCAGGCCATCCACTAAGGGGTCCTGGAATGTATCCCTCATTGATTAGGGAAGAGTACCGTACACATTAAATATGTTCAAATCCATGAGTTCATAATGGTATATAAAACAACAAGCTCAACCTCATTATTTCAAAACTGGCAAATAAAAGGAAAAAAATGAAGCATTTCTCTGCCTTTCCTCCATGAAATGTTTTGCTTTATAATAGTATTACAGCCAATATAAGGTGTTACCATTTTACAACCCTTAATGAAATAGATCTAGGCAATGACCAGTCATAAATGCCAACATTACCAAAAATAGAAAGAAAACACAAAAAGGAACAACCAGGCATTCTGAGCCTCCTGATAAGCAAACACTTCACCTCCTATGAAGTAGTGGTACCAAAAAATTGAACCTGAAATGGATGAGCCTCCAGAGCTGCATTGCCCAATAGAAATACAATGTGAGTCAAGTGTGTAATTTAAAATACTCTAGTAGCTACATTTTTTTAGAGGTGTTTTGGGTTATTTCTTTTCTTTTCAGTTCAGTTACTGAACTCCTATTGACAATATTACCACACAGAGAAAATAATTAGCTCAAGACAGTTTTAAACAGTACAAAGAGAGTACATCTGTAGTGGAATATATTCTAAGGACAAAAATAACTGCAAAATTATCATGAAATTTACTTAGCAGATCTCTTGTAGTGATACTTGTATTGATATTGTATTTTACTGAAAGTATTTTATAATTTTATACACATTATAAGATAGAGCAAATGATAAATATGTTGGTAATGTCGTGACCTCTGTGTGAGAAGGGAGATATGAATATGAAATGTGCAGAAGGGAGAAAGAACCTTGTGGTGTTGGATTTGAATTGTCAACTCTATATTTAAACAAATACAACTTGGATTTCCAAGCTTTGTTTGCCCACTAAAAGGGCCTCCAAAACATTGATACCCCAGTAGCAATGAACACATCCAGGACCAACTTCTTGGTTTCTAAATACCATTCTCCACTATCAAGAACCAGGGGTTGCTTAAGAAATGGCTGACCCTGAGTCTTTAGCTGACAATGTGAGCTTCACCTGGAGAGGAAGAGACTGGTACCATATGCCTCCCAACATGATTAATAAGAATAAAAAGGACACAGCATCACCTGTACAGTGTTCTTGTCAAAAATGCAGAACCAGATCCCATCATGAGGGAATGGATAAACCCAGAATGTGGGACATTCTGCAAAACAAGTAGTCTGGCTTTATTTCTATTTCTTAATCACTGCCATAAAAAAAACAAAAGCAGGAGGGAATATTCTAGATTAGAAAAGTTTGAAGAGACAAGACAATGAAATGCAATGCATGAACCTTGGTAGTTCTCTAGATCAGGGAAAAAATAGTTAATAAACACTTTTGTGACTACTGGGAAAATTTTTTTAACTCAATCTCATTGAGGTATAATTTAGATAAAATAAAAGACACCCATTTAAAATGTATAGTTCTATGAGTTTTGACAATTTTACACCCATGTAACCACCACTCCCAATCAAGAATCTAATATTTCCATCACCCCCCAAAGTTCCCTTGTGCCTTTTTGCTTTCAACATTCTCCTCACCCCAGGCAACCAATGATGTGGTTTCTATCACTATAGAGTCAATGGGGAAATTGAAATAAAGACTATAAATTAGAAGGTATTATTGAATAAATGTAAATTTCCTTAGGAGTGATAACAGCATTGTGGTTTTGTAAGAAAATGTTCTTATTCTTGGAAGGTGTATGCTAGGGTGTTTAAGGGAGAATTATCATGATGTCTGTAATTTAGTTTCAAATGGTTCAGCAAAAAAGGCTATACACACACACAGATAACAAAAGCAAAATGATAATTGGTGAATCTAGACAAAGGGTGTATTAAACTGTTCTTCCAACTTTTCATAGGTTTGAAAATTTTCAAAATAATAAGTTGGGGAGGGGAAAGAAAGGAAAATGTAAGACTTTTTTCAGTGTCTCTCATAACTGCTGTTGCAGAGAAAGATGAAACAAAGACAGGTTAAAACATTTATTACCTTGTCACTCTTCTTCCTTTTCTAAAAGGTCTTAGGATTCTGTCAAAAACAAGGCCCCAAAAGTCGTGCAGCCCCTCCCCACTAAGACCCTTCCCAAAGCCCAGTTTCAGAAGCTGGGGTTTGGATTCGGGTCTGGTTGAGGGAAGGGGGTGTCTCTCCTGTTTGACGCTGAAGTAACTCCCTGTCTTAGTCTATTCAAGCTGCTGTAACAAAATACCATAGACTGGAGACGTTGTAAACAGGAGAAATTTATTTCTCACAGTCCTGGAGGCTAGAAGTTTGAGATCAGGGTGACTGCATGGTTGGGTTCTGGGGAGGGCCCTCTTTGGGGATGCAGGTTGCCAACCTCTCCTTGCATTCTCACATGGCAGAAAGGAGTTAATTAGCACTCTGGCCTCTTCTTAAAGGGCACTAATCTCATTCATGAGGGTTCTACACTTGTAGGACCTAATTACTTCCTAAAGGCCCCATCACCAAATACCAGCACGTTGAGGGTTAAGCTTTCAACACATGAAATTTGAGGGGGATACCACATTCAGTCCACAACAACCTCCTTCCCAGAGCCCTCTGGTTTGGACAAATGGGAGGATTGATCAGCCAGGCAGGCAGGCAGAGCCAAGCTGCTGGGGAGGGCGTGGCAGGCACGAGAGCCCACTGTTCAGACCTGCCACATGAGGAGTATGTTTCACGGAAGGCCCCAGGTGTCTTTCTTCTCAGGAACCACTACTGCATTCAGGCCAAGGTCACACTTCCCTGGGGGGCTGTTCCCAGCCAGTGACTGAGCACAGCAGCAATACTGAAGCCCCTCATTCTGGCGAGATGCAGGGTTCCTCCAGTGGTTGACTTTAGCTCAAGACTCTCCACAGCCTGGCTGGAGCTTGCTGGGAACTATGCTGCAGCCTGAGAATATTCCTTCTCCTCTCCTTCCACGTGTCTGACCTGATCAAGGTCTGAACAATCTCCTTACCTTTTCCTCCTTCCTCCCCAGTGACTGACTTTCCTGTCTGATCCCATCTTGGCATCTACTTTTTTTTTCCGGCTGTACTTGGTCTTCTCTGCAGCTTTTTTTTCCAGCTGTACTTGCTCTTCTCTGCTGTCCACAGGCTTTCTCTAGTTGTGGCGTGCAGGGTACTCACTGTAGTGGCTTCTCTTGTTGCAGATCACAGGCTCTAGAGCACGGGTTAGGGTGCACGGGCTTAGTTGCCCTGTGGCATGTGGGATCTTCCCAGACCAGGGATCGAAACTGTGTCCCTTGCATTGGCAGGCAGATTCTTAATCACTGGACCACCAGGGAAGTCCTGGCATCTACTGCTTGGTGGACCCAAAAGTAGACAATTTTCCTTCAGCCACAAGTGCTATAAAAGAGGACTAGAATCAGAATTAGCAGGGGACCAATTTGATTTTTGGAAACTGCTTTTTTTCCCTGCAATTTGTTTATATTACAGGAGGCAGAGGAGGAAGAAGAAAAACTCAGCTTTAGATGAATAATCAGGACACAGAGGGCCTCTTTGGGAAGGGGGTGTTTTGAGCAGGCAAATGAATAAATAAATTGGTTTATAGTCAACCAAAGAGATATTAGACACAAACCAAGACAGATTCATGTCACAAACATAATATTGACCAAAATAGAAGGCACATTACAGAAGAGTGGGTAAAGCATGACATATTTCTCTAACATTTCCAAATAGGCCAAGTACTATGTTATGCTCTTAATGAGTTTCTGAGCAGTTAGTAAAGATACAAAAACAAGAAGAGTGATACATACTTAATTCAGGGTAGTTCCTGCCTTTGGGTTGTAGAGGGGCAGTGGAGGAGGAGAAATGGTTACTAGAAGGAGGAAGGAATGGGAGGAGGAGGAAGAAGAAGGAAGGAAATGCTAAGGATGTGAACTTTGGAAGCAGAAATTCCTTTTGACTCAAGCCTGCGTGATGTTTAAAATAACAAATAGTTTCTGGTCTTCAGGCACATCCTATGTTCACAGTTCTAGAAGGAAAATTGTAAGAGTTTGCAGTTGTTGCTTATCTGCCTGGCCTTCCCCTACAGATTAATCTTGCTAGCTGGTGGGTGCATGACCTTGAACACATTTTGGAGGTTAACTCAGTCTGGCTGATTGGGCCAAGGCTGAACTTTTGCCTCTGTCACTCCCATCCCCAAGTCTGCTAGATTTGCAAGGTCTACACATGTCCTAACAATGCCCCCAACTAATGACGTCAAGCTAAAAGGGTGGGACTGAGAAGGCCAAGCCTGAACTTTTCTAAATTGGCCTACTTGTTTTGTTATGCCACGAGATTTCAGTTCCCCAGAAATGAACAGCCCTCATGACCCAGTGCCTGGGTTGGAAGAAACCACTTGTGCATGTGCAAGGGTGGCTTCTCTTTTTTTAAGACTGGCATTTTTAGGGTCTGCAAATTTAAGCAGAGGATAGGCTTAAGGAGTCTCAAAAAGGAGCAAGGAAGATTCCTGTCTCTTCTTCCTTCAGCTACCTGCTCCTTCTTCATCTTACACTTGATCTCTTCTAGTCATTCCCCTCCCTGCTGCCTCCCTCCTCCAGGTTGCATAAAAGTCACTCCCAAGCTTGATGGTTTACACTGGCATAAGGACAGACATATAAACCAATGGGATAAACTAGAAAAGAGTCCAGAAAGAAACTATCACAGAGATGGTCAACTGACTTTCAACAAGGGTGCCAGGACTATTCAACACAGAAAGGACACCTTTTTTTTTTTTTTAATATTTATTTATTTGACTGCATTAAGTCTTTAGTTGCAGCATGTGGAATCTAGTTCCTTGACTGGGGATGGAACCTGGGCCCTTTACATTGGGAATGTGGAGTCTCAGCTGCTGGACCACCAGAGAAGCTCCCCAAACAGCCTTTTTAACATGGGAAAGTGGGATCCACCTGCAGAGAATGAAGTTGGGTGACCCTGACCGCATACCATACCGAAAAATAAACTAAAAATGGAGCAATGACATACATATAGGAGCTAAGATTATCAAACTCTTAGGAGAAAACATAGGAGCAAATCTTGGTTAGGCAATTTTTTTTAGACATGACACCAAAAGCATGAACAACCAAAGCAAAAAAATAAGTTGAGATATATATATATATATACATACATGAATCACTTTGCTGTACACCTGAAACAAGCTAAATCAATTATACCTCAACTGAAAAATAATTAAATGATGGTTTTTAAAAAATTGGGCCTTTTGAGGATTAAAAACTTGTGCTGCAAATAATATGATCAAGAAAGTAAAAAGATCAGGGCTTCCCTGGTGACTCAGCGGTGAAGAATCTGCCCACCAATGCAGGAGACACGGGTTTGATCCCTGGTCTGGGAAGATCCCACATGCCATGGAGTAACTAAGCCCGTGGGCCACAACTATTGAGCTTGTGCTCTAGAGCCCGTGTTCCACAGCAAGAAAAGTGACTGCAGTGAGAACTACAAAGTAGCAGCAGCTAGAGACAAAACCCATGCGGCAATGAAGACCCAGCACAGCCAGCTGTCCATGGGATTTTTCAGGCAAGAATACTGGAGTGGGTAGCCGTTCCTTTCTCCAGGGGATCTTCCTGACTGAGGGATCAAACCCAGGTCTCCCACACTGGAGGCAGATTCTTTACCATCTGAGCCACCAGGGAAGCCCCAAGTGAATAAATACATAATAAATCAAAAAAAAAATTTTTTTTAAGTGAAAAAATAACCCACGGACTGGGAGAAAATATTTGCAAATCTTATATCTGATAAGGGACTCATATTCAAACTATAGAAAGAACTCTTACAACTCAATAACAAAAATAAATTAAATTACCCAATTAACAAAATAAGTAAAGGATTTGAGTAGATTTTTCTCTGAAGAAGATATATAAATGGGCAAAAAGTACTTAAAAATATATGTTCAAGAGCATTAGCCTTCAGAGAAATGCAAATCAAAACCACAATGAGATACCACTTCACACCTATAGGACAGATAATAAAAAATGTTAGTAAGAATGTGGAGAAATTGGAACCCGTGTACAGTGCTGGTAGGGATGTAAAATGATGCAGCCACTTTAGAATACATTTTGGCATACTGTACAATGTTAACTAGAGAATTTTCCATATGCCCCAGCAATTCCACTCCTAGACATATACCCAAGAGATAGGAAAGCACTGCAACAGAAAATCTTGTACATGAATATTCATAGCAGTGTTATTCATGAGTGAAAAAGAAACTGAGTATAAATCTAATGTCCATCAAAGGATGAATGAATAAATGTGGAAATGTTGTCTATCTATACAGTGGAATATTACTTAGCCATAGAAAGGAATGAAGTACTGTCATCTGCTACAACGTGGATGAACCTTGAAAACATTATGCTGAATGAAGAAAGCCAGACACACAAGGCCAGCAATATTCATTTTGTTTATGAATCCATAACTTGAGCAGGCCTCCTTCGAGACAGCTCACCTACACTCCACTTGGGATCCCCTCAGGTGGCTCATAGGCTGGGGCTGGAATCTTCTGGAGGTTCCTTCTGTCACACAGCTGGTGGTTGAAGCTGGCTGTTGGCTGGGGCTGACAGCTGGCACACCTACACTCTGCCTGTGGCCTGGGACATTTCCCTCCCACAGGGGCCAGGCTCCCAGAGCAAGCAGCCCTTAAAAGCAGGGATGGTTCTGAAGCTTTCCTTTTATGACCCGCTTCTGAAAGTCACCCACTGTCACTCTCCCCACATCTATTTGTGAGAAGTGAATAACCAAGTCCAGCCTGTATTCAAAAATAGATGGATTAGATTCCATCTTTTTTTTTCTTTTTATTGTACTTTTTTTTGGCCATGCTGTACAGTTTATGGGATCTTAGTTCCCCTACCAGGGATTGAACCTGGAGCCCTGGCAGTGAGAGCAAGGAGTTCTAACCACTGGACAGCCAGGGAATTCCCTAGACTCCGTCTTTCGAGGGAAGAAGATCAGAGAATTCGGAGGCATGATTTTAAGCCATCACAATCCCTTTGCTCCAAATCTTTATGGAATGGAAATCATTCAGTGAGTGTAAACCAAGAAACCCTGCTGAAATACCCACAGAGGAATTTACATTTCACAAAACAACATAAAGGAGAAAAGTTTGGGCTGAATGCTCACATGCGCCTGACACTGGGTTATTTAGAGCAGATGGTGACAGGGCCTGTGAGAACCATCCATGCCCTGTCGGAAGGGGCACTGTGCCTCTGGGACTAGCTGTGGCTGCGATTGGACCCTGGATTGCTAGGTCTTCTGACCTTTCAGAAGAGAAGCTAGTAATCTGTACTTTTACTGTGAACACTCACAAGCATTCGTGACACTGATAAAACAATGGATAGGCCAAGCAGAACTATCTCAGGGAGGCCCAGGCCTACCAGTTTGCAAACTCTGATGTAAATCCTTGGAGGGTTTCTTTTTCTTTCATACAAAAATATGAAATACAAATTTTATCATATTGCACATGGTCTGGGTGGTTGGGGGGGTTGGACCATCAAAGAGACAATTTCAAGAGCTTCTGCCTTAAACGCCTCCCAGAAAAACAGTGCAGTGAGGCCATTGAGCCTGGGGTCTCAGTTAATTTCCTGGTGAATAAGTAAGTGAATCCAGTATAAAGCATGAACTTAAAAAATTCTTTTAATTTAAAAATTTAAAATTTTTTATTACTGCAAGCACATGGGTAGGGGGAGACAAGGTTTTGGTGAACAGCCTTTCAACTTTCTTTTTCTATTCATATATCTGTTTTGTTTTGTTTTCATATTATACAGTGTTTAAAAAAATTTTTTTAATTCTTCCTGGCTGTACCACACACAGACACACACACACATGTGTGCACACATCTTAATTCCCCAACCAGGAATTGAACCCGTGCCCCTTGCAATGAAAGCATGGAGTCCCAACCACTGGACCACCAGGGAAGTCCCATATGGGTGTTTTATAAGTAGCTTTCTTCTTGAACGCCCTTTCACACTTTTTTTTAAAATAAGAATATTAGTCCCTTGAGTCCTGGATTCTGTTCCCCTGGTCACCCACTACCACCAGCCTGACACTTCCCATAGCTTAAGAGCAACATTTCCTAGACCTGACAGGTGGGATTAAGACCAGACACAGCCACAAACTGGAACGGAGGCCAAGGACATGTTGTGAGGCCTCACAAGTGCCCCAGAGTCCCCTCTTAAAAAGTAGCTTCTAGGACCTCCCTGGTGGACCAGTGGCTTAGATTCCGTGCTCCCAGCGCAGAGGGCCCAAGGTCCATCCCTGGTTAGGGAACTAGGCCCCACATGCTGCAACTAAGAGTTTGCATGCTGTAATGAGGACTGAAGATCCTGCGTGCTGCAACTAAGACCTGGCTCAGCCAAATAAAAAAAATAGAATAATTATTATAAATAAATATTGTTTAAAAGTAGCCTCTTAGATTCCACATATAAGTGATAACATACAATATTTGTCTTTTTCTATCTGACTAATTTCATTAAGCAGGTCCACTCATGTTGTTGCAAAAGGCACTATTTCATTCTGTTTTATAGCTGAATAGTATTCCATTGTATGGGCTTCCCTGGTGGCTCAGATGGTAAAGAATCCACCTGCAGTGCAGGAGACCTGGATTCAATCCCTGGGTTCGATCCCTGAGTTGGGAAGATGCCCTGGAGGAGGGCATGGCAGCCCACTCCAGTATTCTTGCCTGGAGAATCCCACAGACAGAGGAGCCTGGTGGGCTACAGTGCATGCGGTTGCCAAGAGTCAGACACAACTGAGCAACTAAGCACAGCACAGCACAGTATTCCACTGTATATATTATATCACATCTTCTTTAGGCATTCATCTTTTGATGGACACTTAGGTTACTTCCCTGTCCTGGCTATTGTAAATAGTGCTGCTATGAACACTGAAGTGCATGTATGATTTCAAATGACTGTTTTCATTTTCTTCAGATATATACCCAAGAGTGGGATTTTTTAAGTTTTTTGATTTTTTTTTTTTTACTCATGTTGTTGCAAAAGGCACTATTTCATTCTGTTTTATAGCTGAATAGTATTCCATTGTATGGGCTTCCCTGGTGGCTCAGATGGTAAAGAATCCACCTGCAGTGCAGGAGACCTGGATTCAATCCCTGGGTTCGATCCCTGAGTTGGGAAGATGCCCTGGAGGAGGGCATGGCAGCCCACTCCAGTATTCTTGCCTGGAGAATCCCACAGACAGAGGAGCCTGGTGGGCTACAGTGCATGCGGTTGCCAAGAGTCAGACACAACTGAGCAACTAAGCACAGCACAGCACAGTATTCCACTGTATATATTATATCACATCTTCTTTAGGCATTCATCTTTTGATGGACACTTAGGTTACTTCCCTGTCCTGGCTATTGTAAATAGTGCTGCTATGAACACTGAAGTGCATGTATGATTTCAAATGACTGTTTTCATTTTCTTCAGATATATACCCAAGAGTGGGATTTTTTAAGTTTTTTGATTTTTTTTTTTTTAAAAAGACTCTTATCTTGAAAGAATTAGAAATGTAATCAAGAAAATAAACTTTGAAACAGGCTAAAAAGAAAAAAAAATAGCCTTAGGCCTGACGGATCTGTTGAGTCACCTGTGTCTTCATCTCGAAACTTCTGCGTTCCCTTAAATTTCTCCCTTCCTCTGAATTCCCCTCTCCTCAACCCATGAGCTGTCCAAGCCCCTGACTTTTCCCCAGAATCTCCAACAAGTGACTCTGTCCTCTTGACTCACCGTGCCTGGGGGAGAGGGCGGAAGCAGCTGTTCTGAGCAGACTGGACGCCCAGGAGCCTTAGGTGAGACACTCAATTCCACCTCAAGAAACTCTGAGACTGATAAAGTTCCATTTTCCACACACTAGGTTCAGTCTCAGCCCACTCTCCCACTTCTAGCTCCAGCCTCTCCCTTGCTGACGAGATCCCTCCCCCTTTTCAGCTTCCCCCATCTCACGTCTCAGCTTCCCTTCACAGCACTTGCTGCCTGAGGACCTCCAGGTCAACCCCCAGATCAACTCATGTTTGGCTACCATGTCCCTCAGAACTGCTCTCCTCTTATTCCTCCAGGCCCGAGGCTAGAACCCAAGCTAGTCAGGGCCCAGCAGCATGGCTGGATGGCCTCAAATATCACCCTCTCTTGACCACCACCACCCACTCTGCCCTTCCGCACCAATCATTCCAAATCTTTCCTTCTCCCTGAGCTGTGGCTTCAGCCTCACAGCTGCCCCATTCCTCAGAAACCCTTCCCTAAACTGCAGTTATAAAAGGAAATAAAGGGACTTCTGTGGAGGTCCAATGGTTAGAACTCTGAGCTTCTACTGGTAAGGAGGAGGGAGGTCCAGGTCCCATCCCCAAACAAACAAAATAGATAAAAGGAAATAAAACTAATGAGGTAATATGTAAGCCACCAGCAAAAATTCGTGATTGGAATGACGCTTCTAGAAACCCAGGAGGAAGGTACGTCTTTTCTGGTCCTTGGAACAGAACAGGCACACCGTATCTCTGCCCTGGGCTGTCATAAGTTCCTTGAGGACAGTGGCCAAGTTTTTTGAGCCCGCCTGAGTCTTGAATCTCTTCAGAAGTCCGCCCACCATGGCCACTCAGTCAACGCTTAATCTGTATACACAGGCCACTTTGGATCCAGGCAATCTACCTGTAGGAATTTGCATTGTGTGTCACTAAATTGCAAGACCTTTGAAGCTGGAGAGGCCTTTCTTTGTATTCCCTCAGCGTGAGCACCAGGCCTGAGTCAGGGCAGGCCCCCGCCTGAATACGAAATGACCCAACCCAGGAGTCAGTGTTCCCTCAGGAAAATCTAAAACAGAGAGGCCTAAGCTTTTGATGATTTATTTGCTTATTTATTTTCTAGGTAATTAAACCAACCAGCATCTTTTGGACCCAAGAGGTCCAGTGATTTCCAAACTGAGGCCACCCCCACGTCGGGGCCTTTAACATTGGAAGCTTCATGCTACATTATCCTCAGGTAACTGTTCACTTCCTGCCCATCCCTGTGCCCCTCCAAGTTTTTCTTGTTCCCTGTGTTATCATTTGAATCAGGCAACCTACAAACCAGACAGGTCTTTTCTTGAAAGGTTCAGTACTGCTAAAATAAACAAAGAATCAAACACTCTCCCCCTCAAGTTTTCCTGGATTTTATTGTTTTTAAAATATATATTTATTCTATTTTTTTTAATGTACTTATTTGGTTGCTCCAAGCCTTAGTTATGGTATGTAGGATCTTGGATCTTTGCTGTGACATGCAAACTGTTAGCTGTGGCATGTGGGATCTAGTTCCCTGACCAGGATTGAACCCAGCCCTCCTGCGTTGAGAGCCTGGAGTCTTAGCCATTGAACCACTAGGGGAGTTCTAATTGTTTGGCTTTAAATCAGCAAAAAAGGTCCTACTCCTCTTGCACTGGAGGATGTTCATAATATTTTTTAAGAACAAGAAGGAAAAATATGACCCCATAACACTGTTATATCCAACATAGCCTAACTCCTGGGGTTCTGGGAACTTTTGTGGCCCAGCCAAATTCACAAATTTCTGTGAATTTCTGGGTATTGGGCAAGGATCGCTATACTCTGTAGGATCCATAGTTCTTCTTCCTCAGGAACTCACACACAGGATGAGGCAGACGAACCCCTGTCCAAAGTGAATTTCACAATATCCTTCGGAGATGTGAAAGGGCCCCCAGGGAACTCAGAGACCAGCACTCTCAGCTGCTTGCTGTGATATGCTGGATTTGTTTCCTAGGTTGCCATATCTATGGTATTTTGTTATTGTTTCATGATTTCAGGGGATGGAAGTCTGAGGTCAGGATATCACTAGGATTGGTTCCTTCTGAGGGTGAGATGGAGAGTCTATTCCAGGTCTCTCTCCTAGCCTCCAGGGCTTTGCTGGCAGCCTCAGGTGTTCCTTGGCCTGGAGAAGCATGCCCTTCATCTCTGCCTTCATCTTCACATGGCAGGCTCCCTTTGTGTGTCTGTCTCCAAATGTCCCCTCTTTATAAGGACTCCAGTTTTACAACAGTGGGCCCACCTTACTCCGGTATGACATCGTCTTAACTGATTACATTCTCAATTATCCCATTTCCAAACATGGTCCCATTTTCAGATACTGTGAGTTAGAACTTCAACCGAGAAATTTGGGGGGAGGGGGAACACAGTTCAATTTGTAAAAGATGCATTCTAGAAGAGGTGGCAAAATACCTGGGTCTTGAAGGACAGTGGCCTTTCAAAGGCAGAGCCTAGGAGCAGAGGTGGGAGCATAATACAACTCACAGACTTGGACCCTGATATTCACTTTATTCAAGAATTATTTATTGAGTACTTGGGCTTCCCTAGTAGCTGAGGGGGTAAATAATTGGCCCACAATGCAGGTGACCTGGGTTTGATACGGGGATCAGGAAGATCCCCTATAGAAGGGAATGTCTACCCACTCCAGTATTCTTGCCTGGAGAATCCCTTGGACAGAGGAACCTGGCGGGCTACAGTCCATGGGGTTGCAAAGAGTCGGACATGACTGAGTGACTAACACTTTGTATGAACCGGGCACCATATCAGAATCTGGAGTAGACTAGCAGACAGTTCCCAGCTTCTTGGTGCTAACTGTCTAGTGCCAGAGCAGATCCTAGAAGACACTGGGTTTGAGGGCAAGAGAGACAGAGATGGAACGGTAGAGTTTCTTTTTCCTCCTTTCTGCTGGTAGGAATGCGAGTGTGCTGACTGAAGCTTGAATAGCCATACTGAGCCTAAAATGTTGAAACAAAACCATAGGAGAGCAGTTCCCTACAGTGGAGTGCCATACCAGTCTTTCAATGGAAGAGACATAAGTATCTATCTTGTCCGATAGCTATGAGCAGTGGAAGTGTTAGTCGCTCAGTCGTGTCCAACTCTTTGTGACCCCATGGACCGAAGCCCACCAGGCTCCTCTGCCCATGGAATTCTCCAGGCAAGAATACTGGAGTGGGTAGCCACTCCCTTCTCCAGGGGATCTTCTCAAACCAGGGATTGAACACTGGTGTCCTGCATGACAGGTAGATTAAAGAAAATATGATCAGACCTGTCTCTATTACTCGGGTAGTACTGCAACCAAATTTTTCCTCAGAAAGTCGAAGCTACCCCAGAGGTTTCTCATAGAAACTTTTATGGAAATGTAACATACAACAAAGCACACAAATCATAAATATACATCTTGAAGGATACATGAATTCTTACAAGCTGAACACACCCATCTAAGCAGCATGCAGATGAAACAGAATATGACCAGCACCCCGGAGGGCCCCTCAATGCCCCCTTCAGGCACCTCCTTATCAAGGGTAACCCCTAGCTTGTCTTCTAACCCAATAAATGAGTTTGGGACTTCCCTGATGGTCCATCGGTTAAGAATCTGCCTGCCAGTGAAGGGGACACAGGTTAGATCCTTAATCTGCATGTGGCCTGGGAAGATTCCACATGCTGCAGGGCAACCAAGCCCGTGTGCCACCAGTACTAAAGCCTGCACCCTTCAGAGCCCATGCGCCACGACTACTGAAGCCTAGAGCCCGTGCTCTGCAACAAGAGAAGCCACTGCAATGAGAAGCCTGTGCAGGCAACTGGAGCGGAGCCCCCGGCTCCCTGCAACTAGAGAAAGCCTGCTCACAGCGCATTGATCCATTTGACTGCTGACAGCTAGTTGCCTTGTACTTCAGTCCCAGAAAACTCTCGATTTGGAGGGTACTCTCAATGACTATTTCCAGCAACAAAGTGGTGTTTAGGGAAGACCCATTAACCCGAAATGGCCTCAATCAATGCTGGTTTGCAAAGCTTGGAGAGGTCACCTAATAGAATCAGTTTATTAAAAAAAAAAAAAAAGGGGAAGGAAGAAGAAAGAAAAGGAGGGGCTGTTCAGGATGCTATTAACAGAATACCACAGACTAGGTGGCTTAGAACAACAGGCATTTACTTCTCAAAGTTCAAGATCAAATGCTGGCAGATTTGGTGTCTGTTGAGAGCCCATTTCGTGGTTCAGAGACTGCTGTCTTCTTGCTCTACTCATATGGTGGAAGGGACCAGGAAGCTTTCTGGGGTCCCTTTTACAGGGGGCACTAAATGCCGTTCCTGAAGGCTCCACTCTCATCACCTAATCACCTCGAAAAGGTCTTGTCTCTTGATTCCATCCCGTTGAGGGTTTGGTTTCAACATAGGAATTTGAGAGAGACACAAACATTCAGTCCTTTGCAAAGGCAAAGAAAGCTAACCAAGATTTAGTCTTTATTCCTGGTTACAACACAAATATTGGATGCTGTTGTGGACAAGCCCTTGAATGCTTGCTTTCAAAAGCAACACAGTCAGTGGTTCAGTTGTGGAGGCCACAAATGCACACAGAAAGAAGGCATGAAAAAGAGAGCCTAATGGTTGGACAACGAGTGTTTGTAGCTTTGGAAACTACTCAGTGCCTGGTGCTGACGAAATCACGAATGTCAAAGGTTTCTGGAAACTTTCATAAAGTGGCTTTGGGCTATGATGGTGGAAAAGGCAATATAGTCTCAATTCATGCCTTATTTGAATAATAAACTCTTCTAAATAATAAAGGTAACTAATAGTTTTGAGGCTATGTCCACAGGGATTCGTTCTGGCTTGCCTACAGCTATGAGATTCTCCAGCCCCGGCAGCCCTGAACTACATTGAATATTCTAGGCCTAAAAGTTCAAGGTAGTCACAAAAGATGTTCAGAGACCGTCTCTTTAGGATAACAGGAGATCATTTTATATTTGGCCATCAAGGACATTTCATTCATTGACTGGATGGATGAATAGATGAAGGAATGAATCTGAGCTTAAGAAAGGATAGACTTTGGAAGAAGGATTTGGCATGAAGAGCCCAATGCCAGAACCCAATCAGGATGCTATTGCTGTGGTTCGGCAAGAGATGATGGGAGTCTGGGCCAAGGCTGAGGCCGTGGGGAGTGGATAGAATAAGGATGCCTTTAAACAGAGGGACATTTTGGAGCAGAGGTTCTCCATCATGGACTCTGTGCTGCTCTGATAAAACTTATGAGCCCCTTCTCAGAATCATGCTTTACAATACATGTAATAAAACAACAGGGGACTTTCCCTGGTAGTCCAGTGGCTAAGACTCCACACTCTAAATGTAACAGGCCCGGGTTCAATCCCTGGTCATGGAACTAGATCCCATATGCCACAACTAAGACCTGGCTCAGCCTAAATACATAACTAAAAAACATTAAAAAAAAAAACACAGGATTACAGAGGAAATCAATTATATTGAAATACGCTATCAAAATACCACCCCCCCCCAAATTTGTGATACAGTCATTTTGGCCACATATCTTTTGAAACTTCCTCCACAGAGAGGTGGGGTCTATGGCCCCGCCTCTTGTCTCCAGGCTGACCTTGTAAGAAATTTGCTCAACCAGTAAAATGTGGCAGAAGTGATATTTTGGAACTTCCTTTTTAAAACTGAGGTACAATGACATATAACATTCTATTGGTTTCAGGTGTACAATGTACCAATTGGATCAGTTCAGTTCAGTCGCTCAGTCGTGTCCGACTCTTTGCGACCCCATGAATCGCAGCATGCCAGGCCTCCCTGTCCATCACCATCTCCCGGAGTTCACTCAGACTCACGTCCATCAAGTCCATGATGCCATCCAGCCATCTCATCCTCGGTCGTCCCCTTTTCCTCCTGCCCCCAATCCCTCCCAGCATCAGAGTCTTTTCCAATGAGTCAACCCTTCGCATGAGGTGGCCAAAGTACTGGAGTTTCAGCTTTAGCATCATTCCTTCCAAAGAAATCCCAGGGTTGATCTCCTTCAGAATGGACTGGTTGGATCTCCTTGCAGTCCAAGGGACTCTTAAGAGTCTTCTCCAACACCACAGTTCAAAAGCATCGATTCTTCGGCGCTCAGCTTTCTTCACAGTCCAACTTTCACATCCATACATGACCACAGGAATATTATAAAATGATGACCATGATACACCTAGTTATTATCTTTTTTCTTGTGATGAGAACTTTTAAGATTCACTCTCTTAGTATCTTTCAAATACGCAACAGTTTTACTAACTGTAGTCACCATACTGTATATTATAGCCCCAGGGCTTATTTATTTTATAACTGGGACTTTGTACCTTTTGAGCCCCACTTCACCCATTTCATCCACTTGACATTCTGGAATTTCTAAGACTAGATCAGAAAGGGTGCCTGGCAGCTTCCTCCTTATTCTCTGGAACACTCTTTTGGGGGCTGTAAGCCACCATGTAAGAAATTCCAGTACCCAGAGGCTTCCATGATAGATAGCCCAGTTGGGCAGAGACTGCCTAGAGGGCCAGAGACACAGAAATGCACAAAGGAGCCCGCCATCATTGCCTGGAGCAGAGACAGCCCACACAGCCCTGCCCAAATGGCAGGTTCACAAGCAAAAGAAATGATTGTTGCTGTTTTCAGTCATTATTTTTATTTCTTTATTTGTCTGTGCCAGGTCTCACTTGCCACACACAGGATCCTCAATCTTTGTTGCAGTATGCAGGGTCTTTAGTTGTAACATGAGAATTCTTAGTTGCGGCATGTGGAATCTAGTTCCCCAACCAAGGATCAAACCTGGGCCACCTGCATTGGGAGCCCAAAGTCTTAGGTCACTGGACCACCAGGGAAGTCCCTCAGCCATTACCTTCGAGGCAATTTGTTCCATAGCATAGATAACCAGAACGCTAATGGATGGGCCTATTTAATTATGAATTAAATAAGATATAACAGCAGGCCTAACAAATACCATAATTTCAAAATAGTAATGATTGTGATCAATATACTGAGATATTGGCACCAACTATACTATGATATGAAAATATCTGTGATTTTGATTGGGGACCAAGTCACAGGTGCTGCAAATACAATAATGGTTGCCTACTGGCAGGGCTGAAAGAAATGCTAAATTTCAGTTAAAGGTTAATGAAAAGAAAAATAGAAAGATTTCGCATTCGAGTTCACAAGTCTTCTGAATTCTATCTACGGATCCCAAGTTAAGAAGCCCTATTTTAGAGAGAAATCGGGGCATCCCTTTGATGACTGATTCTGTCCTTCTTAAGAATTCAGTGAAGCAGCTTTTATAGACAGCTGAACAGACTGTATTTTTAAATGTGTTTTACCGGAAGCTTTAAAAATACCCCTCCTTTCATTCTTTGTGCTCTCTGATGTTCTCTCTCATTTTGCTCCTACAGCCGCTCTCGCTGTCTCCTTAGTGTTCTCTGTTCTCCATTCCCAGAACCCGGCTGTTCACGCCCCAGGCCTGGACCACGCAGAAGGTTCTCTCAGTCCTGCCCAGTGCCACCCATCCACTGCCTTCCTGCCTGAGAGAACTTTCTGGAACACAAACGTAACCCCGTCCTCCCCAGCTCTGGCGTCCACATCCACACTGGTGAGCAACGGGGAGAAGAGCTTCTCTGACAAAGACCAGCCAGAAACAGCCTCCCTCTGCTTGCCACTGTTCTTCTCTGACACTTCTGTATGGTTCCCCAGCAGTCAGGCTACCTCTAGCTCCCCAGGTTTGCTTTTGCATTTCTGCCCTCATCCAATGCCTTCCAGAATCCATCCCCAAGGCTAAGGTGGGTATACCTGGGAAAATCAGGCCAGCCTCACCTTCTCCAGGAAATTTTCCTCAGCTCCCCACTCTAAGAGTAACTAACGATGCCTTCCTCATTGCTCTACCCACTCTCTCGTAGGGTGGATTTTTTTTCTTACACATTTTATTGAAGGACGGCACACATACAGAAAAGTGCATGTGTCATAAGTGTATATAGCTCAATGGATTTTTGTGAACTGGAGAGACTTGTCCTTGTGTGTAAGCAGCTCCCAGAATAAGGAACAGGACCTTTCCATCCCCCAGTGGTGCCCCTGCCTCCTTCCAGTAACTATGCCCCTTCCCCGCCCAGAGTAAATGCTGTCCAGACTTCTAAGTATAAACACTAGTTTGGCCTGCTTTTAAACTTCAGGTCCATGAAATCACACAATCAGTGCTTTAAAAAAGAAATTGAAGTATAGTTGTTTACAATGTTGGTCTTAGCCAGTGCTTTTTGATGTCTGGCTTTTCCCACTCCATCTCATGTTTAGGAGATCCCTCACATGGGCAGTTGTGGATTGTTCATTTTCACTGCTGTGCTCACATGGGCAATTGTGGATTGTTCATTTTCACTGCTGTGTAGTATTCCATTGTGTGAAGACACTTCAGTTTCATTCCCCATTCTGCTGTTGTAGGAGAAGGCAATGGCCCCCCACTCCAGTACTCTTGCCTGGAAAATCCCATGGACGGAGGAGCCTGGTGGGCTGCAGTCCATGGGGTCGCTAAGAGTCGGACACGACTGAGCGACTTCACTTTCCCTTTTCCCTTTCATGCATTGGAGAAGGAAATGGCAACCCACTCCAGTGTTCTTGCCTGGAGAATCCCAGGGACGGCGGAGCCTGGTGGACTGCCGTCTATGGGGTCACACAGAGTCGAATACGACTGAAGTGACTTAGCAGCAGCAGCTGCTGTTGTAGGGCATGTGGATAGTTTCTGGGTTGGGGTCTTTACCAACCATACTACTGTTAGCCTTGCCTTTTGAGAAACATTTTTGAGGAATACAATTCTGGTTGAATATATTGCTAGTAACCTACAAAGACAGGTTAAAACAACTGTCAACATTTTATTGCAAATCACTATAATTTGTAACTCTGTTTCCCTCTATTAGACTGTGAACATCTTTAACAATGGACTATGTCTTACATATTTTTGTATTATCATCGTCTAGCTTATAGTAGTTGTTCAATAAATATTCAAATGAATGAATACTGAATGCTACCAAATTGCTAGGAGAAAAGTATTTCTCCTATGGCCTTCGTATTGTCTCATCCTTCTATTCTTTTTTTGTGTGTGTGTAATAGTTTTTTTTTTTTTTAATTAGTATTTTTTACTTTATTTTACTTTACAGTACTGTATTGGTTTTGGCATACATTGACATGAATCCGTCATGGGTGTACATGAACTCCCAAACATGAACCCCACCTCCCACCTCCCACCCTCATCCTTCTATTCTTAAATTCTCCCAAATTTTGTTATTTACTATTTATATTTTCCTATCACTTTATTATATTTTTATTAAAAATTTACTCAAAATCCTTTGTGGAAGAATGACACACACACACGGCTTCCTTTTTCCCATCTAAACTCAGAAAGCAGTGGGACTGAGTAATTTGACTATGTGATGATCTATCTACTCTTTTCTAGGAGGAGAGTCTTAGCTACCTTAGGAAGTCCCTGTTCCTGGAACAGGAAGCAGCTTGAGTCATTTAGGTCATACTCCAAATGTTTTATCATTTCAGTTATTGAAAAATACCATGTACACAGAAAGGAAGTTATTTCCTTTTTAAGTAGTACTTCAGGGCATACCTATAGGAGACTCGCTCCTCCAGAACTTAATCATCCCA
>SJYX01001535.1:15081-29799 GCA_006410675.1 Oreotragus oreotragus
TTTGGTTTTCTGTGGAGAGGTTGGCTGCAGGAGAGGTGGGGGTGGGGGCAGCTACTGGAAAGGTTGGGGAGGGGGCATTATCCCACCAGCCTACAGGGGACTGGAATCTTCCAGTACGGCAGCCTTGTCCTCATAGGGATGAAGACCCCAGAATGGTTCCAAACAGGGTGTTTGCAGGAAAAAATGAGGCTCCCTTGGCACTATCAGCACGTTCCACAGGACTCTATAATCGGATTATCTCCAGGAGGAATGAAAAGATGAGTGGGGAGAGGAAGTGGGCGAGGAGAAGTCCTCCACTCTGAATGCTCCTATTCCCACCTGTTCTAACTCTCTCAAGTCTCACCATCTCGTTGTCCTCTCTGTTCATATGGGGGAGCTGAGACCCAGAGGGGTAGAGGGACTTGTCTAGGTCCACAGCATCAGGATAAGTCATGCCCCAATCCTGCCCTTCCTCTGTGGAGTGTTGTTTCCCTGTCCCCTTTGGGGATGGTCTCAACCCCACCCTCTACAGGAATGGTACATAATTTGCAGGACGCAGTGCAAAATAAGGGGCTTCCCTGGTGGCTCAGATGGTAAAGAATCTGCCTGCAATGCAGGAGATGCAGGTTTGATCCCTGGGTCAGGAAGATCCCCTGGAGGAGGGCATGGCCACCCACTCCAGTGTTCTTGTTGGAGAATCCCACGGACAGAGGGACCTGATAGGCTACAGTCCATGTGGTCACAAACTGTCAAACACGACTGAGTGACTAAATCAAATCTCTCTGGAAAATCACTGCAAAATAAAGTTAGGCCCCCTCATTCAAACTTCATTAAGAACTTCCAGATAGTTACTTCAGAGCTTGAAACTGCTCTGACTGCAGTTTCCTGCTGGTGGAAGTTCTCAGTAGTGAGTACCTATGATTTTTTTTTTTCCTAGAAAATCATCATGAACACGATAAAGTCTCTAAATCTAACCACAAATTTATCTGAAATACAGGAGACCGGGGACATGTTGAATAATATTCAGTTCAGTTCAGTCACTCAGTCATGTCCGACTCTTTGCGACCCCATGAATCGCAGCACGCCAGGCTTCCCTGTCCATCATCATCTCCCAGAGTTCACTCAGACTCACATCCATTGAGTTGATGATGCCATTCAGCCATCTCATTCTCCCCTTTTCCTCCTGCCCCCAATCCCTCCCAGCATCAGAGTCTTTTCCAATGAGTCAACCCTTCGCATGAGGTGGCCAAAGTACTGGAGTTTCAGCTTTAGCATCATTCCTTCCAAAGAAATCCCAGGGCTGATCTCCTTCAGAATGGACTGGTTGGATCTCC
Organism: Oreotragus oreotragus; assembly: GCA_006410675.1. NCBI lineage: Eukaryota > Metazoa > Chordata > Mammalia > Artiodactyla > Bovidae > Oreotragus > Oreotragus oreotragus. The sequence goes on from SJYX01001535.1 coordinate 16,395, forward strand.
TTGCAGTCCAAGGGACTTGCAAGAGTCTTCTCCATCACCACAGTTCAAAAGCATCAATTCTTCGGTGCTCAGCTTTCTTCACAGTCCAACTCTCACATCCATACATGACCACAGGAAAAACCATAGCCTTGACTAGATGGACCTTTGTTGGCAAAGTAATGTTTCTGCTTTCCAACATGCTATCTAGGTTGTTCATAACTTTTCTTCCAAGGAGTAAGCGTCTTTTAATTTCATGGCTGCAGTTACCATCTGCAGTGATTTTGGAGACTGGTAATCAAATAAAAATCCAGATGGTGAAGAAGAAAAAAGAGGTGAGACCCTTTACATTAAGAGGCTTACTAGATCTCAGGATCTAATGCACTGTGTGGACCTTATTTGGATCTTCAAACCATTAACCAAAATTTTGAGATAATTATTGATAGCATTGGCTATTTGACAATATTAAATATTTCTGATGAATATTTTAGGTGTTATAATAATATTAAATCTAAATAAATAAATATAACATGTCCTCCCTAGTTTGCTCAGGCTCCCACAGCCGAGTACTATAGACTGGATTGTTTAAACTGTGTTTTCTCACAGTCCTGAAGGCTAGAAGTCCAAGATCAAGGTGCCGATGGGGTAGGTTTTCTGAGAATTCTCCTTGGTTTGTAACTGGCCCTTTCCCCTCTGTGTCTTTGTATCTTCTTCCCTCTCTACCTGTCTGGGTCTTAATCTCCTCTTCTTACAGGAACACCAGTCATTTGGGATTAGAGTCAGTCTAATGACCTTGTTTTAACAGAATTAAAGACCTTATCACCAATACAGCCCATATTCTGAGGTTGTGGGAGTTAGGATTTCAACACATGAACTTTGAGGAGACATAATTCAGCCCATAATGTTGTGATTATGTGATCAACTATTATTAACGTTATTTTTTTAAAGAATTTGTATAAAAAAGAATGCACATCTTTTAATAGTTTATTCTGAAATGTAATGCATTCAATGGTATGCTTTCTGGGGTTTGCTTTTAAATAATTCAGTTTGTGGGGGAGGTTGGCAGTAGAGGTGAAAGTGAAACAAAATTGGCCATGAACAGATAACTGTTGAGGTTGAAAGATAGGTACATGGGGCTGAATTATTCTATTCTCTTTACCTATATACAGACTTGAAATTATCTATAAGAAAGCATTTTTGTAAAATATGAATACTAAACTTCAGTGGCTTTCCATCATTTACTGAGTAACTTCAAATCCCTAGCCCGGGGTCCTTTCGTTCCAACAAAGCTTTCTCCCCAACCTGCTTTCCAGCCTGGAGCTTCTACCAAATTCCCTGTAGTTCCCCGGACATAGCAGAATGGTCCTCATCTCTCCACCTTGGTTCTTCCCTTCACTTCTCATGCCCTTTCCCTGCTTTTCCTAGCCCCTCCTCCAGGAAGTCTTCCCTGATCTCCAGATGGGAAGGTTCCCTCCTTTGTGATTCCTCACCCCTGCTCCTGAGTGCTGATCCACCTGCACAGTCACCATCAGTTTCTTTCCTCCCTCCCCTCCTCTGCACTCCCTGCTCCCTTCCTTTCCCCACCTGCATCCATGTGCCTCCTCCCCCAACATACACATTCACACACACACACATGCAAGCGTGTGGATTGCTTGAGGACTGGGTCACATCTGATCGGGGCTCTGGGTCCTGGTGAGGTGATGATGTAGCCCAGGAGAGCAGGGACGACTGGGAGATTCAGGCTTTCACGTGGGGGCTGTCATTCTCCTGATATACAGGAATGTTTTACTGCAGCCCAAGCCCACTGAGTGCTGGAGGGTATTTTGAGGAGGGAAGAGGCTGTTCCCTGCCTCTGTCCCAGGGACAGTGAGATTTTGGCCTGGCAGCGGGACCTGGTGTCAATGGAACCCTGGTTTTCAGGAGCTGCTTCTCATGGACAAGTGTGGAGAGGTTCCTGAGCCCCTCTTTTCTCTCTGTGGGACCTTCTCCCAGCTCAATTCCTGCTTTGTACAAATGAAGAAACTGAGGCTTGGCCAAGATGTCACCTGCCCACTTTCTAGCTGCTGTGCCTTTGGGCAAGAGCCTTAGCCTCTCTGAGCTTGGATGTCACTCTCAATAGTCAAAATGTGTGACATGTGCCTGCTCACAGACTGTTCCTCTCCCCAAAGAGAACTGAATGACCCACCTTAGATCAATATTTTCAGCCTGCCATTCCCCTCATTAGTTTCAGAGCCTGAGGTAAGTCCCTTCCCACTGTCAGCCTCAGTGTTCCCATCTACCAAATGGGTGTGCCTGGGGGCCTGCTGGCCAGTCTTCATCTCTGAAACTCTGTCCTGGGATCTGGGCAGTGTGAGGTAAGAGATGACAGACCCAAGGACTTCTGGGTCCACTCCCACCTGCAGCATTGGACGGGGAAGGAAGGGGTCTGTCTGTTGGAAGTGAGATTCCTGCAGACCCTTAGGTCAAGGGTTGGAAGTTAGTTGGCAGGGAAAACTTTGTGGAAACAGGTCTGTGATTATCTCCTTGGCCACTCTTGGATGACCTAAGTCTGATCCCATGACTTTCCACAGTTGAGCTGATTCCTGCTCCTCCCCAGAGCCCAAAGTAGAGCCTCCTGTCTGCTCATGGTCTCCTCCAGGGTCTCTGGGCTGCCCCTGGCCAGAGCTCCCCTGCCCAAGATGACCGAGGCAAACTGCAACCTGTGCGCTGCTCACTCAGGGTCCCCTGCTAGGATCTCAGTTCTACCAGACCCTACGTGGAGACCCCAGTCCACCATGTTTGGTCCTCCTCTGCCTCTGCTCAGATGGCTCTGCTCACAAGGTAGCTGACAGCTAACCCTCGCCTCTCCTGAAGAGAGTGGTGTTAAGCTCCCAGAGACATCTCATGTGTCTCTCCCCCACCAACTTCAGGAACCCTCCCCCGACTGCTGGAGCCCACTGTGACCTCTTCTTCCTCTGAGTTCCCCATGTGTCTCAGTCACTAGACAGCATGTGCCATGAGGCAGAGATGGGGCTTGGCTCAGCTCAGGGCCCCAGTTCTCCTGGGAGGCAGTTTGGACCAAAGCTGGGTTTACATTGCACCTCAGCCACTTTAAAGGGTTCTGATCTGTCTAAGCCTTGGTTTCTCTCCATACAACCTGAACAAATCACTCATCTGTATCAGATTGACTGCCTGGAAGGAGCTGTACTCCTTAAACTCCTTGAATTTGAACCAGCCCTGATCAGCAAAGATTTGGGCTCTGAGTCGGGAGCCAGGAGGCTGGCCCTGGATCTTAATCTATTAAGATTAAAACTGCCCTGCACAGAGTTTTACATCTCCTCTCTGTGAAATCCCTTTATCTCCTTAATCTTCCTTAGTCCTCCCAGAAAGGGAGGGGCTATCCCAGCCCAAGTGTGGAGCTACAGAGGAAGGGAGGTCTGGTCTTGGATTCTGAGTGAGCTTGGGTGAGCCTGGAGGGGAGTGCTGTGTCTGGAAGCCAGAGCTGGGGGACGGGGGTGGGGGGATGCTTCCAAGCTGTATCCCCAGATATCTTAGCCAGGAGAAATGTGCTCGTCTTACAAATCCCCATAGGCCTGGGATATGGAGTAGATCCCCTCAGGAAGGTCACAGACTAGAGATGATGCCCGATCCCCCAGCCCCTGGGAGATACCCAGCAGCTGCAGTCTCCGAGGAGCCCCAGACCTGCTTAGAGCTGAGGGGGGCTGAGACCTCCCAATGGTGAATGACAGGAGAGGGTGATTCACCAGATGGAGGGACAGGAGAAACAGCCCCAGACAGCACTGAGCTAGGCTTGGTCAGGGCGGGGTTCCTGTGGTCTGTGCATTTTGTGATATTAGTGGTCACCGATGAACATTGACTAGATGCATCATTTCATTGAAAGCGAAACTTAGTCGCTCAGTCGTGTCTGACTGTGACCCCGTGGACTGCAGCCCACCAGGCTCCTCTGTCCACGGAATTCTCCAGGCAAGAGGACTGGAGTGGGTTGCCATTTCCTTCTCCAGGGGATCTTCCCAACCCAGAGATCAAACCCAGGTCTCCCACATTGCAGGCAGACTGTTTATCATCTGAGCCACCAGGGAGCCTATCATTTCATTAGGGTTTCCAAAATGAAGATATTCTATCATCCCATTATCATCTCTCAGCTAGACTATTTCTACAAAGAGAAACTTCCCCTTATCAATTACTAGTTTACCTTGAGGAACAGTCAGTGCAGGTGACTAAGCAGGTGTGTGATAGGATCAGATTTGCTTTTCTGAAAGAAAATTTGTAAAGGCCAAATAGCACAGAATAAACAAAGGACATTGTTACAGAGCTATTCTCGAAAATCACCGTACTCTAACGGTTTTACAGGGGCTTCTTCTAAGCCCTTTGTTGTTGTTCGGTCACTCAGTCATGCCCAATTCTTTGCGACCCCATGGACTGCAGCATGCCAGCCTTCCCTGTCTTTCACCATCTCCTGGAGCTTGCTCAAACTCATGTCCATTGAGTCAGTGATGCTGTCCAACCATGTCATCCTCTGTCATCCCCTTCTCTTCCTGTCTTCAATCTTTCCCAGCATCAGGGTCTTTCCCAATGAGTCAGCTCTTTGCATTAGGTGGCCAAAGTATTGGAACTTCAGCCTCAGTATCAGTGCCTCCAACGAATATTCAGAATTGATTTCCTTTAGGATTGACTAGTTTGAGCTCCTTGCAGTCTAAGGGACTCTCAAGAGTCTTTTCCAACACCACAGTTCAAAAGCATCAGTTCTTGAGTGCTCAGCCTTCTTTACTGTCCAGCTCTCACAGCTCTCACGTGGCTCCTGGAAAAACCGTACCTTTGACTATATGGATCTTTTTCTTGGCAAAGTAATGTCTCTGCTTTTTAATACCCTGTCTAGAGGAAGGAAAGATTCCCATTATTACCATAAGGACTGTTTAACATGGATAGCCAAGCACAACACAGAAAACAATAAATCAACCTTGCATAAATATTGTGGGAGTGACTATCAAAAAGTAAAATAATAATCATAGGAAATGTGATGGTTAACTTTATGTGTCAGCTTGTTTGGGCCACAGGGTGTCTGAATATTTGGTCAAAGTTTATTCTGAGTGTTTCTGGATGAGACTAACTTGGGTTGGTGGACTGAACAAAGCAGATTGTCCTCCCTGATGTTGGAAGTGTCATCTAATCTGTGAAGAGCGTGAGTAGGACAAAATGTGGAGGAAGGGGGAATTCTTTCCCTCTGCCTGACTGTCTTAGAGTTGGGACACTGACCTTAGCCTACTGTCAGACTTGGACTAGAACTAGAACTTACATCATCACACGTCCTGGCCTTAGACGTTCAGACTCAGACTAGGACTATACCATCATCTCTCCTGGTACACACACACATATGTACACACTCACCCTGTTTCTCTGGAAAACCCTGACTAATCAGAAATATCATTTAGAATCCAGAAGCACATTAAGAAAATAGCACGCGTCTGTAACTAATCTTTACATGGTTCAATTTTTAAAAACCTAGTAAAGTAGATTAATATCATTAATGTAATATTATAGAATGTCATGAATAATAGATCAAAAGAGGAAGAAAATTGTTATTTTCTGTATAGATTCTGAAAAGGCATTTGAAAACTTCAATGTTAACTTCTGATTTTAGAAATCTTCTTGATAGAATAGAAAAGGATGGACACTTCCTTAATGAATAAGATCATGTGTGCATGTGTGCTAAGTCGCTTCCGTCATGTCCAACTGTTTGCGACCCTATGGAGTGTAGCCTGTCAGGCTCCTCTGTCCATGGATTCTCCATGCCCTCCTCCAGGGGATCTTCCCAACCCAGGGATCGAACCTGGATCTCCCACATTGCAGGCAGACCCTTTAACCTCTGAGCTACCAGGGAAGCCCTCTCCTGCATTGGCAGGTGTACTCTTTACCACTAGTGCCACCTGGGAAGCCCAGGATCATGCATAACAAGGCAAAATCCACCAGTATGTGTAATGGCGAGCAGTTTAAAGCATCCCACAAAGATTCATGGGCTAGAAAAATATGTCCCCTCTCACCTGTCTTGTTTAACATTACTCTGTAGATGTTAACTGTTATAATTTTACAAGAAATGAAGAACATAAATATTGGAAAGAGACAAAAGTATTGTTATTCATATATGGTATTATGTGTTTGAAAAGCAGGATAAAATAGAATACTTATTATAAATAAGACAGCTTGGTAAGATAACTGGGTGCAAAATTAAAGCATAAAAAATAATAACTTTCCTATACATGAACAATGAGTTATAAATGATCCTTAAAGGAAAAATCCCATCTATGGAAATAGCGAAAAAGATAAAATACAGAAAATAAAATATGTAGCAACACATCAAATAGGAAAAATTCATGACACACATGAAAAAAATTTAAATGCTACTGGACTTCTAAAACAAAACGGGAATAAATGGAAAGAGATGCTTTGTAGGAAGACAGCAAATATAAGTCAGTTTTCCCTATATTATTACATACATTTAGAATGCTTCTAATAAAAATAAAACCACAGTTCCTAGGAGTGCATATTAATTAGTGTAGGATAATTGCTTAAAGGAAAAAACCCTGAGTATATAATGGTTAGAAAATGATGGATACTTATTTCTAGCTTACATAAAGCCCAAAATAGATGTTCCTGATTGGTGGGCATCTATGTGTGTGTCTTTCAATCAGACTTCTTTAATCTCTGGCTCTACTATTTTCAACACATGGTTTCCAGGGTAATTGTGTGCATCTGCCTGAAGCTGGCAGAGGAATATGAATGATTAAGCATGGGAAGTTTTTATGAGCCAGTCAGAGAATGAATACACATCACTTCTACTTGAATTCCATTGGCTAGAACTCTATCACATGATCACATTTAATTATAAGAAGAGCTATGCCACGTAGTCTGAGTGCTCAGAAAACAGGAGTGTAAAGCACTGCGTGTCATGGGAAAATTGAGATTCTAAAGTTCATGTGAAAACATTCATGAGGAACATTACAAACAGTTTTATGCAAAATTTGACAACTTGCATGCAGTGGATAATATCCCTAAGAATGTGAATCTAGAAAAACTGACAAAAGAAGTAATAGAAAACTTAAACATCCCCATATCTATTTTAAAAATGGAATTTGTAATAAAAATCCCTCCCACATGGACAACTCCAGGCCCAGATGGGCTTCATTAATAAGCTTTATCGAACATTTAAGGAAGAAATAATACCAATTCTACACAAGTTCTTTCAGGAAATAGGGCTTTTAAAAATCAGCAATGAATATTGAATTTTATTATATATGGAGTAGAAAAACTTCTGCTTCATTGACTATGCTGAAGCCTTTGACTGTGTGGATGACAACAAACTGTGGAAAATTCTTAAAGAGGTGGGAGACCACCTTACCTGCCTCCTGAGAAGTATGTGTGCAGGTCTAGAAGCAACAGTTAGAACTGGACATGGAACGATGGACTGGTTCCAAATTGGGAAAGGAGTGTGACAAGGCTGTATATTGTCACCCTACTTATTTAACTTACATGTAGAATATGTTATAGAAAACGCCAGGCTGGATGAATCATAAGAGTCAAGATTGCTGAGAAAAATATCAATAACCTCAGATATACAGATAAAACCACCTGCCATTAGGCAGAAAACAAAGAAGAACTAAAGAGCCTCTTGATGCTGGTGAAAGAAAAGAGTGAAAAAGCTGGCTTAAAACTCAACACTGAAAAAACTAAGATCACAGCATCTGGCCCCGTTACTTCATAGCAAATAGATGGGGAAAAATGGAAACATGACAGACTTTATTTTCTTGGGCTCCAAAATCAGAGGATAGTGACTGCAGCCATGAAATTAAAAGATGCTTGCCCCTTGGAAGGAAAGCTATGACAAGCCTAGAAAGCATATTAAAGAGCAGAGACAAAGGTCCACTTTGCTGTCAAAGGTCCATATAGTCAAAGCTATGGTTTTTCCAGTAGTCATGTACAGATGTGAGAGTTACCCTAAAGGGCACCATAAAGACAACCAAGCACTGAAGAATTGCTGCTTTCAAACAGTGATGCTGGAGAAGACTCTTGAGAGTCCCTTGGACTGCAAGGAGATCAAACCAGTCAATCCTAAAGGAAATCAGTCCTGAATATTCACTGGAATGAATGATGCTGAAGCTGAAGTTCCAATACTTTGGCCCCCTGATGAGAAGAACCAAATTGTTGGAAAAGACCCTGATGCTGGGAAAGATTGAAGGCAAGAGGAGAAGGGGACAACAGAGGATGAGATGGTTGGACAGCATCACTGACTCAATGGACATGAGTTTGAGCAATGGATATGAGCAACTCCAGGAGGTAGTGATGGACAGGGAAGCCTGGCATGTTGCAGTCCATGGGGTTGCAAAGACTGGATATGACTGAGTGACTGAACAACATCTATGAAGAAAATAATATGAGCACTTCCAACTTGATATGATTTCAGTTTTCTTAAATTTACCAAGCTTGCTTTGTGGCTCAGCATGTGATCTATCCTGCAGAATATTCCGTGGGCACTTGAAGAAAATGTATATTCTGCTGCCTCTGGGATGGTAGGGATGAAGGTTGACTGGAAAGGAGCATGAGGGAATCTCGGAATGATGGAAATGTTCTGTCTTACCTTGAACGGTAGTTATACATTGTACACAATTGCCAAAATTTAGTGAACTGAACACATTTGACCTGGGCATTTTATTATACATAAATGATATCACACAAAAACACAAAAAGAATAGCTGGGAGGATGATAAGAGAAAGAATCCAGGATTAGACACAAACACATGAGTTTTAAATTGATAAGGTATCGTTTCAAGTGAATGAGTAAAAATTGATTATTAAGTGATATTGAGGTAATTTGAAAAAAGAGGGTTGGAATCACATATTACTGTTTACAGCAGCATAAATTTTGTGTGGATCAAAGATTTTAAAGTAAATGAAACCATGAAAGTATTGAAACAAACATGGATAATTCTTTTGTAGTTCTGAGTGTGGGAAAGAGAAAGATTTTCCCAAATTGATTCAAACCCAGAAGCCACAGAAGAAAATATGACTATAACCACTAAAATTTGATGTGTCCGATTTGAAAAAATACCACAAGTAAAATTTCAGGTTGTGCTAGTGGTAAAGAACCCACCTGCCAATGCTGGAGACATAAGAGATGTGGGCTCGATAAGAGGGCATGCCAATTCACTTCAGTGCTCTTGCCTTGAGAACTGCACATGGACAGAGGAGCTTGGTGGGCTATAGTCCACAGCATCACAAAGAAAAAAGGTAGACATGACTGAAGCGAATTAGCACACACACACACACACACACACACACACACATGAGAGTACATATATGTGTATATATACATATATATATACACACATATATATGAGAGGCCACGTGTCAATTTTTTAAAAGATCAATAATGTAAAATGGCCACACGACTTGAACAAATGGTTCATAGAAAGTGTATACAAACGGTTTCTGAAAGGAGGAAAAGATGTCCATGCTCAGTTATAGTAAGAGAAATGGCAACAAAAACTGGATCAAAGTTACCACTTCCCCCAGTAGATGGCAGAGACCAAAATTTTAGATAATGCACTGTTTTTGTGAGAGTGTAGGGCAGCAAGTTCTCTCATGCATTGTTGACTGGAGTAAAAATTGTTACAATCCTTGAGAAGACAATCTAGAGATAGCTATCAAATATAAAACTGCAGATGCCCTGTGACCCAGGCATTCAACTTCTAGGAATTAATTCAACAGATGCACTTCCACATGTCCAGAAAGATGAATAACAGAGATATGCAGGGGAGCCTTGTTTGCAGTGGCAGATCATGGCCATCAAGAGGAGGCTGGTTACATGAATGACCATGGCTGGATATAACGGTATTTCATGACACTGCTTGAAGTAGATTAATGTGGGCTTTAGAACATAGACTCTGGAGCCAGAATGCCTGGGTCCTAATCCCAGCTCTGCCACCACTGGCTGTGGGACTGACTTTAGGACAGTTACCTAACTTAACCTCTCTGTGCCTCAGTTTTCTAACCTCTAAAATGGGATGAGTATCAAGAATAATAATGTCACCCATCTTAAACTGTTGTGCTGAGGAGTAAATGAGTAAAATTGGTCTTATGGTATTTAGACCAGGGAGTGAAGTGAAGTGAAAGTCACTCAGTCGTGTCTGACTCTTTGCGACCCCATGGACTATACAGTCCATGGAATTCTCCAGGCCAGAATACTGGAGTGGGTAGCTCTTCCCTTCTCCAGGGGATCTTCCCATCCCAGGGATCAAACCCAGGTCTCCCGCATTGCAGGCAGATTCTTTACCTGCTGAGCCACCTGGGAAGCCCAGGGAGTGACACATGGCAAGTACTACATATGGATAGACTATATTTATTACCAATCTGAAAAACCTGTATTAATATACCAAGTACAAAAAAACCAAGGTGCAGTTCTAGTAATATAAAATCAGGGTGTGGAGGAGAGTTGAACGTATTTATGCCTGCATATGCATAAAATATATTCCCTGGTGGCTGAGACGATAAAACGTCTGCCTCTAATGCGGGAGACCTGGGTTCGATCTCTGGGTTGGGAAGATCCCCTGGAGAAGGAAATGGCAACCCACTCCAGTATTCTTGCCTGGAGAATCCCATGGACGAAGGAGCCTGGTGGGCTGCAGTCCACAGAGTCACAGAGGGTCAGAGACTAACATACACACACACACACACACACATGCATAAAATATCTCTAGAAGGCACTAGAAACCAGAAATTGCATCTGGGGAGTGATTGGGGTAGAAGACAGTTCTCAATGAATAACTTGTATACTATTAAACATTTTTTTTTACTGAGTATATATATTATCTATTCCAATTTTTTAAAATAAAAATTCATATTTTGAAAAAAACTCCCTTATATGATGGAACTGTGTCCTTATTATGGTGGTGGTTAAACAAACCTATACACAGAACTGTACATAAAAGTAAATTTTTCTGTATGGTAATTAAAAAATAAAAAATTGAAGAAAGAGTATCCTTTTGGCTCCAATGCAGAATACAGAGCAAGCCTGGCCCTCCAGAAGGTCAATGAGGAGCTGATTGCATTTTAAGGGAAAAGAAATTCTTAGAACCTGGGAAAGGAGCATCATGGTGGGGACAGGGAGGAGAGAATTCAGAAGTGTAGAGGAAAAAGGCTTGTGCTCCATTCTTTATGAACCACACCCCAACTTTGTACATCCTGTTTGCTGGGTGCTGTGTACACTCTTCTCACAACAATCCTAGAAGATAATGGTTACTTTCTGTCATCTCAGTTTTCCAGATGAGGTTAAACTGACTTGCCCAAGATATAAGTAGAAGAACCTTTGAACCAGGCCTGACACCAAAACTGGTTCTTTTTGAAACTGCGCTCCTTGGATGGGATTCAAACCCAACCAAAACTCAGACTGGGGCTTGAACCCACGATTCCTTACTTGGGAGGGGACTCAAACTCACTGTCTTTTAACTGAAACTTCTCACCTGGTATCAAAATGTATTGAAGCCCAGGTTCTTTTGCCTCTCTGCAGAAAGAATTCAGCATGAGGCAAAGCAATAGGTAAAGCATGAGATAATTACCATAGGCTGCTTGTGAGAGATACTAGCAGGCCAGCAAGGGAGCACAGTTCCAAGAGCAAAGGGGGTTACATTTTTATAATCAAAGAAAAATGGGGAAAGGAGAAGACCACCTTCTTCCTCATGCTTGGGCAGATGTCAAGGCTTCCGTCAATTCTTCCTTTGACCCTATATGGTCCAACTGGGACTGTCATGGTGCTATTTAAATCATATGTATATTAGAAAAAGGATTGTAATACTTACTAAAACATGGTAATTCATCTCAGGTTTTGGTATAATATCCTTTTTCCCCTGTTTTCTTTTTTTACATTCTTATTTATTTGGCTGTGTCAGGCTTTAGCTGCAGCATACAAGATCTTTGTTGCATCACATGGGATCGTTCATTTAGACGCATAGATTCTCTAGTCGTGTCATACAAGCTCCAGAGCATCCAGGCTCAGTAGTTATGGTGCTGGGCTTAGTTGTTCTGTGGCACATGAGATTTTAGTTCCTCAACCAGGGATTGAACCCATATCCCTTGCATTGCAAGGCAGAGTCTAACTTCTGGACCACCAGATAAGTCCCTCCCCTAGTATTTATTTAAATCTTTCACCTATATTCCTGTGTTGGTTACATGCACAAATGCTACTCTTCAAGGACCATTAACTCTGTGACTTCATGTAACAAGATTCTGATCCTGTATCTATTGTCTTGTGTTTAACTATCAGGTTTTGTGGCTTGATTGTGCCTGGCACTTGATGTACCTGGTCTTCCTTCAAGGAGGTATAGATTGGTGCTAGGTTACTGGATTCTTTTCTAGGGTGGTCATTAGCTTACAACAGTCTCTCAAACTCCCTTAAAATTCCCTTTCTGTCTTTAATCCCCTAGTGGGATTTTTAAACTATTTAATTATCCTACTCTATCCTTATCATTTTTAGCACAAAAGACTCCCTTTCTCTAGTAAACTAGATCTGGGGAAGTCTGGGAAGGCTTCACAGAAGAGGTGACATTTGAACTGGGGCCTTGAAGTTTATCTAGGGTTCTATCCTGTTTCATCCATTGGAGAAGGAAATGGCAACCCACTCCAGTGTTCTTGCCTGGAGAATCCCAGGGACAGGGGAGCCNAGGCTTCACAGAAGAGGTGACATTTGAACTGGGGCCTTGAAGTTTATCTAGGGTTCTATCCTGTTTCATCCATTGGAGAAGGAAATGGCAACCCACTCCAGTGTTCTTGCCTGGAGAATCCCAGGGACAGGGGAGCCTGGTGGGCTGCCATCTCTGGGGTTGCACAGAGTCGGACACAACTGAAGTGACTTAGCAGCAGCAGCACCCTGTGCAATTCAAGTGGTGCCATTCACAAGGTAATCTCTGTTACTGGCTCCCCCTGCAGTTGTGCAGGGCAACTCTGAGTTCTTCACAGTGAAATGGAGAAGGTGCTCTTGTTAGTTTTCGCTGTCTAATAAACGGCTTCCCAAATTCAGCCTCTCAAATTCATGCTCTATTGGTTTCAAACAATAAACATTTACAGGTCAGCTGGCTAGTTCTTCTGAACTCAGGTGAGCTTATTCCTGCACCTGAGTCAGCTGGTGAGTCAACTGTAGGGTGATCAACCATCCTGGTTTGCCTGGAACTGCCCCAGTTATAGCACTGAAAGACCCACATCCCAGGTGGCCCCTCAATCCCGGGCAAACTGAAGCAGTGGGTTGCCCTAGTTGGCTGGGGGCTGTCAGGTCTAGGCGGGCCTGGGTGAGGGTGGATGGGACCTCTCTCTGCAGTTCCTTCATCCTCCAGTGGGCTAGCCCAGGCTATCCTCATGGCAGCAACGACAGGGGTCCAAGAGAGCGAGT
>SJYX01001536.1:0-15277 GCA_006410675.1 Oreotragus oreotragus
AGCCTGGTGGGCTGCTGTCTATGGGGTCGCACAGAGTTGGACACGACTGAAGTGATTTAGCAGCAGCAGTAACTCACTAGTGTGTGCAGTTTATCTTTGGACTCAGTCTTTCCCTGTTTCCTGGGTACAATACAGTTTTAAGACACACATAAATGCATTTAGCTACTAGTCAATAAAGGCACTGGAGCAGTGGCTATACAGCGCTGGAGTGACTGTGAAGAGATACCCCACATCTAAGGGCAGGGAAGCTCCAGCAAGATGGTAGGAGGGGTGAAATCGCCTTTAGAATCAAACCCCATACACACCAGAGATACTCAGAGAGCTCAAACAAACCTTGTGCACACCAGGACCCAGAGACCCCACAGAGACAGAAAAAAGTGTGTTTGAGTGTCTTCTGTGGAGGTGTGGGTCAGCAGCGGACTGCAGCAGGGTCGGGGCTCTGGGTGCAGACTTGGGTATGGCATAAGCCCTCTTGGAGGAGGTCACCATTAACCCCACCATTGAGCGGCTAGAACTTACACATGACTGGGGAAAAAGAATTTTGGAGTGCACAAACAACCTTGTACACACCAGGAAGCAGGAGAAAGGAGAAGTGACCCCACAAGAGACTGACCCAGACTTGCCTGTGAGTGTCCAGGAGTCTCTGGTGGAGGTGTGGGTTGGCAATGGCCTGCTGCAGGGTTGGGGGCACTGAGTGTAACAGTGATACATGGGACCTTTTGAAGGAGGTCACCATTACCCTCATTACCTCCATCATAGTTTGGCCCCAGGTAAATAGCAAGGAGAGATAAGAAAGCCTTCCTCAATGATCAGTGCAAAGAAATAGAGGAAAACAGCACAATGGGAAAGACTAGAGATCTCTTCAAGAAAATCAGAGATACCAAGGAAACATTTCCTTCTTGCACTCATCTCACATGCTAGTAAAGTGATGCTCAAAATTCTCCAAGCCAGGCTTCAGCAATACATGAACCGTGAACTTCCAGATGTTCAAGCTGAATTTAGAAAAGGCAGAGGAGCCAGAGATCAAATTGCCAAGATCTGCTGGGTCATCGAAAAAGCAAGAGAGTTCCAGAAAAACATCTATTTCTGCTTTATTGACTATGCCAAAGCCTTTGACTGTGTGGATAAAAATAAACTGTTGAAAATTCTGAGAGAGATGGGAATACCAGACCACCTAACCTGCCTCTTGAGAAACTTGTATGCAGGTCAGGAAGCAACAGTTAGAACTGGATATGGAACAACAGACTGGTTCCAAATAGGAAAAGGAGTACGTCAAGGCTGTATATTGTCTCCCTGCTTATTTAACTTCTATGCAGAGTACATCATGAGAAACGCTGGGTTGGAGGAAGCACAAGCTGGAATCAAGATTGCCAGGAGAAATATCAATAACCTCAGATATGCAGATGACACCACCCTTATGGCAGAAAGTGAAGAAAAACTAAAGAGCCTCTTTATGAAAGTGAAAGAGGAGAGTGAAAATGTTGACTTAAAGCTCAACATTCAGAAAAGTAAGATCATGGCATCTTGTCCAATCACTTCATGGCAAATAGATGGGGAAACAATGGAAACAGTGGTAGACTTTATTTGGGGGCTCCAAAATCACTGCAGACGGTGATTGAAGCCATGAAATTAAAAGACACTTACTCCTTGGAAGAAAAGTTTTGACCTACTTAGACAGCATATTAAAAAGCAGAGATATTACTTTGCCAACAAAGGTTCATTTAGCCAAAGCTGTGGTTTTTCCAGTAGTCATGTATGGATGTAAGAGTTGGACTATAAGGAAAGCTGAGCGCCGAAGAATTGATGCTTTTGAACTGTGGTGTTGGAGAAGACTCTTGAGAGTCCCTTGGACTGCAAGGAGATCCAGCCAGTCCATCCTAAAGGAAATCAGTCCTGAATATTCATTGGAAGGACTGATGTTGAAGACGGAATGCTGATACTTTGTCCACCTGATGCGAAGAACTTACTCATTTGAAAAGACCCTGATGCTGGGAAAGATTGAAGGTGGGAGGAGAAGGGGATGACAGAGGATGAGATGGTTAGATGGCATCACTGATTCAATGGACATGAGTTTGAGTAGACTTCAGGAGAGGGACAACATGAGATGTCCCTTCAGGACAGGGATGCCTGGCCTGCTTCAGTCCATTGGGTTGCAAAGAGTTGGACATGACTGAGTGACTGAACTGGACTGTACACTCACTACATGGTCTGACAATATCAAGTATTGGGAAGGAATAAATCAATAGAGATATATACTTTTTTTTTCACACATACACACATATCTATACCATATATGGAACTATAAATTTGTCCAGAAACTTTATAATTTGACATTATCACATAAAGATAATAAAGTTGTATCTTACAACTCAGCAATCTCACCCCTTGCTATATGTCCATGAGAAACTCTTACACATATGTACCAGGAGACATATACAACTATTTTTACATAAGCACTGTTCAAGATGGAAAAGCACTTGGAAGACCCAAAGGACCATGGATGAGAGAAGGGATAGGTAAAGTATGATATATTCATACAATGGAATATCATACAGAGATGAAAACTAAGGGATCACAGTTACATGCAACATGAATGAATGTTAGAAAAATAAAGTTGACTGAAAAAAAGAAAACATGTTTTAAAAGACAAAAGATGCAGTATAAAATAATTTATATAGCACAAAATATGATTTAATGATATTTGTGATAAACTTTTTCCAAAATGCAAAAGAATAATAAGTCTGAAATGTAAGATAACATCAGCCTGGAAAAGCAGAGGGATAGAATAGAGAACTGACAGGTTAAACAGCATTGGCAAAGCTCTAACTCTTAGATCAGGTTGTGAATTCATCAATGTTCACTTCATTATTACGCCTTATAACTTACATCTGTGTTGTATACATTTATATATAAATATTTAATAATTAAAAAAAATTTTAATACTAAACTGATTTCTGGTTGGCAGTAGCCTGTGCCCAGGAAAATTCAGGCTGAAGTTGAGTTCTGAAATATCCTCATGAAGCAGAGCACCTCCTTAGTCTTTTACTACACAACTCTTTAAGATTCTTAACATGTCTCAAAGTCGTAACTCTCAAACATGTCCTATATAACACAGGCCATGTACCATCTGTAATCTGAATTTTGATTGATAGCATTATAATCTACTGTTAAGACAAGAAGTTCTGGGTTTTTCTAAGAAAAATTCTACTTCAGTTGATCACATTTTCATGGATAGCAGGTGACTTTTATAAAACTTTTCTGTTTTATGTGTTCGAAAGATTTCAATGTATCTATTTGGTGTAGTACTATAGCCCATCATTTATGTGTTACTGGGTTTTGCTTTCTCCGCTAGAAAGATAGTTCTTAAAGTTTACAGATCCTTGGGCGAACCAAGGCCACTTCAAGAATTTCATGAAGTCAAAACTACTTTCCCAGTAACACTAAAACATTTTTTCATTTTCATTTCATAAAGGGTGTTGACATTTGCACTGATGACACAAAACCAACAGTGGGTAACACATCTTTTTAGCGTGAATCAGGACAGTGGTACCAAACTACACTAACAGCTATTGCATTCTTCACCTCCATGCACTTGCAGGTGCTGGGGCCTGGGGGGAGGAACCAGGTCACATACAATGTCCTTGGTGAAGCAGTGAGAACAATTAGATTGTGTCTTACTTGAGCACATGTCTCTTACATACCCTGTAGCATGAAATGGGGAGTGCACACGGAGCCCTTCTGCCTCAGACCCAGGTCTGATTGTTGTCTCGAGAGAAAGCACTTGCACAACTGTTCGATTTGCAAGTTGAACTGCTTTTTGCATGAAATAATATTTTTACTTGAAAGAATAGCTGACAGGTAAACTAGATCATTCAGATTTGGGTTTAGTAGACATTTTCTCAAAAATGAATAAAGTGAGACTGTCACTTCAAGGAAAACAACTTACAGTGTTTGTTGCTAATAATAAAATTCAAATTTTAAAGATGACATTAAAATTTTTGGAAACTTCTGACAGCCACCATGAACTTGACAGCTTCCCAACCCTTAAAGGCTTTTCTGATGAGTGGTGATATTAACAAATGTGAATTTCTCTTATTGTATACGGAAATGTGCCACATTCAGAAGACCTGTATGACGGCCAGCCAATATTTCCAAATGACCAATGCATGATGTTATAAAGGGGTAAAGGTCAATGTAAAGTGCAAAATAGATGAATTTTTAAATAAGAGTAGGAAAATTAATAATCTTGTGAACGTTATCAAATTAACTTTTACCAAATCAGACTATTTTAACAAGTTTAACAAAAAGTTATTTCTCTCCCTCTGTACTGCAAAAAGAAGGCTCTTCTCCACTTTCCTTGTTCAGCTTTCTTTGGTTAATAATGAAGACTTGGTTCTTTTAGGATTTTAGCACTTATAAATAAAAACTAGGCCTATACGAAAATGACACAGAACAGATCAGTGGCTGCCTATTCCTGGGAGTTAGGGACAGGAATGGGATGATTACAAAGGGCCAGGAGGAAACTTCTTAAGGTGAAGGATCTATTCTAGGCTGTGGTGGTACACATGACTTTCTGCAATTACCAAAATTCATCAAAATATTATCATAAACAGTAGCAGGGGTGATTGGCCTATGTGTTTGTATATTTAGTCGCTCAGTTGTGTCCAACTCTTTGCAACCCCATGGACTGTAGCCCACCAGGCTCCTCTGTCCATGGGATTCTCCAGGCAGTAATACTGGAGTGGGTTGCCATGCCCTTCTCCAGGGGATCTTCCCAACCAGGGATCAAACCAGGGTCTCCTGCATCGCAGGTGGATTCTTTACCAGCTGAGCTACCACGGAAGCCTAGCTGGCGTATAGAGCTCAATTTTACCATCAGAAATGGAGTAAGAGATGAACAGATTTTACTTAGTAAAAATGAAATAAAGAGCACAGAGCTTTTTCTCTCTAGGAAAAAACTTTTATTCTAGGTCCACTGGTCTATCCTGGAGGTAGAATGCATTGCATTTGCAATTTCAGACATTCAGGTTAATCCTGAGCTTGAAACTTGGTGTTGCCATGTACTATCCATGAGACTGTGGATAGGTCACTTATTCTAAGTCCTGCTTTCTTCACTGTAAAATGGGGAGCAATATAGCATGTTTCTTATTCTTTTAAGTCATGTATAAAGTGACCAGCCTATGGGAAATGCTCTATAACATTTGTAATTACTTTACTGAACCATTTAGACACCTGATTGCTCCATGCATAGCCCTAGATGCTGTTATGTGTTGAATTCTCTTTCTCATCCCCCACCACCACAAAAGATATTAAGTCCTAACTCTCAGAATGTGACCCGATTTTGGAAAGAGGGTATTTTACAGAGGCAATCAAATTAAGTGAAGTCATTTTAGGGGTAGGCCTTAATCCAACATGATTGGTGATTTTATAAAAAGAGGAAATGTGGACAGAGATACAGATACATACATGGGGAGAACACCATGTGAACATGAAGGCAGAGATCAGGATGACGTATCTACAAGCTAAGGAATGCTCAAGACTGCCAACAAAACACCAGCAGCTGGGGAAAGGCATGAGACAGGTGCTCTGTCACAATCCTCAGGAGTCCACCACCATGCCAACACCTTGATCTTGGACTTCCAGCCTCCAGAACTGAGAGACAACACCTTTCTGTCATTTACACCACTCCAATTGTAGGACTTAGTAACAGCAGCCCCAGCAAATGAATAAAGGTGATAATTGTATAAAGCCCAACATCACTTTGCCGACAAAGGTCCGTACAATCAAGGCTATGGTCTTTTCAGTAGTCAGGTATGGATGTGAGAGTGGGACCATGAAGAAGACTGAATGCCAAATAGTTGATGCTCTCAAACTGCTGTGCTGAAGACTCTTGAGCCCATTGGGCAGCAAGGAGGTCAAGCAAGTCAATCCTAAAGGAAATCAATCCTGAATATTCATTGGAAGGACTGATACTGAAGCTAAAGCTCCAATACTTTGGCCACCTGATACAAACAGCTGACTCATTGGAAAAGACTCTGATGCTGGGAAAGACTGAAGGCAGGAGGAAAAGGGGACGACAGAGGATGAAATGGTTGGATGACATCACCGATTCAATGGACATGAACTTGGGCAAACTCCAGAAGATAATGAAGGACAGGGAAGCCTGGCGTGCTGTAGTCCATGGGGTCATGAAGAGTAGGACATGGCTTGGTGACTAAACAACAATTTATTCACCCCAGGTCACCAAATAACTCAAAGACATTATACAATATGAACATAAACGAGTCACTTCAGGCAGAGAGAGGAGAGGGACAGAGAGAGAGGAAGAAGCAAAGGGGAAGAGGAAGAACACAGAAACAATGACCGGGACTTCCAAGATGAAAGAGGAGAAGCTGAGAAGGGAGCAGTTTGCATTAACAAGAGAAAAAAAAAATTACACAGAATCCTGCCCCCTTCCTCTTTTAGGCTTCCAGGGGCTTCTCACCTCCTCAATGTCTATATAAAAACTCACTCCCAATTGGGATCCATTTACTGAGTGAATAAGATGTTTAAAGTTTTTGCTCTCTTTCCACTAAGAATTTCTTTATGGGAGGAAGCCATTGGCTCCAAACCACCTTCTGACCACTGTCACCAGGCTTTGCCCAGAACAGTTGCACCCAACGCTTTCAGCAAACTTGTCCTTTCCCTACAGACTCAGAGGCCCAGCCAGCTTTTATCACTGCACAATAATTTCAAAGCTTCACAACTCACTGGCTGCACAGATAATGACTGCCACCTAAGGTTTTCTTACAGGAAACATCTCCTATTTAGTTTTGTTATAAATTGCCCTGTACTTTTTTTTTTTTTTTGCCCTGTACTTTGAATTCAAATGAGTAGGTCTGGTTGAGGAAACTAGATTATCCACTTTCATAATTTTCTTCAAAATAAGTCTTGGGAGAAAGAGCCTTTTAAGATAACCTAGGTTAATTCAACTACCAAATATTTAAATTCTAGTTAAGAACACCAGGATTTAAGTATCAAACTCTTGACTTTTTGTACAGTGCTTCTTCCTATGTATCATTCACTCCCTGTAACTTTATAATAATAAAATGATTGGGTTCCACGATCAGATAGGGCCAACCTGGACACTAAACTTGCCCTTTTAAACAGGGTTTAGACTCTTCTTTTGCACGAACTTGGCTCAGAGGTTAAAGCGTCTGCCTCCAATGTGGGAGACCCAGGTTCGATCCCTGGGTCGGGAAGATCCCCTGGAGAAGGAAAAGGCAATCCACTCCAGTATTCTTGCCTGGAGAATCCCATGGACTAGAAGCCTAGTAGGTTACAGTCCACGGGGTCGCAAAGAGTCGGACACGACTGAGCGACTTCACCTCACCTCACCTTTGCACGAACAGCTAATTCTATCTTTGCCTGTTGTATGGAAAGTAGGAAGCAAATGTTTGACAAATGCTTGTGCAGATGTTGACAGCTATCTGTCCCTTTCTGCTCTAAGAGCTTTGAATGCCAAGACGCTGTGCCTCAGGGTGACAAGGCAATTACAGGATGCAGAGACCAGTGGCAGAGCTCAAAAACGCTTATGACCTGCACTGTCCTCGGGGTTGTGCAGAGAAGTAGGTCAAGGAGGGGCCAGAGGAAGAAAGATACATAGTCAAGCAGAACCCTTACTCTCTAGCTCTTCTGGGGACTAGGCTTCCAGCGGCTGAGATCCTCAGTATTTTCTCTAAGGTGAAAATATGAAATGACAATTAGCAAATCCCTAGCTCCCACAGCACCTAAAACAGTATGTGTGCTTTCTGTGTACTACACCCTGTTCCAAACGCTTATTTTCTCACCAAAATTCCCCCTTGAAGCAGATATTATTGTTCAGTTCAGTTCAGTCGCTCAGTCGTGTCCGACTCTTTGCGACCCCATGAATCGCAGCACGCCAGGCCTCCCTGTCCATTACCAACTCCCGGAGTTCATCCAGACTCACGTCCATCAAGTCAGTGATGCCATCCAGCCATCTCATCCTCTGTTGTCCCCTTCTCCTCCTGCCCCCAATCCCTCCCATTGTTACCCCTTTTAAACTGATGAAGAAATTGAGGCACAGAAAGGTTAAGTAACTTGCCTGATCTATCAAAGGTAATAGTAGCAAAACCAAGATTGAAACAGAAGCAGCCTGGCTCTGGGTCTATATTCTATACTTCATTTCTACAACCCTTACATCTCTAGTACCTCCAGTGGTTTGCTGGCAAATGTTTGACAACTAGTTCTTGAGGGGTGGGGGCAGGGGGCTGATTTATAGTATTTGCCCATTTCCATGGTGTAAATACTCCCACTACGGCCAATTCCAAGCTATCAACACTAAAAATAAAATTGATGACAGCCAGCTCCAACACATCAAGTTGAGCCAAAATGCAAGTGAATGAAAGATGATAGGGAGGCAGGGACCAGGATAATAAAATGTGCCTTCACCAAGCTACCTGTCAGCAGTAATACCTGAGGAATTTGCAACTATCAAAGGGAAGATCCACTGCTGAGTTTGGCTCTCACATCTTATTCATGTACTAAGATTCTTTATCACAACCAGCCTCACTTCATTCAGGGCCTCACTACTAGAATAGGGCCTTTGTTTCCCTTACTGCTAATTAAAGTAGGGGGAAAAATGCCGCCCCCAACCCGCAAATTGCATACATTCTAATCCCTGGAAACAGTAAACACATTATCATTTATAATATGGCAAAAAAGACTGCACATGTGATTAAGTTAAACACCATGCAATGGGGAGATTATTCTGGATTAACATAATCCAGTGTAGTCACAAACTTCCTTGTAAGTGAAAGAGGGAGGCAGAAGAATGGGAGAGGAGATGTGATAACAGAAGCAGAGGTCAGAGCTCTGGGATGTAGGAAAGATTCAACTGGCTACTGCTGGGCAGAAAACAGAGGAAGGGGCCACAAGCCAAGGAATCCAGGCCTCTAGGAACTGGAATAGGCAAGAGAACGGGTTCTCCCCCAGGGCCTCAGAAAGAACACAGCCCTTCAATAATTTCATTTTTGGCCAGTGAAACCCATTTTGGGCTTCTGACCTCCAGAACTATAAAAAAAAAATTCATCTATGTTGTTTTAAGCCACTGAATTTGTAGTAATTTGTGATAGCAACAGTGGAAAAGGAATACACCACTATCCTCAGCACCTGGAGCCAAACTGTGAATAAGAGTCTGGAGGCAGCTGGGGGAAGGTTTTTTCAAAGCTGAGGGAGAAGCATATGCAAAGCCACGGAAGTGAGAGAATGTGTTTTCAGGGGAAGTAAAGGGTTTATATAACATTGTAGGGTTTACAATGTACTTTCACAAGTGATTTCTCATTTTTTTCTCCCAGAGATTATCTTCTCCATTAAATAAATAAAAGTGAGTTATGGCAAGTTTGAATTCTTTGCCCCAAACCCCAGAGGAAATTAAATGCAGGAACACATCTATAAACCAAAAAAGCTGGGTCTGATGGAACATTTGCAAGCATGGAAAGCCATGGACACTCTCAGTCAGAGTTTCTTAGGAAGGGCATATTATGATCTGGACTTATGTTAGACGTTTAGGAGAAGACTAGATGAAGCATGATTTTGTTCTGGATTGAGTGCTCCCAGGTAATGGGGCAACTGTATACAGTAAGTTCCATATATACAAACAAGCTCTGTTCCAAGAGTGCAATCTTAAGTCCAAATTGTTCTTAAGTCCAACAAAGTTAGTCTAGGTACTACCCACTCACACAACTGGCTATATAGTACTCTATTGTAGTAGGTTTATAATACTTTTCACACAAATAATACATAAAAAACAAAGACAAAAAATAAAGAAAACATTTTAAATCCTATAATACAATATCTTGATAAGTACAGTAGTACAATACAACAGCAGGCATATAGGGGCTCATGGCAAGTGAACAAGCAACAAGAGTTACTGACTGGAGGAGAGAGAGGAGATGGAAGATGGTAGAGCTGAAGGATCATCAGCAATTGGACAGAGGCTCTGTACAAAAGCATGACCATTTGTAGAGGATTGCACGAACATGACAATGTACACCAGACCCATGAATTACTTACGTGTCTGGACATGTGAATGCAGGTTTTCATCTTTGAAAGCTGGCAACTTGAAGGTTTGCATGTAGGGGACTTACTGTACTTGGGTATCTTGATCTTTTGTATCAGAAGGAACCGTGGAGAGAATGCTGTAATTAGTAGGCAAGCAGTGGTAAGCCAAGTGAGGGGATGTTCGGTATTCTTACATTTTGCACCATTTTCTTTTTGTCTGTGCTCAGACATGATTATGGAGTGGTCTCATTTTGTCTCCCTCCATCGCAGACACCTTGTCTGATGCTGATTTTGTAGAACTGCTAACATTCTACAGAACACCACTTCCTATCAGTGAGTGCCAGGCCAGTGCAGCTTGCAGCTGCCAGGGGCTGCTTTTCCCTTCTCACACAGCGGGGCAGGCCCTGTGCTCCCTCCTATGCCACACTCACTCACCAGGTGTCTTGGGGCTGCAGAGCTGCAGCAGTTGCTAGACCTTACTTGGCAGTTCTCCTAATCTCCCTTCTCTTTTGTTTCAGCTCCTTCTTCGGCTTATTTTCTGATTATACATGTCTTGCATAAATTAATAAAAAATTGTGATCACAAAAGAAAACAAATTTGTACACTACAGTCACTCATGAACCTACCTCTCTAACACACCACATGGTTCAGTTCTGTACTCTTTTCCAGATCTGGTCTACAGGCATCCACATTTTTATCCAAGCATGAGGACAGGGTAAATATAAATCTGAATGCTTTTTTTCACTCAATGCTACATGAGAACCTTAGTTTGCCAAATACAAAATTATATAGCATAATTAAGAACAGTTTTGAATAACAAAGTGTGTCCTTTCAACGCATCCATTCACACTGGTTGTCAGTGGAATTCCTCACCCAGGATGAAAAAGTTGAGGTGGACAATACGTAAATAAGTTTAGTAGGTGGGGCTAAGCAGAGTAGCTGAATGACTGAATGACCCCTGAACCCCCATACTTTGGAGATTCCAGGATTCCATAATTATGTTATTGAGCTCTATCCTATGAACCTTGGAGCACCTCTTTAGAGATATGAAAATTCCCTAGAAGCAAGGATAACCTAGAGATCTTTTCTCCTGGCTCAGAGTACAGCAAAAGGAAAGCTGAAGTAAGTAAGTAAGTAAAGTCGCTCAGTCGTGTCCGACTTTTTGTGACCCCATGGACTGTAGCGCATCAGGCTCCTCCGTCCATGGGATTTTCCAGGCAAGAGTGCTGGAGTGGACTGCCGTTTCAGAATACAGCAAAAGGAAAGCTGAAAGAGAGACTTAAAACATAATTGCTCCCTTAATACCAATCCAGAAGAGACTGGATAAAATCTCTGGAGGAGCTTAGGCAAAATCCACAGGGAGGGCACTCACTAGGAGTTGCCCGGACCATGTGCAGGTAGAAATGGAATAGAGAGATGTGGGATCTACTGGAACCCAGCAGTCAGAGAAGTGCCACATCCTGGAAACTGAAGACAGGCCTGTTTAAAAAACCGGCTTCTCCAGGAGAAAGACCTCCCTGAGGGGACAATGAGGTGTTTGGAAGCTGATCCCATGTGTCATGATCTTTCACAACTGTGCTTAGTACAGTCCCCTTAAATGAATGAAACTAGCTGAAGAAAACAGCTATTTACTAACTGGGAGGCAGCACCAAAATAGCTTTCCTGTTGAGGAAGCTGTTCTCCCCAACACCACCTGCTGAAATCCTTGGGAACTCTGACAGAAGTCTTAGAACCCCTCCCTGGAAGCCTGGGAAACTCTGCAGGAAGTCTTAGAGCCCCTGCCAGGAAGCTCTGGAGGGCCCCTGACAGGAGCTCTTAGACTGCTCAGAAGCTAGGGAGTCATGGACAGGAGGAACACAACCAGCTTTGGGACTGAAGTAGAGCAGCAGCTCTTGATCTTTGGTAAACTTCCTAGTTATTTTCCTACCAGGAAAACCAAGGAGTACAGATTATTGATTTCTTTTTTAAAAACAGATACTGGTGGGGAGGAGAAAGGCAGCGTAACCCACTAAGAAACATGGGGTTTGAGTTGGAACTAGATACAGTACAGCTGACCCAGATCCACAGAGTGCAGTACTGTTTTGGGGACTTCCCTGGGGGCACAGTGGAGAAGAATCCATCTGCCAGTGCAGGGGGAGCAAGTTAGATCCCTAGGAGGGACGATCCCACGTGCCACAGAGCAACTAGAGAGTGGCCACCACTCACACAGCTAGAGTGGCTACCTTTCACACAACTAGAGAAAAATCCGTGTAGCAACCAAGAGCCAACACAGGAAAAAAAAAAGTTTCAGGAGGAAGGAGATTCATGGAAAATATTTAAGTCATTGCAAAATAGTCTGAATTCGCTTCCTAACGAGTGGTCAGTTCCTTAACTGGCGGCTTTGGCTCTGGTTGCTGTAAAAGATGTTTGCCTTGGAGATCTGAGATTTCTCACTGCTACTTCTCATGCGGGAAAGAAAACTGGAGAGCTGAGCTGATTACTGAGACATAAAGAAAAATAGCCACATTGTGTGGTTCTCCTCTCTCCTAGCAGGACAAGGGAGAAAGCACTGCACCCTTAGGGCACAGGTCACAGAAGATTGATGCTCTAGAATCTTAAGGTTTCTCTGTTAAGAAGGTAGAAGCCTCCCCAGTGTCTGAGGGGGTTTTGCAGAATGGAAGGGCCACAGGATAACTGCATATTCAGTGGTAGTAGGCTGGGTCAGGAGGGGAGATGGAGTGTCTGTTTTTTCTTTGCTCATGATAATAGAAGGTTAAGGCAGAGAGAGGAGAAGGGACTCTTTTTTTTTTAAGGCACATGGCCATCAAAACCATAAAAAAATATTTGAAGCATGAAGTGATCCAAGACTGACTTTTGGTGATCCAGTCACTTCTTTCTCAGGCTGAGATCAGAACATAGGAATTGTCTGTTGAGTTTGGGGAAAGCAGCACTTGCTTCACACTGCTGCTGCTGCTAAGCCGCTTCAGTCGTGTCCGACTCTGTGCGACCACATAGACAGCAGCCCAACAGGCTCCTCTGTCCCTGGGATTCTCCAGGCAAGAATACTGGAGTGGGTTGCCNTTCACACTGCTGCTGCTGCTAAGCCGCTTCAGTCGTGTCCGACTCTGTGCGACCACATAGACAGCAGCCCAACAGGCTCCTCTGTCCCTGGGATTCTCCAGGCAAGAATACTGGAGTGGGTTGCCATTTCCTTCTCCGATGCATTAAAGTGAAAAGTGAAAGTGAAGTTGCTCAGTCATGTCCGACTCTTAGCAACCCCTGGACTGCACGCTACCAGGCTCCTCTGTCCATGGAATTCTCCAGGCAAGAGTACTGGAGTGGGTTGCCATTGCCTTCGCACTAGTGGGAGAAATTCTCTGACGTCCCTTCTAAATCCACAAAGGGAGGGAAGGAGATAAGGGAGTCAAAAAGCAATAAGATGGGAAGGAGCAAGGAAAGGGAGAAGCTATTAGACAATGGATACCTCACAAGGGTCCTAGTTTTACCCTTGGGCATCACTTCTGCAGCCACTGGGAGAATATCCAGAAGTCTGGAACTTTAGGTAGATCTGCGAGCACTGGACTAAGAGCCAACACTGAGCGTGGAATGGCTAGGGACATAAGGACAGAGGCTGTGGCTGTTGACAGAGTCCTCTCTAGCATGTAGGGGACTAGCACCTTAACTGCGCCAAGAACTGGCCCCTGAGGCTTGAATCCAGAAAGCCAGGTGGGGCCCACGTTAGAGAGGACTGGACCCCAGGAAATGTTGGCTCTCCTGCTAATGCTAATTGCAGCAACGTAAGATAGACTACAGAGGGACGTAGAGTGAAACTACGATAGGACAAATCCTAGGTGACCACACTTAGTTAACAGGGACAAGTCAGGAAGTAGTCACATTGGTGAGGAACTGGTGCTAGAAAACGTTGGAAAATGTAAGCTCCTTTCTTGATGGTAACTAGAAGTGCTTGACAGTGACTACAGAGGAGCCTATGGTGAAATATTTGGTAAGACAAAACTTAGCCATTTTTTATTCACAGACAATTCTGATTGTGTTCACAATGAATGAGGAGCAGAGTACTGGGAAATGGCAGTTCTTCTGCTGATGGTAATTAAACTAAAGACATTCGAGTCAGATATCAGATAGTAGGGCAAAACGTGGATGGCTATTATTCATAGGGACCAGCTAGTTAGTATCCACACTAGGTGAGGATCTGGGCTCCCAAAATGTTAGGTCCTTTGTTAATGGTAACTGGACGAATTTTAAGGTTTGTATAAGGGCCTAGAGAGAAACTGGATTAGAATAATATCTAGATGGCTAAGTTGGATTCAAAAAAACAAAGGTAGAAAATAACTGATTTCTTAAACCTGTTGGGGCAGTGAGCTCTTCCCCTGTGGGTGGTCAAATAAGGCAGCTTCCCATGAAGTCTGCTTCTTACAGTTAAAGAAAAAAATGTTTTCAGATAATATAGACACAGAAAGAGAAGCTTCAAACAGAGTTAATGCTGACACTAAGAAAGAAATGTAGATACAGGGAGAAGGGGAAAACGCACACTAGGAGAAAGTTAGTGGCATTGAAAAGTGGCTGCTGTCCAAATACCTTTAGGCATAGACAAGGATCAAGAGAATCATTCAACACTGCAGGGTGCAGGGGCAAAGAAGATGCCATAAACACATGAGCTTAGGGTTTGAACTGGGCCAACTAGAGTATCACCAAACCCCAATCTGGAGCAATCTAGAGCAGACTTTTACATTATATGGAATTTTCAAATAGACTGAGAAATTTCTCAGTCAAATAGATTGAGAAAAAAATCATCTTTTTAGCACTATCAACTAATATGTTATTTTTAAATGTATTATTGATTGGTTCTCTGCTTCCTAAAAGCTTTTGAGGTAGCTTTTATTGGTACTGGCTTCCCATTTTCATGTAATAAGGAAGAAAATCTCCAGGAGAAAGAGATGGAGACATATAAATTTTAATGGAAGCAAATGGAGCAATAAACTTTAAGTATTAACATCACAATGAAGGCTGATGTTTCAGAAACTACTGGCTGCTGGAGACCAGCGGCATGTGTACCAGCTCACTATTCAAAAGGAGCAACAGGAAAGGAAAAACATCCCTTATATGCTAAAAGAACCTAAAGAGAAATTATACAAATGAACTTATTTACAAACAGAAACAGACTCACAGACTTAGACAACAAATTTATGGTTGTTGGGGGTGGGGGGGGGGGGGGAGG
>SJYX01001536.1:15386-34984 GCA_006410675.1 Oreotragus oreotragus
ATGAACTTATTTACAAACAGAAACAGACTCACAGAAAACAAATTTATGGTTGTGGGGTGAAGAACTGGGGAAAGAGAAAGAGGATAGTTAAGAGAGAGACGTGTACGCACTACATTTTAGATAGAGAACCAATAAGGACCTGCTGTACAGCAGAGGGAATTCTGCTCAATGTTACATGGCAGTCTAGATAGGAGTACAGCATGGATGGGGAGAGAATGAGTAGATGTATATATATGGCTGAGTCTGTTTGCTGTCTATCTGAAATTATCACAACGTTGTTAATCAGCTATATTCCAATATAAAGTTTAAAAAAATTTCAAAAGGAAGAAAAACTCTTCAGAGTTTTGCAGTCTTCTATCCACCTACACTAAAGAAATACTGTATCCCTAGTGTGGATGGTGAAAAATAGTAATACAGAAATGGAAATGATGCACTAATTTATTCATTTGAAACATTCTAGCATACAAAGTAAAATGTTGAAGTCCCAATTTCCCCCCTTGACTGACCTAACTACTTTAGACAGTATCAAGTACTTTTTCATGCATTTACAGAATTACATTTTTTGAAACCTAAGTATGATTAAGCTATATATGAGTTTTCCATATCAGCACATAAAGTTTTTTATTCTTTTTAGCAGCTACAAGAATACTAGATTAGGCATGGAGCCTATTTCATTCAATCATTCTCTGAATGGACAATGAGTTTTCCCCTATCTTATTAAATACATCTCTACCACAATAAATGTCAAAAATTTCTGTGTCATGAATTTGTGTGACATGAACTCTAGGTGAATGCATAATTAAAGTGAACTTAATAGTTTTCTTTTATAAAAAGAAGTGCTGCAAGAGAATTAAGACCAAGAAACATACTTTTCATTAAATATATACAAGTTATTTAAAAAACAGACATCATTTCTTTATGCATAGGAAACAAGGTCCAGGAAGGGGAAAAAAGGGAAGAGCACTGAGGGAGAAAGGAATAGACAGATGAGGTCTCTGTTCTTTCTGAAGCTTGGTGGGCCAGGTATTAATAAAACACTTGGTGGACACAGTTTCTAAAACAAAGCTTCTCAGCTTTTGAAAGTTCAAAAATATGGATAAATTTGCCAAGTTTAAGAATTCTTACTTGAAATACAGAAGTAGAAACCTTCCTCAGATCTTTCATTTTCCCAATTTTCAGTGAAAAAATATACCTCCATGGACTAGAGAAAATGGCTTTACAGATTTTGGGGAACCAGAATTTGAATATCACCCTTGTTCTGCAATCCCCTGAATTCCGGAATACTGTTACAAAATACCTTGGAAAGTACATTTTTATCAACATACCTGAGCTAGCTCATATTAAATAAAGCAAGGTAGAGATCAGATGAGGGATAGTTTTTCCTCTCCTCTCCTGCAGGCCTACTTGGAATTCTTTTAAGGCAGTTTTTACCAAGAATGCACAATATTAAGTGATCAAGAAGCAACTGAGGTGATGACCTAGAGGGGTACGGTGGTGGAGGTGGGGAGGCTCAAGAAGGAGAGCTGACTCACATTGTCGAAAAGCAGAGACTAATACAACAGTGTAAAGCAATCACATTCCAATTTTAAAAATAAGCTTTAAAAAGTCAATTGAGGATCTGAATTTAATTATTAATATGGAAAATAACTCGCAATAATCAACTCTGATTCCTCAAGAGGCTGAAAGATTCAAAAACAGACAAGATCACAGACACAATATGGTCTTTCAGTCTCCATGTTAATGTATTTACTTAACCAACTCTCATACAGAACTTTTTCTAAAGCCCAGGCTCTGACCTAAGGGCTTTGTACTCTGCTTATTCCTTATCTGTAAACTAGGGATAATACTAGTAATACCTACTTTGCAAAGCTGTCATGAGGTTATATGAGGCTGAGTAACTTATCCGAGGTCATACATATATCCTGTGCTGTACAGTGTTCCATCTCCTTTGCAATTAGTTCAACTTCTGCTTCTCTTCACTACTGGTTCATTCATTCTCCCAATTTACTGCAAAGAACGGCTGAGGTGACATTGACCTTAAAGTTCTCAATACTCTTTTTCATTCATCCGCAAGTTTTTAAGCACTTGTTCTAAATGAGTGCTCAACTGCAATTGATGATACAGAGAAATATTTTAAAATATTCATTTAAATCTTGATCTAAAAATCTGATGATAAATACAAAACCTAAATGAAACCTAAGGGGAAAAAAACTAAGGAATTTTTAAATAATTTTGAGTCATTATGGAAGATCCTTCCCTTTCCTTTAACTCTTACCTGAGAAGATTTGATATTTGTTATAGAAAAGGCTCAGGCTTAGGCAGATCTGGACCAACTGTAAACCAGTTTGTTTTTGTAAATAAACTTTCCTGGTTAGGACAACAATTAACCACATGCTAATTAGTGACAGTGATTCAATATTAAAATTCAAGAAACAATCTAACCAAAAAACAAAGCATGTCAAAGTATGTCATTATGTATAAGCTCCCCCTCAACACACACACACACACACACACACACACTCATTTCTCCCATGTGCACCTTTCAAGAGCCACTATTTACCTTATATAGAAGAGCCTAAGTGGAGTCTCCTCTCTAATCTAGGCCCTTAGTTGCCTGGCTTCTAGCTATGAATTTACATTTAAACACATTGAATAACAAAGAAAGAGTTCATTCCACCTTACAAGGTGCCCAGGTTCCCTCCCTAGAGATACTTAGTTTCAAAATTTCCAACAAGGGCATCAGGCCAAAACATAAGGCTGGAGGTTTGCTGTTAGGCAACTGGTTTGGTTTTTTTTTCCACTTTTTCCTGGGCTTTCAAAAATTCATGCTCCCTTGCCAAGTATCAAAAAAAGTTTACTTTTATCAAGACTTGCCCTTTCTCATATTCCCCCACGTGCTGAAAAACCTTTTAATCCAGTAATTTCATCTTAAAGTCCTATTCCTGGTTTCTTCCTCTAATGGCTATGGTTTCTTTACCTAAAATTATGATCAAATTAAGCCTTCTTCTCAGAGGAGTATCTACATTTGTTTGGTGAGAATTGTTTTCTTACTGCGAAAGCATGCACTAATGGTGGATAATTTAGAAAACTCAAACAAAAAGACAGGAAAATGTAGAATCCCTTCTAAACTCACTATCTTAAAACAGCAATAGCATTTTAGTGAATATCCTTACAATTTTCCCATAGGCATATTTTTGCAGTAATAGATTCATTTAGTTCATAAGGTTTTCTATACAAAAACCACTTTCTTATGATGATGATTTTCTGTAATATTAATGATCACATGAATGTGCTTTAATTCATTCAACCAATACTCTATTGTCTTCGGGTTCCCAGACCCTTGACGACTTGCACCTAGGAGAGAGTGGACGCCAACCAGAGACTCTGAGAACAGAAGCCCCACAGTATGATGGGAGTTGTGTTCTGACGGGGACGGTGAGGATGCATTCATGGTTAAATGTGGATGGGTAATCATGTCAGGTAGAAGATTCTATGGCATCGTTTCTTCTTACGGAACAAATGGTTCTACCCTACACTAAGACAACACCGTGTTTAAAACACTAAATCTTTCTGCCCATTTCACAGTGTATTTCTTTAAAAGTGATCTTACTTCAGTCATGATTAGTGTTAGATTCTGGCACCAAAGGGCTTCCCAAGTGGTGCTAGTGATAAAGAATCCACCTGCCAATATTGGCAGGAGATGCAAGACATCCTTGGTTCAGTCCCAGGGTTGGGAAGATCCCCTGGAGGAGGGCATGGTATCCCACTCCAGTATTTTTGCCTGGAAAATTCCATGGACAGAGGAGCCTGGTAGGCTACAGTCCCTGGGGTTGCAGAGTCAGACATGACTGAGAGACTGAGAGAGCACAGAAACACAGCACTAGCACCAAAATATAGACATGTGCATATGCATGGGCTAATACACATATATTCCCTAGTTCTGTCCAGTGAGAGCGCCTGGAAACAGTGACACATATCTCAGCAGCAAAAAGCACACCTGGCACCAAGATCTTGGCTTCTAACACCCAATATCATTATCCAATAAAAGAAATCAGGATCCTTGGAGACACTAATTCTAGAGCTGGGTCAGGGAATACACAAGATAAGCCAGGAACATCTTCAGTGACAGGGAAAAAAAGATTTAAATAAAAAGGTCATGAGAGAGGGGCATAGTAGGGGGTGGGGGGAAATGTCAAAGAAACACAACACAGGAGCCAACCTAAAGATCTCCCAACAATTAAAACTGGAACACTTGAGTAATAAAATGCATAGCATGGCCTCAAAATATAAAATAAAGACCCATGTGATTATTTAAAGTATATTAGTATAAATAACTAAATGGGAGAAAAGAACCAAATCTCCTACACAGAACTCCAAATCATTTATGTGAATATCCCCACCTTCCACTCCCCACCTCCCACTCCAGCTGCTTGCCAAGAGTAGAGTATGGAAAGGAGGGGTAAAGCAGTTTTATAGCTCATGTCAGGTAGTAAGAAGACAAGGAACAGAGGGCATAAATAATTAGGCTTGCATAGCTGAAGGATGGACAGGTATCCAAAAGCATTTTAAGCATATTATAATTGGGCCAAGTCACAATATAGGCACTCCAACTGCCTGCACCCAATTTATATACCCTATTTTTGTTTTTTCTAGAAGGCAAAAGGCTCCAGAAATGATGGATGGCTCCAAAATGATCCAATTGCTTAAAACAAACGAAAAAAAAAAAAACTGATTTCACATTCCCCCCCCGCAAGACATTTAGTTGCAAAAGTGTTTTAAATTGAGACAGGCTGACTTTTGGTGCTAAAAGATATAAAAGAAAAGCGAGCAATTAAAATAGGAACTCTTTTTGAGGCTGAATCAAAAACTAGGCTGGTAAAGACTTCTGTGCCTCAATGATATGGGAGGAAGCAGAGGGGGAACTGGAGATCTGGGAAGTGTTTAACCTTTGTTATGCAAAAAGGACACAGGTAAACCCCTACTCCATTTCTGAATTATTAGACAAGGATGGATAGATTTTACTAGGCCATAGTTTCACTGTCTAAACTGCAAAAAGGAACTAAGATTTTTTTCCTCCCTTTGTTTCTCAAATTACACCAGTTTTGATCATTTAAACTGAAAGTCGCTCAGTCGTGTCCGAATGGAGACCCCATGGACTACACAGTCCATGCAACTCTCTAGGCCAGAATACTGGAGTGGGTAGCCTATCCCTTCTCCAGCGGATCTTCCCAACCCAGAAATCGAACCGGGGTCTCCTGCGTTACAGGTGGATTCTTTACAACTGAGCTATGAGGGAAGCCCCCCTTTTGATCATTTAATGTCCACTGTAAATTGCATAATCTGTGGACTCCCCTCCTCACTCTTTGGTCTGGTTCTTTGGGGTCCTACTGCCAAGTTCCTATTCATCATGCAAGTCATGACTGGGATCTACCAGCCAAGCACCCTATACCCTAGTGCCCCAAGTGATCACACTGGAGCTCTCCAGGAAAACAAAGCCTGCTTCTGTCATGATTCTCCGATGATGAGAGGACCCAGAGTCCTGGGGGCAAGTGGACCTAGAGACCACACTGCAGACAGTTCTTCATTAATTCCCACCTAGATAAGCTCACCAGCCATCAGTTCTACAGACATTGCATGAACCTGCCTAACTAGCTGGACTAACTAGCCTAATTAGCTGCCTAACTAGCCCTGGAGAAGGAAATGGCAATCCACTCCAGCACTCTTGCCTGGAAAATCCCATGGACGGAGGAGCCTGGTGGGTTACAGTCCATGGGGTCGCAAAGAGTCGGACACGACTGAGCGACTTCACTTCACTTCACTTCACTTCAACTAGCCCTCGAAGGATAGGGGGTAAAAGCAATAAAGCCCACATACCGCACGATGCCACCTCTTCTGTCTTCTACGACAAGACACAGAGGGCCACCCATCCCTTCTGGAAAACTACTAAAAGCTAGTAAGAACTGAGTCCACTCACTCTCTTGCTTTCCCTCCCCGCCTCTCCACACCTCTAATCCCTGCTCCTTCCTGAACATCTCTTCTGTTCTCATTTAACCACTTTCCCCTGCTTACTTATATCACCTTGTACAGGGCCAACACAGCCCCTCAGGCTCCAACTCTAATTTACTTAAGTTCCCACATCGTTATATAACTCAGTCTTTCAAAAGCCTCTAGTTTAAATTCCCAAGCCAGGAAATAATAATCACCTCTACCCGAGGGAAGGCCTTCATGTCAAGCCACATCTCAGCTCACTGGCCAGTCTATGAACAGACTGCCTTTGTCCATTCTAGTCAGTTGTTGTTTAGGGGTATGGAGGATCACAGAAAAGAACCAGTCCAGGAAAACTGCTATGTGCCAGCAGTTGCACTAGGTACCACATCTAATCTTAAGTAGTCTTACATCAGTCCTAGTTAGTACGTAGTATTTTCATCTGATTACAAGTGAGGGAAAACTTTCAGAAAGATTAAGTAATTTGTTTAAGATTACACAACTGATAATCGATGAAGCTCAAGAAATAACCTCCGGACTCCCTATCCATGTTACTTCTACTCTGCTGACCTGCCTGTTACACACAAATCACCTTTCACCTTTATCACCCAACCCCTATTAAGTTTGGGTGTGGGATTCCCAGGTGGCTCAGTGGTAAATAACATACCTGCCAGTGCAGGAGACACAGGAGATGCACGTCTGGTCCCTGGGTCAGTAAGGTCCCCTGGAGGAGGAAATGGTAACCCACTCCAGTATTTTTAAGATTGACATACTTATTGGCTGCACTGGGTCTTCACTGACATGCAGACCTTTTCTCTAGTTGCAGTAAACGGAGGCTACTCTCTAGTTCTCGTGTGTGGGCTTTTCTTTGTGGTGGTTTCTCTTGTGGCAGAGCACGGGCTCAGCTGCCCACGGCATGTGGGATCTTCCTGAAACAGGGATCGAACCAGTGTTCCTTGTGTTGCAAGGAGGATTCTTAACAACCGAACTACCAGGGAGGCCCCACTCCAGTATTCTTGCCAGGAAAATCCCATCGATGGAGGGGCCTGGTGGGGTACACGCTATGGCATCACAAACAACTGGACATGACTGAGCACGCACACATGCACAGATTAAGTTTGGGTGACAAGTGTCTAGTTTCCCTTTTAAGCATCAGTGCTGGTAAATTATGAAAACTAAGACAGTCTGGGGGCCACAAGGCAAGGAATAACAAACATGGAATGTANTCTCAAATTACACCAGTTTTGATCATTTAAACTGAAAGTCGCTCAGTCGTGTCCGAATGGAGACCCCATGGACTACACAGTCCATGCAACTCTCTAGGCCAGAATACTGGAGTGGGTAGCCTATCCCTTCTCCAGCGGATCTTCCCAACCCAGAAATCGAACCGGGGTCTCCTGCGTTACAGGTGGATTCTTTACAACTGAGCTATGAGGGAAGCCCCCCTTTTGATCATTTAATGTCCACTGTAAATTGCATAATCTGTGGACTCCCCTCCTCACTCTTTGGTCTGGTTCTTTGGGGTCCTACTGCCAAGTTCCTATTCATCATGCAAGTCATGACTGGGATCTACCAGCCAAGCACCCTATACCCTAGTGCCCCAAGTGATCACACTGGAGCTCTCCAGGAAAACAAAGCCTGCTTCTGTCATGATTCTCCGATGATGAGAGGACCCAGAGTCCTGGGGGCAAGTGGACCTAGAGACCACACTGCAGACAGTTCTTCATTAATTCCCACCTAGATAAGCTCACCAGCCATCAGTTCTACAGACATTGCATGAACCTGCCTAACTAGCTGGACTAACTAGCCTAATTAGCTGCCTAACTAGCCCTGGAGAAGGAAATGGCAATCCACTCCAGCACTCTTGCCTGGAAAATCCCATGGACGGAGGAGCCTGGTGGGTTACAGTCCATGGGGTCGCAAAGAGTCGGACACGACTGAGCGACTTCACTTCACTTCACTTCACTTCAACTAGCCCTCGAAGGATAGGGGGTAAAAGCAATAAAGCCCACATACCGCACGATGCCACCTCTTCTGTCTTCTACGACAAGACACAGAGGGCCACCCATCCCTTCTGGAAAACTACTAAAAGCTAGTAAGAACTGAGTCCACTCACTCTCTTGCTTTCCCTCCCCGCCTCTCCACACCTCTAATCCCTGCTCCTTCCTGAACATCTCTTCTGTTCTCATTTAACCACTTTCCCCTGCTTACTTATATCACCTTGTACAGGGCCAACACAGCCCCTCAGGCTCCAACTCTAATTTACTTAAGTTCCCACATCGTTATATAACTCAGTCTTTCAAAAGCCTCTAGTTTAAATTCCCAAGCCAGGAAATAATAATCACCTCTACCCGAGGGAAGGCCTTCATGTCAAGCCACATCTCAGCTCACTGGCCAGTCTATGAACAGACTGCCTTTGTCCATTCTAGTCAGTTGTTGTTTAGGGGTATGGAGGATCACAGAAAAGAACCAGTCCAGGAAAACTGCTATGTGCCAGCAGTTGCACTAGGTACCACATCTAATCTTAAGTAGTCTTACATCAGTCCTAGTTAGTACGTAGTATTTTCATCTGATTACAAGTGAGGGAAAACTTTCAGAAAGATTAAGTAATTTGTTTAAGATTACACAACTGATAATCGATGAAGCTCAAGAAATAACCTCCGGACTCCCTATCCATGTTACTTCTACTCTGCTGACCTGCCTGTTACACACAAATCACCTTTCACCTTTATCACCCAACCCCTATTAAGTTTGGGTGTGGGATTCCCAGGTGGCTCAGTGGTAAATAACATACCTGCCAGTGCAGGAGACACAGGAGATGCACGTCTGGTCCCTGGGTCAGTAAGGTCCCCTGGAGGAGGAAATGGTAACCCACTCCAGTATTTTTAAGATTGACATACTTATTGGCTGCACTGGGTCTTCACTGACATGCAGACCTTTTCTCTAGTTGCAGTAAACGGAGGCTACTCTCTAGTTCTCGTGTGTGGGCTTTTCTTTGTGGTGGTTTCTCTTGTGGCAGAGCACGGGCTCAGCTGCCCACGGCATGTGGGATCTTCCTGAAACAGGGATCGAACCAGTGTTCCTTGTGTTGCAAGGAGGATTCTTAACAACCGAACTACCAGGGAGGCCCCACTCCAGTATTCTTGCCAGGAAAATCCCATCGATGGAGGGGCCTGGTGGGGTACACGCTATGGCATCACAAACAACTGGACATGACTGAGCACGCACACATGCACAGATTAAGTTTGGGTGACAAGTGTCTAGTTTCCCTTTTAAGCATCAGTGCTGGTAAATTATGAAAACTAAGACAGTCTGGGGGCCACAAGGCAAGGAATAACAAACATGGAATGTAACATCAATCAAGCATTTGCTGATGACCGCTACACAAAAGTCAAGACCCATTTTCTGTTCTCACCAAGTTAACGTGTGGGAAACAGACAAGCTAACTGCAGAACAGAATGCAACAAAAGCCTAAGACAGATACACATAATGTGCTACGAAAATGTAGAGGAGAGAGCACATGCTCTGACCTGAAAGAGCTGAGGAAGACTTCTAGGAGAGGTGACTTGAACTGGGCCTTAAAGCACACGCCAGTTTCATACCACACCAGCCCAGGCAGAGCACAGCCTGGACACACACAGAAGCAGAAAGATACCTCAAGTTTGAGGAGTTCCAAGGGCTGCAGGATAGTCTGCAGAAGATGGAAAGTAATCATGTGCTATGGAAAGCAGTCTGGGCATAACTCTATAGACACAGTAAGTTACTCATGTGTTTTGAGCAAACAGGTAAGGTGGCCAGAACATTTTCTGAGTCCATGATCTGTGTTTAGAAATAGAGATACTAGCTTGGATAGGGAAGAAACCAGGGGCAGACATAACCCCTAGATTGCTACTACAATGAGACAGATGAGAGACAACTGAGGCCCTGGACTATGGTTGAAGCTGGAAATGGAAAGGGGCAGACGAAGACATCTTGGGAAGAGAAACAGTCATTTGAAAACAAGGTGGATATAGGTGTGGAGGACTGGGTATGGTGAGCGAGCCACAGCAGTCAGGCATAAAACCATCTCCTCCAGGCTTGGAGCCTCATTCTCTGGAGTCCAGCACAGTGTAAGGCGGGCACACAACAAGCGCTTACCCAGTAGCTACTGGCATGAATGAACCCATGTTTACTTTTTGGAGGATAATTATGTCAAGTTACATATACCTTCCCCTTACTGAATAAGTGCAACATGTTAATTATAACAGACAATAAATCTCTCTTGCTCTTATACCGTTAAGCCACAATATACATGCAGTCTATGGCTGTCTCACATTTTTCCAGGCAACACAGCAATATATTGGCGCTCAAAAATAAACCTCATATGACAAACACATTATTTTTGTAAGTAACGAACTAGTGTCTCTCTGCAGCAGCAAAAGATGAAAAACAGCGCTGAGATCCTCACTCAAGATTAACTGCCTAAACTTTTCCAAAATTCTGCTTTTATCTTGTGAAAAAGGGTATTTATAATATGTCCAGAGAACTAACGAGCAGAACTGAAGGAGAAGGACTATAGACAGTTTCTAAAGAAAACCTGAACTGTCAACTGGACTACCTAACCATAAGCACCATGGAAATCCTTCAGAACACCTTAAGTCAGGACCACCATTCCACTTGGAATTCTGTGGTTTACTGTTTCCCAGATGGGGAAGCCCTTAACCACCCAATCTAATTGAACAAATACCAATAATTGAATGCTATTCTCTAAGCATTCGCATTTTAATTTATAATTCAAACAGAATTTATGGGGAAAAAAAAAAGACCATACTGTCTAGAGTTTAAAAAAATATTGTTTTTAAAAAAACAAAGCAGCACACTTAGGGCTGTTAACACAAAGGGCTAAAGCTATAGGTAATAAAAAAATTTAAGTGGTTTCCTATTTGGTGGTATCACAAGGGTATAGGCCAGACTGTCTGAGCTTAGCTTTTTCACTTAAGTGTCTTAATTTGGAATTCTACTATCAGGTATGTCCTCCTTTAAAGAAAGCTTTCGCTCTTCTTGCAGGTTTCTAAAAAGCATTCCATTTTCACATTTTATAATCCAGGATCTGAGAGTTCAAAGATGAGTAAATCACTGATCTTGCTTTCAAAAGTTCACAGTCTGGCTGAAGAAAATAACTGTAAACAAGTAGAAGAGAAATAAGAAATTATAAAGAACTAGTCATGGAATTCAACACATAGTGGGAGCTTGGAAAAGACATTAAGTTTTCACAGAGGAGACCCTCTACTGAAGTGAAGTGAAGTCGCTCAGTCGTGTCCGACTCTTAGCGACCCCATGCACTGTAGCCTACCAGGCTCCCCCGCCCATGGAATGTTCCAGGCTAGAGTACCGGAGTGGGTTGCCATTTCCTTCTCCAGGGGCTCTTCCCGACCCTCTACTGAAAGTCGTGACTGTTTGCAGACATTAAGAACCCTGGAGCCGGCACTCTGAGCAAGGGGAGCAGTGGAGGCAAAGGCGACACATGCAGCCGCAAGGGCAGGAAGAGCCCACAAGAGGATCCGGCCGCGGAGGGCAAGTCTGAGCCCGACTGATGGGCGGGAGCCAGGTTGCGAGGGCCTTAAGAGTTGTACTAAATGCTTTTTCAAACATATAGCACGCCACTTGAACCACATAAACCATTATGGAAAAAGTATATGTGACTGACTACAGACTTTACTCACAGCAAGGGAAAAGGGTTGTGTCACTCTCTGAAAGAGTAGCTTGGCTACCCACTAGCTTCTCTAGCCCTTTTGGCTCATCCAGAACACACTCCCAACAGGACACAATTCAAACCCTTGGCTGAATTATAGCCCTCCACTAACTAACGTGAGCTATGCTGATTCCCTCTTTCTGCCTAACAGAGTGACATCTCCGAACTCTGAAAACACATTCAAGGATGGCCATGCCATCACCATCTACTTAACAAAGATCATCGCTTACATGAGGGTGGTATGAAACTTTCCCCTTGTTTTACAAAGAGAAATTAATATAGTAGTAAATGTATAGATAGCACATTTAGCATAGTCTAAAGCCAATAAATTAAAATGCTCATCACTACATACAGGTCTAAAAAGCATGGGAAAGTCTTAAGCCTCTGTAGCAACAAGTACCTGACAAAACAAGCTCCAAAGTGAATGGAAGTATACATCAAACTTGAACTGAAGCACTTTCTATACACATATGCTTTATGTAATATATGATATATCTGTTTCTGCACTCTTACAAAGATGCATTAAAGTTTTTAAGTATCTGTATTTTTGTAAAACATTCCAATTCTCAAATGTCAAAACCAAGTGAGATAACACTTTCAATGTTAAGGACACAATTTAGGCATATTTTAGACATACTCTTCAAAGACAACTAAATTGAAAAGAAAAAAAATGAAGACACTGAGACTCCATGGTTCTCAAACTGTTCATTCAGGCACTCTGCAAAATAAGGACTATAAATAAGAGTTCAATTGATTACATCCTCACCACTCACACTGCAATAGAAGCTGCTTTCCAAAAGAATCAGAAGATGAAATTTTCTTGCACTTTGCCTAATATTAGTTCTAAAATTTATTCAACTGAACCTTTTCTTCCCTTATTTAGAGCAAATATCAGTATCCTAAAATAATTAGGTAAAGTCATCTTAACAAAAGGCTCTCTCCACCATTTAAGGTAGCCACATTAAGTGGGAATTTTAAAATATAGTTTTCCCCATGTAATTTTTTCAAGTGTACGTGTTGGCAGGTTACATACTGTCTAAAAGAACAGTAATATACAGCTGCTTAGGGAATAGTATCCTGAAATATATATATATATAAACATTTTATTAGAATTCTACACAGTATTTGGTTAACAGTGAGGTTTAAGTGGGATTCCTAGCTTCTTTTACTAGTATCTAAAATATATATCTCATTAAAAAATTCACTAACACTCTAAGAAAAACCTTAGCTGTGGTGTGAACTAGAGCTTTTGATAAAGGTAGAATTTTTTTAAAACATGAAATGACAGATCTATGAGAGTGTAAGATAAAAACTTTGTAATATTTTTGTTTTGAGCTATGGTAAAACAGAAAAAATTTTACAAAATACAGTTGAACCAAAGTCTTCCCCTTCAGCAGAAGGTTAGACTAGGTCATCGATGTGAAAGGATCCAGCTACCAGAGCAATGTAGTTACTTGAAAATAATTACTGAGTTCAGTTTCTGAACACGTTAATTCCTCTAATCTTCATATTGGTAATTCACTAACATAAGCATCTCCGTTAATGGGTTTCATAAACTCTGCTAACAGTTACAACAATGAAAAAGATCCAACTGCTCTATTAAATTAGTAAAGACAATTTATGTTTTAAGAAATTGAGAACAGTTTTGATCAAATATAAATAAGAAATCAAATAAGCATGTGTGTGTACATACATATGACTTTAATTTTGGAAACACAAACACCTGTAGCCAATTATTTGAATAGAAAGCTACCCAATATTTTACAGCCACTGTTAACACTGCAGGTAAAACCCTAACACCATCCTATATAACTAAGAGAAACATTATCATCCAGAAACCTGACAGCAGATGAAATTTCCTCTTTCTCATATCCCAATAGTCTATCCTGTCTTCTCTTACTTCTTTTTCATGAACTCTGAAGCTTAATGACAAATTATTACTCATCATTTCCTCCTTTATGATGTATACCAAAGACAAAAAACCACTGAAGTCATTTCACATTAGTTTAACAAAGCTATATTATACCAACGTTGCAACAACATACAATTGACATTTCAGTATACCATGAATAATTTACA
Source organism: Oreotragus oreotragus (assembly GCA_006410675.1). Taxonomy (NCBI): domain Eukaryota; kingdom Metazoa; phylum Chordata; class Mammalia; order Artiodactyla; family Bovidae; genus Oreotragus; species Oreotragus oreotragus. The sequence goes on from SJYX01001536.1 coordinate 29,182, forward strand.
TAGTATTTCACAACTACACTACTCTGATTAACAAAATATTTCTTTATAAAAAATCTGTTCAAAAGGTTAACATTCACTTCTTCACTTAATATCAAAACAATGGTCATAGGAGATTCAAAATCAGAAAATTACTTACCTTAAACACTTGTATTCTCCAAAGGCATATACTCTACTTGGACTAGTAAAGATTCGGGCTTCCTGGAATACTCAAAGGATTGTGGAGCTACTGAATTTAGTATACCCAAGAGCGAGCCAAACTCCCCCCCATCCCCACCCAAGTCTCCTGATTTTGCAAATCAAGGAGTCCTTAACAATGTCAAAGGATGCCACAGGATTCGCCAGTGAACAAAGACCCTAAATGGGTGAATTAAGATCTAACTACTCAAAAGATTTTCATTCTGGGAACTTAAGTTACTGTAATTCCTAGTCACTTCGAGCTCTCCAGAGAATTCTATCAAAATGACATGGCTCCAGAAGGCTGAGTAATAACTCGGTTAACAGGCGTGGCTCACTCTAGGTCTCCTGATCTGGCTAAAGTCCCATCTGGAGACCTGGCTGCTGCACAGGGGTGGATCTCTCTTTAAATAGAGACTGACAGGAAGGAGGCTGTGTAGTTGCTGCACGGACCTCACTTGACACCATTGCCCTTTGCAAAAGACCAGCAATAGATCCTGTTTTCCCAAACTGAAGTAAATTGGAAAAGGACCGTTCCTTATATGAAAAAGCATGAAAAGTGAAAACAACAACCAGTGTTTTGCAGTGCTGGTGCAGAAGCAGCACACACCCCAAGCAGCAAGAGGGACACTGCCAAGCTCCTCCCTGGGAACAACCAGCTGCAGTGGCTCTTAACTGTGAGCATCTACGTTTTATCTGGGTTATTTTGTACATCACAAGCAAGATGTGTCCTCAGGTGACTGCTTCTTTGCTTTACACCCCTTTGGCTTATGAAAAAGTTTCACAGGAAAGCCCTACTTTTCAATAGTGGGAAAACCTGTATAGTCAATTCCAGACTCTGGTCCCTAGCTTTAAACAAACTTAGCTACATAAATGTTTATCAAGACAGTATCTAGGGTCTCCTCCCCTATAGGTTTGACCAAGATTTTAAGCTATAAAGAGATGCCAGGCCTGTCCCTCGATAACAACTTACTCTAGCTGGGATATTTTAAACTGTCAATACTTGGGCCTCACCAAGGTTCTAATTTAACTGATTTGATTGAAGGGTCTGAGCGTTATACAGACTTAACTTCTCAAGTAGTAACAACAGGCATCCAGAATTGAAAACCACTGAAAAAGGTTAGAATTGGGTGGTATACCTGAGCCTCTTCAATATGTAAGACTGGGGTTTTGAGTGCTGGCATTTTGGCAGTCTTTCAGTTTATTTCACTTGCTTAGTTGTGTCCAATTTTGTGACCCCATGGACTATAGTACATCAGGCTTCCCTTTCCATCACCAACTCCCAGAGCTTGCTCAAACTCATGTCCATCTAGTTGGTGATGCCATCCAACCATCTCATCCTCTGTCATCCCCTTCTCCTCCTGCTGTCAATCTTTCACAGCATCAAGGTCTTTTCCAGTCAGTTCTTCGCATCGGGAGTTTCAGCTTCAGCATCAGTCCTTTCAATGAATATTCAGGACTGATTTCCTTCTGGATTGACTAGTTTGATTTCCTTGCAGTTGAAGGGACTCTCAAGAGTCTTCTCCACCACCACAGTTCAAAAGCATAAATTTTTTGATGCTCAGCTTTATGGTCCAACTCTCACATCCATACATGACTACTAGAAAAACCATAGCCTTGACTAGATGGACCATCCAGTAATATCTCTGCTTTTTAACATGCTGTCTAGGTTGGTCATAGCTTTTCTTCCAAGGAGCAAGCATCTTTTAATTTCATGGCAGCAAACTTTGGGGGATTTCAAATCTTCTGTCATTTCTAGATGAAATTTTTGGAAATTTAATAGTCACAGATGCCACCATTATTGTTATCAAAGTCCCACATTGGTGAAAAAAGATTCCGTGGTTCCCTACAGTGTCTGTGTGTCCCTTCAATAACTTTCCGAGGGTAGAGACATCCAACCCGTATTCAGTTCTCTATTAAATTCTAATTGGGGTCAATGAAAGGAGCACCTACCGAGGTTAACAGCCAAGCTGTGTTCACACCCTATTTCAAAGAGAATTCAAGAGAAGGGGAGAGAGAAGAAGGTGTGGGGAGGAGCAAAGGGAAAGGTAGAAAGAAGCAGGTTTAACACTGGGAATGAGAATATCAAGAGGATTCAGAGACAGCACTATTTTCAGGAACTAATCACTCACTTATTGTAAGATGATTAACACCTTGAAAGTACACTTATCCCTCATGGTAAGTTATACACTGAGGACTTCCTGTTAAGCCTCACCTTGAAGAGCCCCAGAGCATCACCTCTTCGGTGGAGAGAGCAAAAGACCTGAGTCCTATGTCACTCAGTGTGGGAGACTGCTCACAGGTCTCCAAGTCAGAGCACATGGTCACCTTTTCTAAAAACACACAGTAAAGAGACTGCCACTAGGGCCACATTGTTGATGAGTTATCTTCCCAGCACTGCTGTCACAACAGAAGATTCTTGCATGGTCAAACCTTGATCTATGCTTCAGGTTCACAACAGGGTAATCAATCATCTGACTTTACAATATATTTTGATGTTTACCTTTGATTGGGTCCAATCTGATGTTAAAAGCACTTAAAACCATCCCATTTCTATCTCCTGCTATGCTTTTTCTTATTTATAAAATAAGAATTTAGAGCTGGATTTGATATATATATAGTTCAACTGCCTCATCTTACATGTAAAAAACCAGAAATGACCAGTTTCACAAGGCTGTTTAATGGCAAAGCAAAGCACTAAAGATGAATATGGAAGCTACTGTGAATGTCCTCACTCCCTAGAGGTCTGATGTAAGTTACTCAATAAAAACAGGCTATCAAGAGATAAGCCCAAACACAGTAAGGAAATGAACTTTTACAATGCTTGTTTGGCTACACATATGCACCTATCTTAGGATAAGGGACAAGGCAAAAGATGGGAATGAGTGGGTAACCTTATTTCCCAGATATATCTTAAAGACCTACTCTCAGCAACTGTACCAAGCTGTTACTTCTAGCAGAGCTGCTGATCACAGGTGGGGCCACAAAGCTGGGACAAGATATTTGGTTCTCAAAATTTCTTTCATGCCTACTAATCTTAGAAATTGTGGCTCAAGGGTAAAGAACCTGCCTGCAAATGCAGGTGATGCTGTTAGATCCTTGGGTTGGGAAGATCCCCTGGAGAAGCAAACGGCAACCTCTCCAGTGTTCTTGCCTGGGAAATCCCATGGACAGAGGAGCTTGGTGGGCTATGAGTCCACGGGGTTGCAAAGAGTCAGACACAACTTAGTGACTATACAACAACAATCTTAGAAATAAACGCTTTCACTAACCTGCCTTCCTCCTTCTAATAAAATATATTTTCAGATAGAGAGATATCCCAGCTAAGCAGTAAATGAAGGGTGTGCAGGCATGAGCTGTCAAGGATAAACAATGAGGAGTTATTAGATAGGGAGCCACTGTCCAAAGCCTTGGTCAAAGATAACCATCCTGTAAGTTTATATAATTTTATATAAATTATGTAATTTTTAGGGATTCCCTGGTGGCTCAGAGGTTAAAGCATCTGCCTGGAATGCTGGAGACCTGGGTTCGATTCCTGGGTCGGGAAGATCCCCTGGAGAAGGAAATGGCAACCCACTCCAGTACTCTTGCCTGGAGAATCCCATGGATGGAGGAGCCTGGTAGGCTACAGTCCATGGGGTCGCAAAGGGTCGGACACGACTGAGCGACTCTACTTCTACTTCTACGTAATTTTTAAAATAGGTTCAAAAATTCACTTAAAGACAGAATAACTGAGAAACCCTACATTTAATTCTGAAGTTCTTCAGGTAACCACTACTAAGCTGAGCTTGTTTCCTTAACTGTAAAATGGAACTGCAATCTTAACTTTTCTCAGGCCCCTGTATAAAATACTGTGAAGGTATAGAGCAACACTACATGACACAAAGTAAAAAAGTGCTTTGCAAAGGAATACAGGGTACTAAACATTAAGAAATCTTTGAATTCTAGAATTGTTTTTCACTATATCATGTCGACAAGTGTTTTGGAGGAGCAATTTTTCCAATTTTATTATTAAGAAGGATTATATAAAAGGGGGTTTAGTGAACAAATATCAGGAATAATTAGGTTAAAAAAAGCAACAACTGTTTCTAACTTCAAGATTTCTTAAGAACTTTGAAAATAATGTATCCCATAAACCTCCAAGATGAAAGGACAAGTGAGCAGCACGTCCCAAAATCATACGTGACCACTTACCCCTTTATCTCTGTGGAACAGTGTTGAGGGAAGGGTGCTCAATGTTCATCATTCATTCAAGTGAACAGTGTTCCACAGAACATGCTTTAGGGAAAAAGTCTTCCTAGATTCCTATTACTTGTCTTAATACAAAATTATAAGACACTTTTGCTAGAAGAGGAATTCTTTTGTCACAGAAACAGAAAGGTTTACAAGCCTTTTTATATACTATCTATTTCAGCTCTGAAATAACGTACCTTCAAATCTGTTAAGGCCAGGCCACTAGTATACCCTCTCTGTAACAAAGGCCCTTATGAGTACCTCATTGTTAGGACAGAGAATGAACCCTTCAAGTTTTGTAGAAGTCAAATACTGCTATCTCTCAGATACAGATAAGTTACAACAGTCAGAAGCTCTTCCCTTGCTGGTCCAGGAACATAGTTTTCTTATACCCTGGACCAACCAGAATGAAAGGAAGACTTCTGCCATGCGTAATTTTATTATTTATCTAACAGTGGATTGATTCCAAACAAACTTGTATAGCTGATTAACACAGAAAATCTTAAAGACTACATAAGAGGCAGCAACTTGAGATAGAATTCATATGAGAAAATACAAGGTAACATTTTAAAACAGTAACATCAACTAAAATATTGAGAGAGAAATGGTTGTAAAATTCAAATCTAGTACTGTCTATTTTTATAGTGCATATATGAATGTTATAAAAGCATCTGTTAGAAACTGGTGGCAATGGCAAAAAGTCCTATACCAGTCCTTGAATGTTCTCTTACAGCTGGTAGAAAGAAGTACAAAGTTTGGCAATACTTGGCATGGGCCAAGACAGGTCACAATCTTCTGAGCAGTGCATTAAAAAAAATATCTATAGATTACACCAAGAGTTCATTTTACAGCTCTTTACTAGATTATGTAAACCGCAGGCATGCATCTGTAAGCTGTGGGCATGCATGGTTTCTGTGATCTGAGCTTCACTCTGGCCAAACAAGATAGAAATGCTCACAACTTTACACTAGACCCAAAGACAGTCTCTTCTGTGGACAGAACAGAAACTTCCTTCCTCTACAAGGCTATGGGAGCCTGCAACATAAGACTGGGAGGATAAAGCTCCTTACTCATGAACAGGTTGACAGAGCGCAGCATGGAGCATGATGTGAAAACATTTTAAATGGCGACCATACACAGTTCCTTCCTCCCGTGACTGCAATGACATAAAACCCAAAGCACTTCAGCAAATTCCTGGTGCTTTTCCATCTTAAGGTAGCTTACCATTTTATGGTCCCAGTATCCTGCAAATGTGGGTGGGACAGCCCACCCAGCCCCTGTCTCTTATACACATCTAGATGTGTATAAGAGACAGCCACGGGGTTGCAAAGAGTCGGACACGACTGAGCGACTTCACTTCACTTTCACTTTCACTCCTGCACTGCAGGCAGATTCT
>SJYX01001536.1:38667-124155 GCA_006410675.1 Oreotragus oreotragus
GGTGGGACAGCCCACCCAGCACACCCATATCTTTATCTGATATGTTGACCCCTTCCTGGAGGAATAGTTACTTACAGGGAAATTCAGTTTCGCCAAAAGGTATACATACTAAGTCACACTGGTAAATAATGGTGTTTCTGACATCTCTTAGAAACTGGCAAGGGGACAGAAGTCCACTACCGGCCCCCAAACTCACCCACTTCCATACATCTTTGATTGCAGAGACATCAGTAGAAACTGAGTTTATACACAAAGAACAAGTGAGACAGAGGTAAAGGCAAAAGCAGTGTCAGTCTGTCTGAGTGTAGGCAATGGTGCTTTGATTATACCCGTACGAACTCTTCAGTCCCTTTTAGTTATCCCCAGCTCAGCTCTTAAGCTGTAGACTTTTGCTGCAGAGAATTCAGATGTGATGTGGTTGCTCCAGTAACACTTTTAACAGTACTGCATTCAATACTGGGAATGGTTTCTAAACAATTTAAACTGCACACGGAACTTTAGTAGAACAAGTTTATTACTCCCACTCAGTAGTTCCTGGGGGCTTTGATGTTAAGTCATACATAATTCGAGAAATACCAGGAATCTTCTTAATCTCAGTGACCATCTTTAACACCACCTGTTATAAAACAAAGATTATAAATAAAGAGCTAGGGTCCATCACATGTTCAACAGAGCTAGAATTTCTAATTTAATTTGTAATTTCAAATTAAAACACAATCTATTTTTACCACTGTTCTCTACGTATATGGGCTTCCCTTGTGGTGAAGAATCCACCTGCAATGCAGGAGACCTGGGTTCTATCCCTGGATTGGGAAGATCTCCTGGAGAAGGGGATGGCAACCCACTCCAGTATTCTGGCCTGGAGAACTCCATGGGCTATCCAGTCCATGGATTCGCAAAGAGTCGGACACGTCCATGGATTCGCAAAGAGTCGGACATGACTGAGCAACTTTCACTTTCTAGGTATATAGGATACATTTATGATTAATTTACGTAGTGACTCCACAGATTTAAGTGACTTAAATTCAGTAGTACTCAAAGTGCAGTCTGCAAATCATAGGTGTTACTGGTCCACAGCAAATGTTTAGAAGCATTCACAGCAACCTGACACTGCTGCAGCACCGAAGCACGAAGCTTCACGTGTGGAAGACAATGCTTCACAGACTTCTCTGCGGCTCACAACTCCGAGGCCACCACGGTGGCACATGACACAGGTAGTAAGAATCACTGGTACATGTACAGACAGGGAAGGCCTTGTCACCTAACTGCCAGGGGCTGGGCAAATGCAAGCCTAAGGGAAAACAGACTCTCAGCCACATTCTCCAAACCACATTTCTATGCTAGCTAATATAATCAGAGCCCTTATTAGAGTCCTGGAACAGTGGTACAACTAATAAAGTCTTGCTTTGACTTTTACTTGCTATCTTAGAAACAGCTCCTCTGGAAACAACACTCTAGTGGAGGGATAACAAGAAAGAAGATGATGATCAAAACTCTAATTGCTAGTTGGCAGAGCATGAAGAAATTCATGGGTGCCTGGCCATAATGCTATTAAATCTCATCCTTATATCTAATTGACTCTTCTTCACTCCTAGGGTTTTCTTTTTTACTTGGAGGACATTATTTATAAGGCAGAGGTTGGCACAATTAGATAAAAAGATAGAGTTGGGAGTCTCCACATAGTAATCAGACATCTGGAGGAGAGGTTAATAAACTTAGGGCCTTTTCCTACTATAATGTATTAAATAACGAATTATGTGGAGATTTAAAAAATTAAAGCCTATTTTATGAACAGAAAACCAACCTCAGAAATCTCAACATTGCCATAGCCTATCCCATTCACCATTATTATAAAATGTTAAGGTATTAAATATGTACATCAGAAAAAAATGTATATATTACCTCTATGGGGATCTCATTGCCAGGGGTTGCAGGTATACCAGTCATGAAATCACTAGTAATAAAGGTTCGAACAACCACAGATCTCTGGCAAGAAGGCTGCTTCTGAAGTGGGTCCCGATCAAAATGCAAAGGTGTCAAAATCACCGGCATCTGGCTGATTTTCCCAGCATACCCTAGAGAAAGGAAGTTAACATGTAGAATCATTCACCATGCCATAGGAAAGCACTCTCAGTTCAATTAAATCCTTCCAGACAGGACCTAAAATCACACACACAGAAACACCTCTTCTTAGGACTGTCATCATGTACTGTATTCAGCTACTCTCGAAGCACTGTAAGCAAACGCGATCACAAATACAAATTACAGAGTCTGATGACTGCAGTGATGTGCTATACGTATAAGTCAATTCATTATTCATGTAATTATCTTCTATACTGCAAACACTGAATAAGAAAATGCTGAGCCACTAACCCTAGAGGGAATACAGAGTTAGGGTCTTACAAGCCTCTAGTCATAACATATTCATCAACTGATCAATATATAACCTTCCTTTATGTGTTTTCTGTTTAAAGACACCTTACTCAATATCTATTGTAGATTCATTAACAGTGAACTCACAGCCAATGGCACTGTAACTCTAGCTTGAAGGAAGCTTATCTAACACACCTGTTTTCTCAGTAAGGCACATGATGGTCTTCCTGTGCTTAGCAACCTAGTCAGCAGCACCTCAGCACTAAGCTTAGAAGACATTTTTAAACAGTGAAATCACCAACAAAAAGCATGAAAATGCAAAACAACATGGCATTAAATAGATGACAAAAAAGACACCTGTTTACAGAAACAAAGCTGAAACAAGACAGAGGACTGGCATCTTCAACCTCAGCTGGGAACATCTGAGTTGAGCAACTCAAATTTTGTCACTTTGTGCATGTCTGCAAGTGACCATAAACATGAGTAAATTCTATATGGATAAGGCAATGTCACCGGGGAAGGCAATGGCACCCCACCCCAGTACTCTTGCCTGGAAAATCCAATGGACGGAGGAGCCTGGTGGGCTGCAGTCCATGGGGTCGCTAACAGTCGGACAGACTGAGCGACTTCACTTTCACTTTTCTCTTTCATGCATTGAAGGAAATGGCAACCCACTCCAGTATTCTTGCCTGGAGAATCCCAGGGACAGGGGAGCCTGGTGGGCTGCCGTCTATGGGGTCACACAGAGTCGGACACGACTGAAGTGACTTAGCAGCAGCAGCAGCAAGGCAATGTCACAGAACTAACCACAGAATCAAATAGTAATACTAAAAGCTGAATCCTCCTACTAAAAATCATAAAGCCAAGCTTTCAAAATCTAGTTAAAGCATGTAGTGATGAACAAAATGGGCAACTTACCAGACTCCTTGAGAATGTTATGGGCCTCAAAATCAGCTTGGCGTAAAGTACTGAGCACCCCTGTGGTCAAGAAAGTGGGAGTAACATCTGTAGGAGGTTCTTTAACTGGTGCACCAAATATATAAACAACTCTAGAAGGAAAGAAGTGAAAATTATAAAGAAAATACATTTTAGTATGAGGAAACAAAGCACATAAAATAACATTCTTTGCATTTGTTCTTAGGCCCATCTTTTACCCACTTCAAATTCCCAATGGGAAGGACAGGATTATAGAAGGTATCTGTTGTCTGAACCTTCCTCAAAATACATTCTCTCAAATACCAGTGTGAAGATAAACTTGATTATCACAATCCTCTTTCCATTTAACATACTGGATTGAAAAGTATACCCAAAACTTCATGTTCATCTAGAATCTGGGGGTGAAAACAGGGTCCTTGCAAATGTCCTGGTGGGCTGCCGTCTATGGGGTTGCACAGAGTCTGACACGACTGAAGTGACTTAGCAGCAGCAGCACCACCACATAGAAACATCCTCCTCAAGGTACTCAGAAGAATGTACAGTGAACTAAAAAGAACACAATTTAAAATTCGTGCAGCACCCAAAATCACCCTTTAAACTGCCTAGCACCATACTGCATGGTGGTACATGCTCCACATGCTGGCAAACATGCCAGCAGCAGAGTGAAAATCTTCTCATAGCCCACTGTCACCAGCAGACCCCAACAAGAGGCTGGTGGATCAAAGCCTCCGAAAGAAATACTGCACGCATGTTCCTAGAATGTTCCCTCTCTCTTGACCTGTGGCAGAGAGACTGGGATTCGGGGCAAGGGCCCCAGCAGAAAAACCATCCCTTCACCCAAAATGCAGGGAACAACCTAGGGACTCCTTGACTTCTCCAGACTCTGCTATCACAGCAGCGTTCCATTGTTTGCTAATATCCCCACGTCTGTCACCTCTGCTTTAAGAGGAGAAAACAGGACCTAGCTTCTCAAAAAGAGGACCTAGCTTCCTCAGCTCTATACCTCAGCACCAGTCCAGGCCAAGCCCAATGTTAAATGTCTGTGAGGTGGATAACCAACACTATGAGTGTTCGGGGGCTTCCCAGGTGGTGCAATAGTAAAGAATCTGCTTGCCAATGTAGGAGACATGGTTTGATCGCTAGGTCAGGAAGATCCCCTGGAGTAGGAGACAGCAACTCACTCCAGTAGTCTTGCCTGGGAAATCCCATGAACAGAGGAGCCTGGTGGGCTACAGTCCATGGGGTCGCAAAAGAGTCGGACATGACTGAGCAATTGAGCAGAATACAAGAGTGTTTACCAGGTAACAAGCACCGTGTTAAGCATGTCTCATGTGTAATCTCATTTCCTCCTCATAGCAACCTTGGGTGCAGCTACTATTATCCGTTTACATATGAAGAGACTGAGGCCCAGCGGGGTTGCATAATTTTCTCAAGGCCACTCAACCAGAAATTGACAAAGCTGAGATGTGAACCCACGTCCCTCTGATCCCAATATGTATCAAGAAACTCTCACAACAAGGAAGGAGCCGGGTTCTGACTCTGCCCCTCTCACCACAGGTAGTTTTACAACTAGTGTACAGCCTGCACTGAGAAAACCCATTGGGGGGGGGGCAGGAGGCTAATCCAGTGATAGGTGGATGTCCTTCTAAGCAAAAGGCAATCTGGAAAGACAGACACACGGAGAAGAGAGGGTCATATAAAGATGGAGATGAAGACTGGAGTTCGACTGCCTCAAGGTAACGACTGCCAGCTAATATCAGAAACTATGAAGACAAGAATTCTCTCCTAGACCCGTCAGAGAGAGCAATGCCCTGCTGACACCACCCTTAATAGTAGAGTTATAGTCTCCAGAACTGTGACATAATAGATTTTTATTGTGTTAAGCCTTCTGCTGCTGCTAGGTCACTTCAGTCGTGTCCGACTCTGTGTGACCCCATAGACGGCAGCCCACCAGGCTCCCCGTCCCTGGGATTCTCCAGGCAAGAACACTAGAGTGGGTTGCCATTTCCTTCTCCAATGCATTAAAGTGAAAAGTCAAAGTGAAGTCGCTCAGTCGTGCCAGACTCTTAGCGACCCCATGGACTGTGGCCCACCAGGCTCCTTCATCCATGGGAGTTTCCAGGCAAGAGTGCTGCAGTGGGGTGCCATTGCCTTCTCCAGTTAAGCCTTCTAGTTTGTGGTGATTTGTTATGGTAGCTCTAGGAAATCAATTCACAAAAGCCTGGGGGAAAATGAATTAAATAAATAGGTTTTAAGGGCAATGCTAAAGAATGCTCAAGCTACTGCACAACTGTATCATCTCACACGCGAGTAAAGTAATGCTCAATATTCTCCAAGTCAGGCTTCAACAATACGTGCACCATGAACTTCCAGATGTTCAAGCTGGTTTTAGAAAAGGCAGAGGAACCAGAGATTAAATTACTAACATCCGCTGGATCATGGAAAAAGCAAGAGAGTTCCAGAAAAACATCTGCTTTATTGACTATGCCAAAGCCATTGACTGTGTGGATCACCACAAACTGTGGAAAATTCTTCAAGGGATGGGAATACCAGACCACCTGACCTGCCTCTTGACAAATCTGTACTCAGGTCAGGAAGCAACAGTTAGAACTGGACATGGAACAGACTGGTTCCAAATAGGATAAAGTGTACGTCAAGACTGTATATTGTCACCCTGCTTATTTAACTTCAGAGAAGGCAATAGCACCCCACTTCAAATCCCATGGATGGAGGAGCCTGGTGGGTTGTAGTCCATGGGGTCGCTAAGACTAGGACACGACTGAGAGACTTCACTTTCACTTTTCACTTTTATGCATTGGAGAAGGAAATGGCAACCCACTCCAGTGTTCTTGCTTGGAAAATCCCAGGGACGGGGATTGCCGTCTATGGGGTCGCACACAGTTGGACACAACTGAAGTGACTTAGCAGCAGCAGCAGCTTATTTAACTTACACGCAGAGTACATCATGAGAAACGCTGGGCTGGATGAAACACAAGCTGGAGTCAAGACTGCCGAGAGAAATATCTATAATGTAGATATGCAGATGACACCACCCTTATGTCAGAAAGCAAAGAACAACTAAAGAGCCTGTTGATGAAAGTGAAAGAGGAGAGTGAAAAAGTTGGCTTAAAGCTCAACTTTCAGAAAACTAAGATCATGGCATCTGGTCCCATCACTTCATGGCAAATAGATGGGGAAACAGTGGAAACAGTGGCTAACTTTATTTTGAGGGGCTCTAAAATCACTATAGATGGTGACTGCAGCCATGAAATTAAAACACGGTTACACCTTGGAAGAAAAGTTTTGACCAACCTAGAAAGCACATTAAAAAGCAGAGACATTACTTTGTCAACAAAGGTCCGTCTAGTCAAAGCTATGGTTTTTCCAGTGGTCATGTATGGATGTGAGAGCTGGACTATAAAGAAAGCTGAGCGCTGAAGAATTGATGCTTTTGAACTGTGGTGTTGGAGAAGACTCTTGGGAGTCCCTTGGACTGCAAGGAGATCCAGCCAGTCCATCCTAAAGGAAATCAGTCCTGAATATTCATTGGAAAGACTGATGTTGAAGCTGAAACTCCAATACTTTGGCCACCTGATGCAAAGAACTGACTCATCTGAAAAGACCCTGAGGCTGTGAAAGACTGAAGGTGGGAGGAAAAGGGGACGACAGAGGATAAGGTGGTTGGATGGCATCACTGATTCAATGGACGTGAGTTTGAGTAGACTTCGGGAGTTGGTGGAGGACAGGGAGGCCTGGTGTGCTGCAGTCCATGGGGTCACAAAGACTGAGTGACTGAACTGACTGGTAACAAAACTTCAGACACTATAATATGCTAATATGCACTGGTAATCTCCAAGATGAAGCTACAGTGAATTTCCCAAACTTATTTGATCACTCAACCTTTTTTTTTTTTTTTACACTTTGGAGAACACTGATCCCAAAGAAAGATTCTTATTTCACTATGTACATATTTCATGAATAAAAGAATGTCACCAGGGAAGCCATTCTTAAACAGTGGTCCTGTGGTTAAGAATCTGCCTGCCAATGAAGGGGACATGGGTCTGACCCTGGTCCAGGAAGAGCCCACGTGCCACAGAGCAACTGAGCCTATGCAACACAACTACCAAAGCCCACACACCCTAGAACCTGTGCTCTGCACCAAGAAGCCACTGCAAAGAGAAGCCTGCCAGCAGTAACTCGAAAGGGCCCTTGCACGGCAACGAAGACCCAGCAAGGCCAAAAATTTAAATAAACAGTAAGGGGGGTGGGGGGCAAATGTCACCAAAGTAAGACTTGCTGGAAAAGAACTGACTCATCTGAAAAGACCCTGAGGCTGTGAAAGACTGAAGGTGGGAGGAAAAGGGGACGACAGAGGATAAGGTGGTTGGATGGCATCACTGATTCAATGGACGTGAGTTTGAGTAGACTTCGGGAGTTGGTGGAGGACAGGGAGGCCTGGTGTGCTGCAGTCCATGGGGTCACAAAGACTGAGTGACTGAACTGACTGGTAACAAAACTTCAGACACTATAATATGCTAATATGCACTGGTAATCTCCAAGATGAAGCTACAGTGAATTTCCCAAACTTATTTGATCACTCAACCTTTTTTTTTTTTTCTTACACTTTGGAGAACACTGATCCCAAAGAAAGATTCTTATTTCACTATGTACATATTTCATGAATAAAAGAATGTCACCAGGGAAGCCATTCTTAAACAGTGGTCCTGTGGTTAAGAATCTGCCTGCCAATGAAGGGGACATGGGTCTGACCCTGGTCCAGGAAGAGCCCACGTGCCACAGAGCAACTGAGCCTATGCAACACAACTACCAAAGCCCACACACCCTAGAACCTGTGCTCTGCACCAAGAAGCCACTGCAAAGAGAAGCCTGCCAGCAGTAACTCGAAAGGGCCCTTGCACGGCAACGAAGACCCAGCAAGGCCAAAAATTTAAATAAACAGTAAGGGGGGTGGGGGGCAAATGTCACCAAAGTAAGACTTGCTGGAAAAGGAATGACTCATACTGCCTCACGTAAACGTCCGTTTGAAACTTATGAAGATACACTGCAGATGTTAAATAATAAAAGTAGAATTTGGAAGATAGCTTAAAGAAATTAGTATCAAATAAGTACAACAACTCAAGGGGCATCTTATTGCTGATTTGGAGAATCTGTTCTATAACCTTCACCCAGAAAACAAGAGAGAGAAGGGGATAGAGACAAGTGCCACCTGGCTCTTTCCAATCCAGCTCTCAGCCAGCAGGCAACTGTCCCTTTTCCTTAGCCATATCTGTCTTTAGCAGAGAATAAATCTCCTCTGCATCTAGCAAGGGGAAGTTTAACAATGTCCTTTTCCCTTCTTATTAATAGGTACTTAGAATAAAACAAACATACAGAAGAAAAAAGCATCTGATCAAAACCACCAACTACTTCATTGCCTCTTTCCAAACATACTTTCACAGGAAGGGTTTCATCCCATGTATTGAAAGTAAGCCACACTTTAAAGCAATATACTTCCCAGAATTCATAATCTTTAGAGGAAAAAGCAACTAGGCAAGAGAATGCCATTAACTTGCTCCTTTTTGTCTTATTTATTTCAAACAAGAGTGGTCATAGAATATGTACAGAGACAAGCAGTCTTCCATCCTGTGTAGGACAGTAAAACTGGAACCATCCCTCTCTACACAAAGATTCCACCATGAAACTAGGGGGAGGGACAGGGGTTGGCAAAAATTGAAAGCTTTTTTAAAAAATTACTTAAATTCCAATCCCCCCCAAAAAAAACTTTAAAAATCACCAAATATGTTTTTTAGGGGCTTGCTAGGTTCATATTTTTAAAATCTAGTTTTTTGTTTATTGGTTGTTGGTTTTTTTCCTTTTTGGGAAGGGAGGAAGGATTAAGAGTGGAGGGAGAGAGAAACGAGGGAAAACAGAAAAGACAGGCAGAAAGACTAGAATACAAAAGGACAGAGATAAAGTTTAAACAAGGGTAAGGGCCCTTTGGTAAAAGAAAAGGACAGAGACAGATGAAACTATAAGAACGCTGTGAAATGAAAAATATACTAATTATAGAGTAAAGCAATGGAGCCAAACTTAGTGAAAGGGAATTTTCTGTATGACCAATGAACTTTATTTAGGTATCAGCATTTTAGAATTTTAAACCATTATTTTAACCAAGATAATTACATCCATTCAAAATAGGCAACTACAAACTTACCATTATTTATTATTAATTCACTCTTTTCAGTGTATTAAAGGTTTATCTATATTTGGAGGCCTTTGGTTCATCTATGCAAGCCTTTTTAACATGTTCTCATTAGTTAAAATGTGACTTTCCTCTGACTTCTTATCTTAAAGGCCAACACCAGCCTAAAAACACTAGCCACATCAGTATAGAAATATACACACCACAGAAATTCGCTGGTAGTCCAATGGTTACAGCTCTGTGCTTTCACTGCCGAGGGCATGAGTTCAACCTCTGGTCAGGGACCTAAGATCCCACAAGCCATGAGGAACAGCCAAAAAAAGAGAAATGTACACGGCCAAAAAAAAGAGAAACGTACACGGCCAAAAAAAGAGAAATGTACACACCCTGCTAAGTAAACATCAACAGGTAGGTTTATAAACTCTGTAGCTGATTTGAGTAAACTGAAATCTCAAGTAATCCTTTTTGATTGTCAACTGCCTAATACTCATGAAGGAAATAGACAAGAGTAAAAAACTGTGAAATAAGAACATTTAATTAGCAATCTGGTACTAAGTGAGTAAGATTTTTGAACTGTAAAGGAGACAATGCTACTGAGTAATATATATAGGTTATAAATCAGTTGTTGATATACCCGACATAAGAAATTTATGTGCAAATTAAAGGAAAACTGGATCTGAAGAACTAAGTTCAAAATTTTTTAAATATTTAAGGCAATTATTTTAGTGATATCTGGTATGTTTGTATCTTTACTCTGTAATGATTATTAAATTGACCAGGTCCCTAATAGTAAGTAACTTGTGCATTTTTTTCAATCTTTCTGGAATAAAACATCATAAAATAAATAGTATAAGTTGCTAGTTGGACAGACATTTTTAAAGTCTTTAAATTTCATACTAAAACTATTCTATAAAAGCCATCCTATTTACCTCAAAAAAAGTTTTAATAAGCAGATGATTGTACTGCAATGAACAAACAAAATACAAAGTATTATTAAATACCTGCTGGGTTGTGACCTAAGTTGTCTTTCAACAATGGGAAGACCTTAAAAAAAAAAAAAACTACAGCATTATACTACATCTCACCCCTCTGCCAACTGCAGAACATACCTGTTAATGTTGTGACACATACGAGGTATAAGTCTAGCCAGGAAAATGAGAGATTCCCAGTCAGGCTCATCCTTACTGGAGATTCCACATACATAACTGTAAGAACGACAGTCACCCTAAAAATAAAAATACAACTGATAATTATTGATTTTATATAAATCAAAAGATGGAAGGAAAACACTTCATGCATGGTGACACCATGAAAGGTACTTTTAACAAAAATATGCTTGACTAAAAATATATATGGATATTTTGCTAACAACATAAATAAATCCTAAATAAAAATTCCCCATTAAATTCTACTTAAATCACTTTAGACATTATAAAGAAAGTGTTACAGTAATTTCAACAATTTATTCAACATACACTTGAGATCCATTGGGATTTCATTCCAAATATCTGCTTAACTACATACAGATAGCCAGCACATCTAATTTGGGAGACAAGATCTGCCCATATTTATCAGATAGATACAGGATTCTCAAGTCAGATATAAAAATAATTTATTCCTTTAAAATGAGTTAGTTTTAAAATAAGAAAGCAAATTTTAAAACAAGCAAATAAAACTGATAATATTCTTTTTTCATCTGTCTTATTTAATCCAAGTAATTTGATTTGAAAAAATTAAACTGAAAAGTAACTCACAAGATTAAATAATTACCAAATACGCAGTAAACTTGAGAATATAAGAATTCAGACTATTTGAATGCTAACATAACAGTATCTATTAAAGTTTAAAGCACACATGTTCTTTAATCCAAGAAATATTATTGAAACACACGAAATAACTCCTTGAAGAAACAAGATTACTTGCCTATAATAATGACAAAGTGAAAATGGTTTAAATGTCCACTGGTAGAAGAATAATTAAATAAATGATGGTATAATCATACATGGAATATAAGGCAACAGTTAATAATAAGAATCTATTTGCGATGGCATGAAAAGTTCGTGATGCTTGGTTAAAAAGAAAAAGGTGATGTACAAAGTGTCAATTTCCTTTCATTCTCATTCTAAATGATTCTGAAAGGACATTTAACTGTAGAGCAAAAATAGGGAGATTTAGTTTTTAAATGTATTGCGCCTTTGATTTTTCTTTTTTAACAAGTAGTTTATTTTGATATTTAGAAAATAAACCTTATTGCTATACTAACCATGAATTATGATTTTTATCTGGATTTCTAAGTCTCAGCTTCAAAGACCTAAGAGACTAAAAGATAACTAACAACAAAAGAAACTTCTATTTTGATGGGAAAAGTAATAAGAGCCTGAATAAACGTCATTTTTTAAAAATGAAGTGTAGTTAATTTACAATGCTATGTTAGTTTCAAGTATACAAAGTGATTTAGTTATACATACTCTTTTTCAGATTCTTTTCCATTATATAGTTCCCTGTACTACAGTTGTTTATTTCATATATAGTAGTGTGCAAATGTTAAATTATTTTTTAAAAAGAAATCATTCATCCTACAAATTATCTTTATTTATCCATAGTATTATCTATGAACTTATCAAAAAATGAGAAGTCAGGGCTGCAAGTTCTTTTTACAACAGACCTAGTTAGAACTGGGGGGGCAGGGGGTCAAGCTGTCTCCTCTTCTATTTTTATAAAGTAGGGTAGTATCTGCCTGAAATAGCGTATCATGAATTTCAAAATGAATCTATGATGAGATAATCCATATACCATTGAAAGAAAATTATTTATACAATTCCAGGAACAGTTATTTCAATTTAAAAACAATGTAGTAGTTTTCACATAAGGACCCTGGAAGAGGGAGAAAGGGGGAAATAAATGTCCCATATCATTTCCATGAACTAAAATGTTTTAGTTTAATTATAAAATAGCAATGAAGTTTTACTGTTTATTTACAAACAGGGCTACATGAATTCAGGAGAAAGGGGAATTTAAAAGAATGGGCTCAGATTGACATATTTAGGGAAAAGAGTTAGATCTGTAAAACATTTCTTTTCACGCTTAATTCTTCTATAAGAGAACATTATAACTACATTAACCCACTAACTGGCACTCACCCAATTTTAGTACAATTACTGACACCTTTCCTGGTTTCCATTTAACTTCAAATCCTAACTCACAGAAAAGAAGCCTTAGTCCTTTCCTATCCTCCCAAGCTTTTCCCCCTAGAAACTCACTTGATGATCATGTAAACAAAGGCAGTTTGTTTACATGATCATAGATCATAAATATATCTACGAATAGCATTTCAAAGATGAGAACTATATTATAGTCACATGCTTTTACAATCACAACGACTGCACGACAAATGCTGAAATGTTAGTTGTACATTATCACAGCTCAGAGGAAGAGAGAAGACAGGTTGAGAAGGCAGAGGACACGGGTTTCAGGAAAACAGAAGCTGAGAACAAGACCTCAATGGTAAAAACATGTCCACCCAGGGCCTATCTTGCAGTCAGAGACTTCTAAAGCCACACAACATTTCACATCAAGGATAAATGAGGACATGACCTCTCAGTACCTGTCCTTCAAAGCAAAAGCAAGCCAATCCTATGACAATTCATTCTTTGAAGTTTAACTTTTGGTTATAGATGATAGGTGTTTCAAAATTACAAAATCGCAGCCTGAATATTTAGTTCCTACAATCTTATTCGCACCCTAAGCATTCATAAAATATTGCCTTTTTACATTTTTTAAACTTGTTGTATACACTTTCATACTTCATTTCCTTAAGTCATTCTTATTTCAGCATTAGCAGAAAGAGCAGCAGAAGTTATGTCACAGGTCAATGAACTCACACGACTCACCTGCACACCCACAGTTTTAATTGGCAGCAGGAAGGCATTCAGTGAGTGCAGACTTGTAATCTGCATCAGCTTTTCCTGATCCTCTTCTGTCGTGCAGGCTTTAACTCTTTGTAATAGCGTATGTGGCTAAGAAAACCAAAGACATACTTCTTAGGATTTCAAGAAATAAGGTAGTCATTCTTTTGGTACCTATTACTGTCTTATGTATCTATACTTTCTAGTTTATAAGCAATAGATTCTATTTGGTATTTCTAACTTGTGTGTGCTATGCAGTGTTGTCAGAATTTCATCTCTGAGGGCCAGGGCTATGAAAAGTTAAATATTAGGACAAGAAATACAGGTAAGATTTATACACATGGAAGCTTTTCCTCTGTCACCAGCAAGGGACACCTCACGAGTCAAATTCTCCTTATCTCCAGGGGAACTTTTTGTTATAAAGTCAACTTTGTCTGAAATGAATTTATCAGTTTATTTGCCTGGTATTGAATATATGTTTTTCTATTCTTTTATCCTTTTCTATTCTTTTACCTTCCCTCTTTCTATCCCTAGGTAAACAGACTATAGTTAGATTTTACTCCTCAATCTAGTTTGACAATTATGTCCTAACTAAAGATGTTAGTCTTTTAATTAATAATAAGGTTCAATTCCATTCTACCAGTCTATTCAGTAGTTTCTATTTGTGTGTCCACTTTTTATGTTTCTTTCTCCTTTTTTACATTTCTCTGAACTGATGATTTTCCCCAACTCATTTATTTCCCCCTTACTAGTTGTGAAGCTAAACCCTCAATTTTCATTCTTTAGTGGCTCCCCTTAAGTAAGGATCTTTAACAGAAGAGAATCAATCTGTGCTCATCTGGCAAGCAATACAAAGGCCTTTGAATGCTTTAACTCCAATCAATCCCCTATGGCTTGCAAGCTATTTTAGCTGTATGTTTTATTGAAAAAACACACACACACACACACACACACCAAAATTGAGATCAGTTTATACAGCCTGTCTGATTAATTTTACCCATTTACTAATGTATTTGCTTATCAGTCCTTCCTGTATCTCAGACCCTTCAAACTAGGATCCCCTTCCTTCTTCTCTAGTCAGTTCTTTTAAAACAGTGGTTCTCAAACCTAGCTACATACTCAAATTATTTAGTACACTCAGGTCCCATTCCACATCAATTAAATAAATTCTAGGCAGAAGGGGTCCAAGCACAGTATACTTCAAAAGCTTCCCCTGTTGAATCTAATACACAACCAGGGTTGAGAACCATTGCCTTTAGCTCCTTAAGTAATAGACTACTGGCAATAAATTCTGTTTCTGTGAAAATATCTTTATTCTGCCCAAGTTCTTTGAGACCATTTATCTGTTCACTATTGTTCACAAGTATTTTCTCTTGGCATTTTGAATTCTTCCTGCTTTTACTGTTCCTTTCACAGCCTGCATAGCAGTATTCCCTTTATGCAGAAATCAGCCTTTTCTTTGTAGTTGCTTTGTCTCTGGCAGCCTGTAGTTTCCATGGCTATGCTTGTGCGCGTGCCAAGTCACTTCAGTTGTGACCAACTCTCTGCGACCCTATGGACTGTAGCCCGCCAGGCTTCTCTGTCCATGAAAATTCTACAGGCAAGAATACTGGCAAGGGTTGCCATGCCCTTCTTCAGGGGATCTTCCCCACCCGGGGCTGAACCTGCTTCTCCTGCGGCTACTGCACTGCAGGCAGATTCTTCACCTCTGAGCCACCAGGGAAGCCCACATAGTTATGCCCATTAGATGTCAAATTCTTCTCCTTTACCCTGATCAGGATGCACCGTATTTCCTGAATCTGAGGCATGGTGTCTTTCAACAGTGTGCTGTGCTGTGCTTAGTCACTTAGTCGTGTCCAATTCTCTGCGAATGACTCACCAGGGAAGCCCTTTCAAAAGTGTGACAGAATTCAAATACTTTTGTCTATCTCCTTCGGGATATACATTTAAGTTGGTGTTCTCATTCTGTCTTAACTTCTTCTAGTCACATTTTCTCTTTGATGCTTTGTTCCAATTTCTGGATAATTCAAGTTCACTAAACTCTCCTTAGCTCTTTTAAATTTCAGTTATTTTCATTTCTAGAACTTAATTTTTTTTCAAAGCTCCCAGGCACTTTATATACCTTATTCTCATTAACAATTGCTTATTTTAATTCTTTGTACTTTATATATGATTGCTAATTCCAGTATCTGAAGTACTTGAGGGTCGTCTTCTACTAGCTCTCATTCATTGTGCCTTTTTTTTAGATGCATTTTGTAGTTTTTTATTATAAGCTCATATTTGTTAAAGTCCTATTAATGGGGATTCTCTGAAGCCCAGATGAAGAGACTCCAAAGATAATTTACATTGCTTCTTTTCCGACACTCAAAAGCACTACCAACAAAAGCCCACTTTAATACAGATTACAAATTTTAAGCACCAAATATACAGAAGAACTGAAGACTTCTCAATCATCCTCAGTTTGGAACTAAAATGATCTCCCTTACTTTCTCACAAGACGTATTAAAGGTAAAGGGTGTTTTAAAATACTTGATATCAAGTATTTTATTTTCAGGAATTCAAAGTATTTAATTTGTTAAAATATATAGAATAGCTGAAAAATATATAGAATACCTGAAAAGAGAAGTCTGCATTTAAGAGCCTCTGTAGACTACTGTCTTCATAGTCATTTTCAAACATTAACTATCTCTGAATTTTCAAGTAACAAAACCCTAAGTAATTCATTGTAAATACTGAAATACAACAAGAATCCATTCAATTCCTTGTATTGATTAGCTGTATCTTTTTAAAGCTCCTATAATATACACATTCAACACAAATTACCTTTTTAACACTTGCAGAAAAATCAGCTACTATTTTCAAAATATTGTTAGTTTCAGGAAAATCCTTACAAATATAAGGTTCTTCAGCACATATTACTCTGATTGCCAGGCCAGGACCTAAAGAAAGAGTACAATGATATTTAATACAAATGTTATATTTAATATACAATCTTATTTTTTTCCCAGACAGAGTTTTTATTGGAGGCTGCCCTTCCTAGGAGTGTGAGGAAGGAACCCTACAAACGGGCACCCAAGACAGCCCCTCCATCCAGCACTGGAGCGGCTGCCAGGTCACGAGGAGGGCCCCAGGGTCGGCGGCAGTGCTGAGCCCCCGCGACCCGCTGGCTCCGCTCCCCATCCCTCCTCCTGCAAGCTCCGCAGCAGCCGCTCCGCCTCCGTCAGGGTGCAGGCGCCAGGCCCAGGCTGTCACTGGAGCCCTCATACTCCATCTAACCCCACTTTCAGGAGAGTCACTTATCCAGTGGCTTCATGCACTGTGCCCATGTACAGCATCCAGTAAAGTGCAATTGCCTTCTGTCTACTCATGAACACTACTCACCTCTCCCCTACCAGATATATCTTTAGCTCTCTGTCACAAGATACTGCTTTTATTGAAATATAATTGACATATACACTTTAGGGTTTTTAAAGTGTTTAACAAGAAATGCAGCTATTAGTTTCCCATACAACTCATTACTTTCAGAATGCTTCAATTCTCTTTGTATCAGTTATTTCCATCTCTTATTTTCATAGTACATGTATTAAGAACCTCAAAATTCTCTACTAATTATTTTTAATACACAATATATGTGCCAATCTATTTAAACCTACTTGCAGACACAATTCTTTGCCAACACACATTGGGACTGAACATCTCAAATACCAGAATTGAAGTTAGTAACATAAACAAGTGTTAATCTCCATGTGGGTCATTATCTTTGTAATACTATTTATGGAGGCAATACGGTAGTTAAGAGTAACCAGTACTGAGGAGGCCTTAGTGGGGCTACACTCCTGGTTCCAAATTCAGTCTGTGTAACTTCTGGCAAACTAGCCTCTGTCCCTAAATTCTCTCAACTGGACAGTAGGATAACAGTAGTTATTATTGTGAGGATCAAATAACACAATCAGTCAGTTCAGTTCAGTCGCTCAGTCGTGTCCGACTCTTTGTGACCCCATGAATCGCAGCACGCCAGGCCTCCCTGTCTATCACCATCTCCCGAAGTTCACTCAGACTCACGTCCATTGAGTCTGTGATGCCATCCAGCCAGCTCATCCTCGGTCGTCTCCTTCTCCTCCTGCCCCCAATCCCTCCCAGCATCAGAGTCTTTTCCAATGAGTCAACTCTTCTCATGAGGTGGCCAAAGTACTGGAGTTTCAACTTTAGCATCATTCTTTCCAAAGAAACCCCAGGGTTGATCTCCTTCAGAATGGACTGGTTGGATCTCCTTGCAGTCCAAGGGACTCTCAAGAGTCTTCTCCAACACCACAGTTCAACAGCATCAATTCTTCAGCGCTCAGCCTTCTTCACAATCCAACTCTCGCATCCATACATGACCACGGGAAAAACCATAGCCTTGACTAGATGGACCTTAGTCGGCAAAGTAATGTCTCTGCTTTTGAATATACTATCTAGGTTGGTCACAACTTTTCTTCCAAGGAGTAAGCATCTTCTAATTTCATGTCTGCAGTCACCATCTGCAGTGATTTTGGAGCCCAAAAAAATAGTCTGCCACTGTTGCCACTGTTTCCCCATCTATTTCCCATGAAGTGATGGGACCAGATGCCATATATGCAAAATATTTACCAAAGTGCCTAGCTCACACTAAGTGCTAAAGAAACATTATTCTTTTTAATTTGATTAGATCACTCTCAACTCATCACCTAATAACTGTAGTAGAGACACAGGAACTGAGGTAGAAGAAGTGCCATGCTCAAAAACTCAAAACAAAAACAGGTTAAGACTTACTTACAGTCCTAATTAACAAATATCAGCTCTAATTATTAATATTTTTATGACTACTTAAAAATGGAATATTTTCATTTTTTCACAAATGAGTTACATACAGCACTATGAAAACAAATGGTTCATCCATTCAGACAAGTCAGTCAGGGGATAAGGGTTTCAAAGAACTGAGTTTTAAAGTGCAAAGTGAAGTCACTCAGTCATGTCTGACTCTGCGATGCCATGGACTGTAGCATGCCAGGCTCCTCTGTCCATGGGGGTTTTTCCAGGCAAGATACTGGAGTGGGTTGCCATTTCCTTCTCCAGGGGATCTTCCGGACCTAGGGATCAAACCTGAGTCTCCTGCACTGCAGGAAGACTCTCTACCACCCGTAAAAGCAAAACTAAAAAGCAACAAAAAAAATCTGTACTACACTAAAACAAAACCTACTTATTTTATGTCATGTAAAGCAAAGGACTGACATTAAGATACGTGACAATGCACAAAGGCAGGGTGTCTTCTATGGGCGGTTTCAACCACAATGGGAAATACGGCACAATTCAGTTCCAGCTTTTAAAACACAACAGCAAAAAACTCCCTGCCTCCCTACAAGATGCAGGGCGAGGGGACAGTTCTGGGTTGCCACTGGTGAAGCAGTTTGCTACTTTGAGTCACACTTCTCTTATTTCCAGTTAATTACTATCTGGAATACATCATGCTATAGTAGAAAGAACGTAAAAACCCAAGTTCTGAGAATTGCACAGCAATGTTATTAAAATATTTCTTGGTTTATTTATCTGATGGCAACATTACATGTCAACCTATTTCCACAAGGATAATGCAACATTTAAATATATATATAATAAAAAATGAGTATTTAATAAAAAGAAATATATACAGTAGGCACTAAAAAGAATGTTTATTCCCTACCCATCCTTTCCTTTCTTTCAAGTTACATATTCTCTAAGATGATAAATTACTTCAAAACATGTCTGAATTGATTCTTGTTCAACATGAAGACAATGGCAATTCAAACAGAATTCCATTTCTTACCTGGAAATGGATGCCTGGAAACTAACTCTTCTGGAAGTCCAAGTTCTCTGCCTAAGATTCTTACTTCATCCTTATGAAAATCTTTCAAAGGTTCTATTACTTTTCCCTACATAAAAGAAAAAGGCCAATTAATACAAATTATAATAGTAACCAAAATGACACGAAAAACAAAGATCAACAAATTACTCACTTTTCCTGTTGTCCTTTACCTTTAAAAACCATTTTTAAAACTTCATCTTTTAAAGTATTTCTTCCTTTGTCTTTTTAAGGAATTAGATATTTTAGTGATTTTTATATATCTCTTTGAGATACATTTTAAACACAAACCTTTTAAACAGACAAAAAGCAGAGAAAACCTATCCACACATCTCTGATCTAGTTCTCATTGTAATATAAGTCAATCAGAAAACATACTAGTGTTTAAAAATTAAAACTCTCCAAATGATACCATCAAGAAAGTGAAAAGACAACCCACAGAAGGCAAATCATGTATCTAATAACCAGTAACCAGACTACAGACTACATAAAAAACACATGCAATTCAACAATAAAAAGATAAATAAGCCAATTTAAAAATGAGCAAAAGATCTGAATAGATTTTTCTCCAAAGATATACAAATAGCCAATAAGCACATAAAAGGTGACTGACATCGTTAACCAATTAGGGAAATGCAAATCAAAACCACAATGAGATACCTACCACTTCTCATCTACTAGGAAGCCTAAAATAATAAAAAGGGACAGGTAATTCACATCCATTAGGATGGCTACTTTAAATAAAAGAACAGAAAATAACATGTGTTGGGCAAGGTACGAAGAAATAGGAAGCTTTCTGCACTACTGGTAGGATTTTAATATAGTATAGCTGCTGATGAGACATTAAGGAAGTTCCTCAAAAAAGCTAGAAATAAAACTCTTTAAGACTCAGATATCCCACTTCTTAGTACATATCCAAAAGAAATGAAAGCAGGGGCTCAAAAGACATTTGCAAACCCATGTTCACAGCAGCACAACAAAGTTCACAGCAACCAAAAAGTGGAAGTAATCCAAATGCCCACTGGTGATATGGTATATACATACAACAGAGTATTATTCAGCTTAAAAAGGAAGGAAACCCTATCACATGCTACAACATGGATGAACCTTGAGGACTTACACTAAGTGAAATAAGCCAGTCACAAAAAAAAAACACAAAAACTATGATTCCCCTTCTAAGAGGTATTTAAAGCAGTCAAATTCATTGAAACAGAGTAGAATGGTAGATTATCAGGGGTTAGAGAGAGGGAGAAAAGGGTAGCTGTTGTTCAACAGGTACAGAGTTTCAGTTTTGCAAAATGAAAAAGTTATGCAGATCTGTTTCACAAAAATACAAATATACTGAAAACTATTAAACTGTACACTTAAAAATGGTAAAGAAGGGAAAGAGGCTTTATGGTAAAGATTTTGAAAGCTTTTACCTCCTCTCTCAACTTTCTGATAAGTTCTGTGTCATTGTGATGGGTTTTGATGAGTTCAGCTTTGCCACTTGCAACAAGAGATGCACTTTCAATTAGATCAGGCCGTAAAGTACCTTGGGCAAGGAAAACCTCCTCTGGTTTCAAGTTCATTTCTCCAATTACTTCATTGGCAATCTATAATCAACAGGAGTAAAACAAACCTTTTAAGAAACAAATTTTTTTTCAAGACAGCAAAATTTTATATTTTCAGCTAAATTTCTAAGAGTCCTTTTGCAGTACTAACCAGGAGACGAAATCCACCAACCCTCAAATTAAACTCCTTTAAGGACAAATTCTGAAAGAGATGGGAATACCAGACCACCTGACCTACCTCCTGAGAAATCTGTATGCAGGTCAAGAAGCAACAGTTAGAACTGGACATGGAACAACAGACTGGTTCCAAATAGGAAAAGGAGTACATCAAGGCTGTATACTGTCACCCTGCTTATTTAACTTATATGCAGAGTACATGGGCTAGAGGAATCACAAGCTGGAATGGGAGAAATATCGATAACCTCAGATATGCAGATGACACTACCCTTATGGCAGAAAGTGAAGGAGAACTAAAAAGCCTCTTGATAAAAGTGAAAGAGGAGAGTGAAAAAGTTGGCTTAAAGCTCAACATTCAGAAAACGAAGATAGTTGCATCCGGTCCCATCACTTCATGACAAATAGATGGGGAAACAGTGACTGACTTTATTTTTCTGGGCTCCAAAATCACTATAGATGGTGATTGCAGTCATGAAATTAAAAGACACTTACTCCTTGAAAGGAAAGTTATGACCAACCTAGATAGCATATTCAAAAGCAGAGACATTACTTTGTCAACAAAGGTCTGTCTAGTCAAAGCTATGGTTTTTCCAGTAGTCATGTATGGATGTGGGAGTTGGACTATAAAGAAAGCTGAGTGCTGAAGAACTGATGCTTTTGAACTGTGGTGTTGGAGAAGACTCTTGAAGGGTCCCTTGGACTGCGAGGAGATCCAACCAGTCCATCCTAGAGGAAATCAGCCCTGAATATTCATTGGAAGGACTGATGCTGAAGCTGAAATCCAATACTTTGGCCACCTGATGTGAAGAGCTGACTCACTGGAAAAGACTCTGATGCTGGGAAAGATATCTATTCTTAAGCAATTAAAACAATAGCCTGACAATGTAAGTACATGTTTTTTAAAACATAACTTCTATTACTCAGTATAATAGCAAAACACAGTAAAACTCTTAGCCAAAAAAAGAATCAAAATTAGTCAAAATTTGACTATTTGGTATAATGACAAGGAAAAAATACTAAAATTCACATTTAAAATAGTACACACTGAGAATATTTAAAAAGTACCTTAACAAAAGTATCCCCAATGATTTTTCTTTTCTCCTCAGGACTTGTAGTCATATTTAACGTTTTGCTAATTCTCTTTCGTGGAGTTCTGTCTTCATCTGATATTGGTAGAGTTGTTGTTCCATTGTAGAAAGAATGAGCAGCATTTATCACTGGGGAAGAGGATAGAAGCATATTTTAAACTAACAGAAGATTTTTGAAAATAGTAAGTAGTAGATCAACTACAAAAAAAAAAAAAAAAAACCTATATGGATCCTCTGATTCTCCCCTTAAACTGCCTACATATTCCAGAACTATGAATAATCTATGACTAACAGAGTCCATATTGGGCAGTCACTGAGTTTTGTTTCTTTGAGAATTCTGCGACATTTTACTATCTAGGACCACATTATCACAAATTATGCTAATTGCTTTCCCTCTATTCAGTGCTTCACCAGAGCAACATGCAAAATCCCTCAAAGAGAGTCAAAGCAGCGGTACATATACAGGGATCAAAGTCCTTGGAACTGCACAGTGACCAGTCCCGTGAAAAGCTAATGTCTAAAAACATACTCTTAGTGATCCTTGGCTGTCCTTTTAAAGAGTAAAGTTTAAAAAAAAAAAATAAAGAAAGGCTTCTCTACAAGATGCCAAAGCAGCTGGCTACTTCACTTTACTGAATTTGTAGGTCTTTCTCTCAAAGCTGGTCAATTACCCAGAGAAGATACCTCCAATTTCCTGTTTCTTAGCATTCTGATAGCCTGAATAGAGGAAGTGGCCAGGGGAGGGGAAGAGATATTATTTAGTACATAAGGCTTTTCCTTAATGTTACTCTTTTTAACATACAATCTTCCTTCCACCTTCAACTATGCCTGGTATTGACATGCCGAAGTTCAAAGCCTCTCTTGTTTAGCCTAGAGTCTAGAGAATAAATCCATGGTCTTCTGATGAAGGACAGCAGCAGCTGTGTTCCTGTTTAAAGGAAAAAGTAACTGCTTCTCAGACTTTGATTCAACACGTTCTAGGCTGACCCAGTGAGCAGGCCCTGTGAGGCAGCCAGTGTTCCCAACTCCTGAGCTTCCCCGAAGCCCTGCCTTTTGCTGGGCTTCCTTCCCGTAACCCTTCCCCAAGGTTCTGAGTCCTCCATTCTACCACCTCCGTTAACAAAGACGGATGCAGGTTTCTGTGGGGCTGAAACTAAACAATTCGGAGGGCCCTTTCAAGAAAAGGAATAACAAATCATGCAATACTCTGAGGGCTAACACAAACTACCCACTATACACAGAAACTACTGCAAATCACAAATATAGCACCAAATCCAAACTAAATGTATCCCCAAATCGATGTTTTCTTAGCATAATTCCCAAATGCCTACAGCCACTATAAAACCACCCAAAAGACAGAAAGAAAAAGACAAAGTAAATTAACTATAAATTATTAAAATACCTTACTTCAAATTTCATGTGTAACATGAGAAGATACTGAGAGGGTCATTTCCCAGATTTTGGAAAAGGCCTGACTGGTGAGTAGTCCTAAAATTTAAGCTTCATTAGGTTATCAGAGAAAACCTGTATAAACCATCTGCTTTCCACTTCCCAACATTTTGTTGAAACCATTAGACTGCTATTATCACCTCCTCTCTATTCCTCATCCTTCTGGCATTATACTTGTTTTATGCCTGTATTGTTATTTTAGTGATATTTCCAAAGAAGAAAGAAACAGACTCATTTTTACTTCATGTTTAACTATACAAGTCTTCATTTTACACTCAACTTTTTGG
Organism: Oreotragus oreotragus; assembly: GCA_006410675.1. Classification (NCBI taxonomy): domain Eukaryota; kingdom Metazoa; phylum Chordata; class Mammalia; order Artiodactyla; family Bovidae; genus Oreotragus; species Oreotragus oreotragus. The sequence continues at coordinate 62,495 of SJYX01001536.1, forward strand.
CATCAATTCCAATTAAGTCAATACACAGTTTATAACATTAAACTACTAATTTAATTTCACTTAACTATGGCTTACATCTTTTTTTATAAAAGTGCACAAGATATCCATAAATGTAAAAGCAGTTAAGGCCTAAGAAGATGAACAGAAAGAACAGAATGGTGGCTGGAAAATGGTAACTTATTCATCTATATATAACGTTAAGAGTAATCAATTTTCAAAATTTATACTGTGGCCCCTCTTGAACCAGAAGTAATTACAATGTAAAAATAAGAAACATTTCAACCATAGGCTTACTGGGAAAATTGTACTTGATTACAGGGAAAACTCTACTTGGTTAATTTAATCACAAGCTAGATTTGATTAAACAAGTCCTGATATGTAAGCTAACTTTTCGGGAGTTCACCAATACCTTTGACTTGAATTCCAAGCTTTCTGAGGGCCTCTTCAACAGACTGACTTTCTCGCTTTCTCATAAAACCGTTATCAATGTGCACAGCAATGACTTGGTCTTGGCTCAAAGCACGGTTTAACAAAGCCGTACAAACTGTTGAGTCTACCCCGCCACTGAGTAAGACCTACAGGGGGGAGTGAAAAGTCAAAGTGACAAAATAAGCACAGAGATGCTAAGAGCTTAAATCACTACCTACAAACACTGGGGAATTCCCTGGTGGTCCAGTGGTTAGGACTCCATGCTCTCACTGCTAAGGGCTCGGGTTCAACCCCTGGTTTGTATTAAAGATATGTATGGTAACTGAAAAAGCACTCTGAAACAGGGCAACTCAAAAACACCTATCACCCAGTCAAAATTTAAGGGATATACTAAGTCAACCTTGAGTCTAACAATACTGGCACAAAGTTTTAGACTTTCAGATGTAAATTGCTTACCAAAACTTTTGATGTGCCCACTCTCTCTCTGATCTCTCGAATGCACTCAATTTCTCTGTTCTGCACAGTGAAGGTCCCACTGCACCCAGCTATATCGTAGAGGAAATTCTTCAATATTACTTTCCCATTTTCTGTAAGGCCAACTTCCGGGTGGAATTGGGCTCCATATAATTTTTTAGATTCATTTGCTATACCTTTATAGAGAAAATAATCATAAATATATATTTTTTCATATTGAAAATACTCAGCACCCACAGTAATTCCTCACAATCTCTTCCCCCATAAATGTGGAAACTGATTCAAATTAGTGGATTTTTAGCTATGGGAAAAAAAAATTCAAATAAAAACCACATTGCCATGATCTGGCTTTATAAGGTCTTCCTTCATATAGCCATTAATGAACTACATGGCTGTGACATCACTTCACAGTATCCTCACTTCTCCACCCAGGTTACTGCAATCATTTTGTCTACTTAATGCAAGGGTAACTCAGTTTTAGATCTCAATCTCATATGCCTTCAACATGCCATGTGCAGCTACCAATTTTCTATATTAGAAAATCCTCATACATTAAACCTATCAGAATATCCTAAGTATTTCTTTCTTGCATACTATTAACCATGAATATAACTCCACTTACTTGACTAATGGGCTTCTGACAAATTATCATCTACAAAGCAGCAGACAATAGGCTAGATGTTTAACATGTACGTGTACTACCCGCTGTCTATGGCTCTGAGATATCAAGAAACTTGCCAGTATTCCCAGCTAACTAAGTAGATAAATCAGGCTTGCTAAACTCCCAAACTTACACTCATTCTCCTCTACTAGGGAAGCTCACACTTTCTTTACTTGGCTTCTCAGACACCATTCTCCTGGTTCATTTCTTATTTCACTGTCTAATGCTGAACCTTCTTTGTTGGTTCCTCGTCTTATCCATCTCTACACATGAAAGTCAACCAGTATTCAGTCCTTAAATTTCTGCTCTATACATTCTGAGTGATTCCAAACTCTCATGACCTTAAATGTTACCTATATGTTGGTATACCCCTGAATTTATTCCTCCAGTCCAGTTTTCTCTTCTACAGTCCTACTCAAAAATATATAAAACTGCCTATTCATACCTTCATTTCAATGTTTAATAAGAAACCTTAAATTTAATATGAAAACCCAAATTACTTCATTCTTTCACATCAGGTAAACAGAAACCATCATCTCATTGCTCAGGCTGAAACACTTGGAAGTTAAAATTGGACTCTATTCTCTCCTTCCCACTCCACAGCAAATCCTTTGTTTCTGCCTTCAAAACAGACCAGAACCCAGTCTAACTTCTGGTTTCCAGTCCAGCATATGTAAGAAGCTAGAAGACACCACTATGTTCTAACAACAAGTAAAAAGCGGGTTAAATACCTTTAGACTGACAGGTGAATACAGAAAATCACAACTTACTGGAGAACTCCATGATTGCAAACCTCTATAGGCACCATTGCTGAGGTAGGGAAACTTGAACTATAACTGATATCACTGGAGGCTCAGCATGGACAAATCTGAGAGAAAATGTCCAGGAAGACCCAGTCATCTGGATCCCCACACTCTCCAGTAGCTTGACTAAGTTCTCACAGTGAATATTAGAGGAAAATCCCCTTGTGCTTCCAAAAGGGGAGGGAAAAAGAAAACATTTTTAAATACACCAAGCCATTCTTTTCTTCTTAATAAGGCTTCTACTCTCAGGAGAAACTATTTAACCAGTCTAATATGACAGGGTTTTATCAGAACCAAATCGACTTGGGAGAAAACACCCAACCCTAGCCCATTCTAGTCCTCCTGTCCCATCTAACAGAGGAAAAAACTGAAAACACTCATGAAATCTACAGCCCAAGGCCACAGGTTCACTAAGACTGAGACCTACTCATAAGACCACAAAACACTTTCCCTCTCCCCAACACCTTGCCATCTACAGCAACTCCTTGTACCCGGTACATGTCAAGCTAGCAAGAAAAAAGTACAAGATACACTAAAAGGGAAAAAATAAGTTTGAAGAGAATGATCAAGTGTTAGAAGAGACTCAGATACGGCACAGATATTGGAATTATCAGCTTGGGAATTTAAAATGAGTATTATTAAGAAGCTAAGGGCTCAAATGGATAAAGTAGAGTATGCAAGAAGAGCCGGGCAATGTAAGCAGAGAGTTGGAAATTCTCCAAGGGACCAAAATGATTCAAGAGATCAAAAACACTGTAACAGAAATGAAGAATGTCTCTGATGGGCTTATCAACAGACTGGACATGGCTTGAGAAATACTCTCTAAGCTAGAAGATAACTCAATAAAAATGGCTCACACTGAAACCCGAAAAGAAAAACACTGGAAAAAAAAAAAAAACAAAAACAGAACATCCAGGAACTGTGACACAAGTACAAATAACATAAACAGTGAAACTTCTAGAAGAAAGGGAAAGAGGAACACAATATTTAAAACCATAATGAATGAGAATTTTCCCTGAAATTAATATAAGACACCAAACTAACCCAGGAAGCTCAGAAAACACGGAGCAGCATAAATACAAAAAGAAAAAAAATTACACCTAGGCATATGATTTACAAACTACAGACAATCAAAGAAAAAACAGTTTGAAATAAGCCAGGGGCAGGGGAAGCCTCACTTGCAGGGGAGGAAAGATAAGAATTATTGATACCTCCGACTGACTGGAAACCAGGGAAGTGAGAGTAGACTGAAATAAGTAAAATGCAGAGGGAAATATATATTCTTCTTGAGCACAGTTGGAACATTCTCCAGAATAAATCACGTTTGGCCACAAAACAAGTTATACTAAATTAAAGAAGACTGAAATGATAATCAAGTATCTTTTCTGACCACAATGGGAGAAGTAGAAATTACAAGAAGAAAACTGGAAAATTCACAAATATGTGACAATTAAACTACATGCTCCTGAGAAACTAATAGGTCAAAGAAGGAACCAACAGAGTAATTTTTAAATCTTGAGACAAAGAAAAATTAAAACCAAACAACCAAAACTTACAATATATGCCAAAAGCAATTCTAAGGGGGGAAGTTCACAGAGATAAATGCCCACATGCAAAAAAAGGTCAGGCCTTAAACAACCTAATAACTTCAAAGAACTAAGAAAAAAAAGAGAAACTAAGCCCAAAGTTAATGAAGAATGGAAATTACAAAGATCAGAGCAGAAATAAACAGACAAATGATGATTTTAAAAAAGATGAAAATAAGAGATAGTTTCCTGAAAAGATAGATAAACCCCTAGCCAGACTTCCCAAGAAAAAGAGAGGACTCAAAATGAGAAATGGAAAAGGAAACATTACAACAGATACCACACAAATACTATGAACAATTATACACAAACGAACTGAAAAACTTAGAAGAAATGGATAAATTCCTAGAAACATGTAACTTACCAAGACTAAATCATGAAGCAACAGAAAATCTGAATGGACTCATTTTAAGTAAGGAGATTGAATCAATAATCAAATACCTCCCCAAAGGTTGCAAAACCAGATGCCTTTATCAGTGAGTTCTACCAAACATTTAAAGAAGAACTAATAACAACTCATGAGATATAGAAGCAGAAGGAACACTTCCAAACACATTCTATGAGACTAGCAATATTCTGATACCACAGCCAGACAAGAAAAGACTACCAAAAAAAGAAAATTATAGGCCAACTTCTCTGATCAACAATGTTGCAAAAATCCTCAACAATATATTAGCAAATCAAATACAATACATTAAAAAGATCATACACCATAATCAAGTGGGATTCATTCCAGGGATGCAGGGATAGTTTAACTTCTGCCAATCAGTGTGATATACCGTATTAACAAAATGAAGGATAAAAATAATATGGTCGTCTCAATAGATACAGAAAAAAGCAAGATAAAATTCAACATCACACATGATAAAAACTCTCAACAAACTGCGTACAGAAGGAACATACCTCAATATAGTAAAGGCCATATATAATGAGCCCACGGTTAACCTACTTAGTGATGAAAAGCTTTTCCTCTAAGATCAGGAACAAGTCAAGAATTCAACAAAGTACTGGAGTCCAAGCCAGACCAGTCAGGCCAGAAAAAGAAATAAAATTATCCAAATTAAAAATAACAAGTAAACTGTCTCTATTTGCAGATGATACAACATTGTATCTAGGAAACCCTAGAGACACTACTAAAATGCCGTTAGAACTAATTATTTCAGCAAGATTGCAGGATACATAATCAACATTCAGAAATCTACTCTGTGTGTAACAACAAACTATCAGCCGAAGAAATTAAGAAAACACTCCCATCAACAAATTCAAAAAGAATAAAACACTTAGGAATAAATTTAACCAAAAAAGGTGAAAGATCTGTACACTGAACACTGTAAGACCTTGATGAAAGAAAACTGAAGGCACAAATAAAAAGATATTCCATGTTCATGGATTAGATGAATTACTAATATATTGTTAAAATGTCAATTCTAGGGACTTTGCTGGCAGTCCAGCAGTCAAGACTTCGCCTTTCAGTGCAGGGAGCGTGTGCCTGTTTGATCCTTGGTCAGGGAGATAAGATCCCACATACACCTGTTGTAACAAATTCAATAAAGACTTTAAAAATGGTCCACATCAAAAAAAAAAAAAAAAGGTCTTTTTAAAAAAATCAGTTCTACCCAAAGTAATCTACAGATTCAACTCAACCTCTATCAAAAATGGAAGGTGCAAATGTGGTGACCTAGGCATGAGGGAACCAGGGGAATAGGGAGAGATGGTTAAAGGGTACAAATTCTTGATTTTAAGATGAATAAGGTCTGAGGACCTAATGTATAATAAATATGGTAATTATAGCTGATAGCAAATTTCAGTGATCCAATACAGTGTTAAGAGAGCACAATTTAAATGTTCTTACCAAAAAAAAGTAAATACAGTTGACCCTTGAACAATTCAAGGGTTAGTTACCTACCCTCAGTGCAGTCAAAAATCTGTGCATAACTTTAGTCAGGCCTCTGGATCTGCAGTTCCACATCCATGGCTTCAACCAACCCAGATCATGTGGTACTGAAGCACATATTTAGTGAAAAAATCCACATATAAGGTGACCCACACAGTTCAAAACTGTGTTGTTCAAGGATCAACTGTATGTGAGTTGATGGATGGGTTAATTAACTCAATGGGGAAAAATCTTTTCATAATGTATATCAGGGGACTTCCCTGGTGGCTCAGATGGTAAAGCATCTGCCTACAATGCGGGATACCTGGGTTCAATCCCTGGGTTCGGGAAGATCTCCTGGAGAAGGAAATGGCAATCCACTGCAGTACTCTTGCCTGGAAAATCCCATGGACAGAAGAGCCTGGTAGGCTACAGTCCATGGGGTTGCAAAAAGGCAGACATGACTGAGCAACTTTACTTTATCAAATCATCACATTGTAAAATATTTGAAGTGTACAATTTTGCTGATTATACCTCAATAAAGCTAAAAAAATTAATTTTTAAAAAAATGTTGGGGGGAAAACCACCAACCTAGAATTCTGTGCCTTGAGAAATTATCCTCCAAAAAGTTCAGGAAAAATAGAAAAGTTTCAAACAAACAAAACCTGAGACCATCTGTTGCCAATAGGCTGCTCTGCAAGAAATGTTAAAAGAAGTTATTTAGAGAGAAGGAAAATGATAAAGATCAGAAACTTGGATCCACATAAAAAAGAGCACAGGAAGAATAAATGAAGGTAAAATAAAAACTTTCTTCTTCCTAACTGAGCTAATAGATAACTTCATTCAAAATAATAGCAACAGTGATATAATTATGTATGCTTATATAGAGACATATTATTCATGCTTACTTTTAAGTGAAATGATGACAGCAATGTACAAGAGATGCGAGGAAAAAAAAATCATGTTTATTTTGCTATGATAAAGTACACTACCTGTGAAATGGTACAGTGTTATTTGAAAGTGAATTTGGGTTAGTTGCAAATGTATATTGTAAAATCATGGGCAACTTTTTCTTAGAAAATGTAAAAAAAAGAGATATAACTGATATGCAAAGAAAGAGAAAATCGGACCATATAAAATGATCAATTAAAACCACAAAAAAAAAAAAAAAAAAAAAACTTGGGCCACAGAACAGCAGCAAGCAGCCCTCTAGTCCTTCCTCTCCTTCCCTCTGCAGGGTCCCAGAGCTCTAGGGGTCGAAATTCCTAAAAGGAAGAACCTTTAGTCTCTCCCCTTGATCACACAAATGAACAAAGGCAAACCTTCTCTCTAGCTTCCAAGAGTTCTGGATTCCTAGAAAAGATTAAAATCGGACTCCTGGCCCCAAAGACCAATGGTACAAGATGTTGGATTGCCATTAGCCCCAGTATCAGAGGAACATCAGATAAATCATCCACACTTGAAAATAGTATCCTGCTATTATTGGGATGATATGTGAATGGTATATGGACGTACCATTTCAGTGAACTTTCTCTGCAACACTTAAGATTTTCATTCCAAGAAGGGAGCTAGTCCATCTTCCATGGGCCAATAGCTTCATTGGAAATAAAGGTATTAATTAGTGATTTAAAACATGGAGTAGGAGAATTCCATGGCAGTCTAGTGGTTAGGACTCTGGGATTTCGCTGTCAAGGATTCAGGTTCAATCCTTGGCCAGGGAACTACCATCCCACAACCAGTGGTCTGGCAAAGAAAAGACAACAACAGCAAACAAACAGAAAACAAGTAATGTGAAATCCCTAAAACTAAATAAGTAAAGCTTGGAGGAGAATGGGCAGCATATTAAAAATGGGCAGCATATTAAAAAGCAGAGACATCATTTTGCTGACAAATGTCTGTATACTCAAAGCTATGGTTTTTCCAGTAGTCCAGTATGGATGTAAGAGTTGGACAATAAAGAAGGCTGAGCACTGAAGAACTGATGCTTTCAAACTGTGGTGTTGGAGAAGACTCTTAAGAGTCCCTTGGGCAGCAAGGAGATTAAACCAGTCAATCCTAAAGGAAATCAACCCTGAATATTCATTCATTGGAGGGACTGATTGTGAAGCTGAAGCTCCAATACTTCAGACACCTGATGCAAAGAGCCAACTCATTGGAAAAGACCCTGATGCTGGGAAAGATTGAGGGCAGGAGGAGAAGAAGGCAACAGAGGATGAGATGGTTGAATGGCATCACCGACTCAATGGACATGAATTTGAGCAAACTTCAGGGGATAGTGAAGGACAGGGAAGCCTGGAGTACTGCAACTCATGGGCTCACAAAGAGTTGGACGTGACTTGGTGACTGAACGGCAACAGAAGGAGCAGAAGTCGACTCCCTGACTCACCTTGTAAAAAAAATCCTGTCCAAATGTCAGGGCACTCTTATTGCTTGTCCTTAATCACAATTTGGTGGAAGGAACACATCCCTCCTTTCAAGAAATGCTGCCTGTACTGTGCTTGAGAAAGAAACAGCCCATCCCTGATCCTTGTCATCAGCTTTGACTTTTTGGCCTTGAAAGATGCCTTTGCAGGCTGTCACAAGGCTCCACTGCTGTGTAGCATCGTGTGCCTATAAATGTGGATGCTTAGATCTGCTTTCAGGATGCATGCTTACACTGTCTGGAATATAATATTTGTCACATGGCTTGATTTCTCTGTTAGAAAACATTAAATTCTTTCATATCTAATAAATTATTTTATAGCATATTACCACGTGCATTATCTCACTTAATTTTTATAACAATCCTGTGAAGTTGGTATAATCCTTTTTATAGAGGAAGAAACCAAGACCTTGTAACTTTATAAGGAGTAAAATCAAATCCGGGTCCTCAGATTTCAAATCTAGTGTTTTCCATCTAGTCCACATGGTCTTGCCACATTTTCCTGGAGCCATCGTTGAAATTAAATATATACATGTAGCATGTGTACATGTATGTTCAGTCACTTCAGACATGTCTGATTCTTTGAGACACTATGAACTGTAGCCTGCAAGGCTCCTCTGTCCATGGGATTCTCCAGGCAAGAATAGTGGAGTGTGTTGTCACGCCCTCCTCCAGGGGATCTTCCTGACCCAGGAATCAAACCCAAGTCTCCTGCATTGTAAGCAGATTCTTTACCTGCTGTGCCACCTGGGAAGCCCTGTACATATTATATATATATAGTTGTTTTCATTTTATGGGCAATAATGAGAAACCATTTGGCCATAAAGTAACAGAGAACAGAACTCATTTTTTTTTCTCTCTATAACACTTTTGCAGTAATCCTGGATATTTAAAGCAGTTTTAATGACTAGAACTTACTGTAGAATGCTCAGTCTCCATCTCAAAAGTGTGGATTCTGTTTTCTATACCTGTAAGTCAATCACTGCAAGACTGCGAGAGAAAGAGCAATTCCTGGGGAGGAAAATGATCTGGGACTCCCAATCACAGGTAGAACCATGCATGAAGGGCAAGCTTAAGGAGCTCGCGATCAGCCAGCCAAGCTTCACTGGGGCATAACAATATAATATGCACACACATTTTCTCTTTTTTCATGGGTTTAGGCAATAGATGGGTTCCAAAGAGTTGCATGAAATCACGTGTTCATCAAGTCACTCAATACATAGTTTTAACAGGGATAGTTTTTTGGGGAGAAATACCTAATTGTCTTTTCTCCCCTTCTGACTACCACACTTCTTTGATCATGATCGTCCATCTACTCTCATCTGTTCCTCTTTTGAGCTATCTTTCTTGAAACATTGGCTCCCAAATTTCCTAGAATACATGGCTGTAGAAGACTAAAACCAGAAGATTTTTAAGTTATCATGTTTCTGATTTAGAAAGTTTAACCAAGTTTACTCAGGAAGTCAGTGTTTAGAATACCCTGCTGAGATTCAGCCCAGAGAAGAGCGTCACTCACAGGGCTCAAAGCTCATGGACAGAAGAACTCAGGCACCAGGTATTCTGACCCTCTAACCCAAACTGCAAAGTACATGGAAGAGTCTGGAGAGATCTGCTGGAGAACGGGCTTACGGATGGCCCCTGGATTACTCATTGTCTTCCCACTTCCCAAACACAGTGCGGTCAAGCCTCAGGAGCAAAGATTAAGGAAAACCATGTCAAAGAAGAGGAGGAAATGCCCACTGCCCAGCCCTCCCGTCTCATCTCCTACTAAGGAGCATCACACTGCAGGGTTGTGGGTGGCCTGAGCCCCCAGCCTGACTCCAGCTGACGCCTGGAAATTTCAGAGCAAGTGTGGCATGGGGTTGAGGACATAGCTTGAAACTGAATCTCTTCAGTCCGAATTCCAGCTCCAGCACTTATTAGCTATTTGAACTTTAGAATAAAAACAGTGTCAACCTCACAGTGAAGATTAAATCAGTTAACCTGTGTAAAGTGCTTGGAAGAATCCCCAGGACATAGTAGGTCCTTCATAAATGTGGAAGCAGAGTAAGGTGGAGCGGTTCCAAGAAGGTCGGGGTGGATCTAAAAGATTTGTCTATTGAGAGATTCCTCCTTGTCCCCCTAGACTGACTCTACTCTTAGAAGACACCCTCCCTTGGGTTAATCTGCCACTAGGAAGTCCTTTGTAGGGGGCTGCAGGGGACGGGGGTGAGGGAGATGAGTCCTTAAGTCCCTGTTGTGTTTTCACCCTGGTAAATTCCCTCACCCCATACTCTGCAGCTGACTAAGGCCCCATTTCCCACTCCAGTCTCCTGATCCAATTTGACTGAGAGCTCAGTGAAGCTTTCTCCACTTTCCAATCCGAAACTATCATTGAATTTTCTTCAAATAGTCCAGGACTATGGTGATGAAAAAAGGAAGGCATTTCAAGAACACTACATGTCTTTCTGCTAAGAAAGAGCAAAATTCAGCGTGCACACACTTGTCTCTATTTAAAACCTCTTCCATCGTATATTTGAAAACTGTGACAGCTTTTCCTGCTCAGTATTTAAAAGGAGCTTAATCCCTCTTTCTAAAGAAAAGCTTCCCTAAGGACCAGCAATTCACTGCAGTGTCAAAATGAGGTGAAATAAGAAAATAGTTCCAACTGGCAATACTTCCTCTCAACATAGTGTTTGCTACCCAGGAAAGTGTGGCAAAAAGCACATGGATTGAAAATCAAAAGACTCGTCTTTTCAGATCATTGTTTCCTCTCTGTTTGATTTTCTATGTGACATTGGATATGGAACTCTCTCTGGGACTCCGCTTTGCAGTTTCAAACTCAGGGGCTTAAAGTGTGACAGTGATCTCTCCCTGCCTCTCTCATTTCCTTCCTGTTTTCCTTTCTTCCTTCCTTCTCTTCCTCTCTTCCCATCTTCCTCTTCTCCTTTCCCTTCTTCTCCTTTTTCTTCGTCGATCTTTCTTCCTATTTTTTTTATTTCAAGTAGTCGAGATCCCCTTCCTCCCGGTAAATGAAGTTTCATCCACTTGGCCAATATCTTAAACATGAAGATGGAGTTGCTCTTTTGATGGTCTTCCCCTTGCCTTCAGGAGTGTACTGGTAGCTAACTAGCAACTTATGTTTCCTTAGAACCTAGGGGGTTTTTTAGAAAAAAGAAAAAAAATCACTGAATTATAGGATAAGAAACCACACACTATAGTGCAAGGTACACTCATTTTGGCATAAGACTTCAGTCCAAATCCCTACTCACGCCTGCTCTTACCGGGGCACAACTATAGAGGAGTCATTGTACATGAGTTACTCCTTGAACCCTCATCATCTGTAAAATGGGAATGCTGTCTAGTCAATACAATTATTACGGGGTCTCAAGGGAAGACTGTATTAAAGGATGAGTTAAATTACTAACAGGGACTCAATAAATATTGAGGAGACCAAATGTTCCTTCCACCCAACACCTGCAGTCTTGGAATCATGACTAATAGCACGCCCTTTCACTCTCAAAAGGTTCTGGTTTGGACAATAATCACATGACTGTCAATCTCCTAAAGTCACCTCTCCAGTTTTGATTCTGGGGCTCTCAAAACATGCATGAGTCTATTGGTTGAGCCCTAGAATCCCACAAGGGACTACAGACAACTTGTCAATGTTAAGGCATGAGGACGTGGTTGGTGTCATGGCAGAGGTAGACGGGCAACCCAGACACAGAGGAAACTTTTGTTTGATGCTTTTCTACTTCACCAGGGGAGGGGTCCCTTCAACCCAATAACTGGCAAATTCCACAAGTGTCCACATTTGGAGTCAGAGTGGACCAGAGTTCTGAAGGAAGCCAGTTTTCCAGGAAAGCCAGCCTTTGTTGGGAGTCAGCAGACTCTTATTTGTTTCACGTCTCCTGAAATCCTGGTGTTTCCTTTCCTTGTTGAACACAGACACGCACAATTCACTCACACTGTTGGGAAATGAAACACTTGAACTATAAATTCAGAGCTGGGACTAAGCGATCACTGACCTTAAGAGTATATTCTGATATACAGACAATGTGCGTGGGGGCGGGGATTTTGTGTGATTGTGTGTGTTTGTGGTTCGGTTCAGTTCAGTTCAGTCACAGTCGTGTTCGACTCTTTGCAACCCCATGAATTGCAGCACACCAGGCCTCCCTGTCCATCACCAACTCCCGGAGTTTACCCAAACTCATGTCCATCAAGTCGGTGATGCCATCCAGCCATCTCATCCTCTGTTGTCCCCTTTTCCTCCTGCTCCCAATCCCTCCTAGCATCAGGGTCTTTTTCCAATGAGTCAAATCTTTGCATGAGGTGGCCAAGTACTGGAGTTTCAGCTTCAGCATCAGTCCTTCCAATGAACATCCAGGGCTGATCTCCTTTAGAATGGACTGGTTGGATTTCCTTGCAGTCCAAGGGACTCTTAAGAGGCTTCTCCAACACCACAATTCAAAAGCATCAATTCTTCAGCACTCAGCCTTCTTTACAAGTAAGTAAATCCATTACCAGCCAACAAACACTTGTGGACTTGTGTGTGTGTGTGTGTGTGTGTGTTATTGATTCTGTGCCCAAGCCATTGGCTTATTTGTAGACCTGAAGTTTGTTCACGGAAAGCGAGCCACTTCAGGACTGTGTTTTTGGCTTCTGCAACAGCCTTGAGAACAAGAGAGTAAACACAAGTGGCACTTATCACTCGGGCAGCCTCCACAAACAGCATTTTGGAGTGTTAACAGCCCTTACTAAAGACTCTCACTAGTGCTGGTTAAACAAACAGGCAGTAAGGTGGGGAAGGCACTCAGCAGCCCATCTCCATGTTGACTAGTTCTTATCCTCTTGGCCTCAGCTGACACTCTGGCACATTCCCACCCCAGCACCTTCTGATGAGAGCCAGTGGTATTCGCCACCTAGGAAACAGAGGTTTTATTGTTTAAACCTCTATTGAAACAGGTGGCTGTCAACAGACAATGTGCCACTTTCCAATGTTAGAGGTAATCTGGGGATGGAATTTGAATGTTTAAATATGATCATTTCTGGGATAGTTTCATTACTGATAGCGTGAGTAGGGCAGAAAGTTTAGAAAAACTAATGGCCCTTAGTATCTGTGAATAGCTTACTCGTCTCCTTGGGAGGGAGGAGAAGGGAGGGGTGGGCAGTTTAAAGGTTTTTGTGCAAATCACTGTGCCACTTTAGAGTTGGATGTACAGTTAGAGCTGGCTGCTATTAATACTGTCCTAAATAAACTGGAATTTAAGCAAGGGTGATGAAATTGTCTGTATTCCTCTCTTTTCCACAATCAGTAAAAGCCCACCCATTCTCCCACCTCAAACAGCACTCATCTCTTCTAGGAAATTTTTTCCCTCTCACATCCCTCCTCTAACCCCATCAGAGGAAATTATCTTTTCTCCTCTGAATTCCCGCAATACAAATTTCAGCTGCATATGAGTCACTACAGTTGTTTACAAACACGGGAAGTACCTCTCTACTCCAACAACTGGAAATCCTGTTTCCAGTTTTGATTCCCTTGAAAGTGAAAGTGAAAGTGTCTCAGTCATTTCTGACTCTTTTCGACCCTTTGGACTGTAGCCTGCCAGGCTCCTCTGTCCACGGAATTCTCCAGGCAAGAATATTGGAGTGGGCTGCCATTCCCAGCTCCAGCAGATCTTCCCAACCCAGAGATCAAACCGTGGTCTCCTACATTGCAGGCAGGTTCTTTACTGTCTGAGCCACCAGGGAAACCTGAATAATACTCTCTAAGTGACCTGTATAGGCAGACAGAGCTGAGAACCAACCACCGCTTTTCTCCAAAGAGATTCTGATTCCATTGTCTGGAGTAGGCACCAGGAATTTTATTTATTTACTTACTTACTTTTCTGTAGGAATTTTAATTCTTAACCAGCACCTTAGGGTTTGTTCCCAGTTCACATTTGAGAAATACTGCCATGGCCCTTGGGCTCTAAATGGGGTCTGATAGTAATAGCATAAGGCGTGTAAATCCTGGAAACTGAAGAATCCTTTGGTCTTCTAAGCATCACAATGCTGTCTTCACATACAAGAGTGGAGGTAAAAGCTGAGGCAGAGGAGAATTGTTCTAATCATGGAAGAGAGAAGGCTGAACATGTAGGAGTAGGGAAGGGGAGTGGGGGTGGGAGAGGGGAATGGGGGCAGAAACTGGGGTGGACAAGGCTGAGGAAGACAAAGCAGGAAACCCACGACTGGGGCACACGACCACATCCCAAAACCAATGCTGAGGAATGAAACTGTTTCAGGAGAATGAGTGAGTGAAAGTTGCTCAGTCTTTGTGATCCCCGTGGACTGTAGCCAGGCTCTGCTGCCCATGGAATTGTCCAGGCAAGAATACTGGAGTAGGTTGCCTTTCCCTTCTCCCGGGGATCTTCCCAACCCAGGGACTGAACTCAAGTCTCTTGCATTGCAGGCAGATTCTTTACTGTCTGAGCCATCAGGGAAGTCCTAATTTGTCAACTCTCTGCTCCAAGACATGCAAAGCAACCTCCCTCCTCCACTTCTCATTATAAACCTTGAGTAAAGTGGTCCTGGGGACCTTTTCCATGTTGGCAAAAGTAGGAACAGGGAGACACTCGAAGAAGCAGAGTAGGAGGCAGGACAGCTCACATCTGGCTGACATGTGTGCGCCTCATCGTTGCACGAAGCAGGTGTTCAACAAGTATTTGTGAAATAAATGAAATGACCACTGGGAAAAAGTTGAGAAGGAAGACCCAGGGTTCTTACCACCACAGAGGCCTGACAAGGGTAGGAAGAGAAATGAAGCGGCCTTTGCATTACTTTACCAGTTTGCAAAGGCAAATCCTAACTTCCTTAACTTCAAGTTAACACAGTACACAAGCATCTGCCAAGAAAGAGCAAGCAAGTTCAAAGCGTCTAGTGCCAAAGAGCCATCCATGTGACATTAGCTTGGCTATTGTTATTGTTTTGGAAAATTGGGGCAAGAAAAATTAAAGGAGGCAACTGAAAATACACAGAGGAAACTCACCACATTCCACGTATCCTGTGTGCATGGCACAGACCTAAAGGCAAGCAGAGCCTGCTGGCAGAGCGAAATGTTGCCCTGGGTCCCATCTGTTCTAAGCCAAAGCGACAGATACAGCCTGGGGCTTCTACTCACAGTTCAGATTCACACAGCTCAGTAGCAACTCTTCCTTCTTTTGCAAGTCACGTTACTTGGCTTGGAAGCTATGTGTATCTCTGAGCCGACAGAATTCACCTTGATGACCTTAGAACAACTGTCCTAGCACTAGCACCGACTCAGAGAGAGACCTAAGCAAGAACCAGAAGCAAGTACTTTCGTTCTCTAGGGCTGTCGAGGTGGGGTAGATATCCTTTGTTTCTGTCAGTCCAACACCCCTCCTGACTTTGGACAACTCTCTTCTTCATTCTGTGTCATCCCCAGCAGAGCTACCAATCTTCACATCCACCAGCATCCCCTTCCTGACCACAGGGTAGGTCATGTGACTCCAGAGTAGCCAATCGTAATGCTCTGGGCCTCTAGCAACAGTGGTTGATCCAGGTGTAGTTGTCTGTTCTAAGTGAGGCCACTCAAAGCCTTACTTGGGCATTGGAAGTTAACACCCTGGAAAACATGTTTATCTGGTAAACAGAGTTACCTGGTAACCTGGGCTGGAGCCAATAACCAGAAAGACACTGAGCTAAGGGGTAATGAGAGGCTGGTCCTTGGCGTCACTGTTGGAACCCCTGGATCCAGCTGTACCTGAAGGTAGGTCATCTTGGGACTTGACCAGCTTGTGAAATTTCACTTTGTTTGTGCATTTATGCTTAGTTTAGTTTTAAATTGGGTTTCTGTAACTTATAATGGAAAATATTGTAATGAACATAAGTGAATATAAAATGGTTATATTCAAGCTACTTTCATGAAGCAAAATGGAATCATCTCTTTAGTTATTGGTTGAACACCCATTCAGAGCCAAGACGTACACCAAGACAGGAAATGTGTACCTCGTTTGAGTGTCCCACTTACCACATGTAGAACTGGGGCTTGGAGAGGTTGCTTGTTGTTGACAAAAATCACTGAGCTAATCAGTGGAGGAGTGGGTACCCTCATCTACACTCAGCTGACATTCACTTTACTCCATGCTCCCAAAGGGGCATGGATAGGGCCATCCAGTTATTGGGCATTAGTTAGCAACTCTTGCGTGCTTATTTAGCTGTCAGAATGCCGGGGTTTCTCTGTGAAGCTAAGCCATCAGTGCAGCTCCTTTTGTCCTACACAAGGCTCTGAGTTTCCCAACCAAACTCTTGAGAGAGGCAGAGCCCAGCCTGGAAACCCAACAGCCACCGTACGGGTCAGGTGGGCTGCCTGGGGTGTGGCGCAGGCACCCCAGGCCACCAGAAGAGGCTGACTCTGCAATTAGCAATTGCTGGCTGAGAGCTGGAGAGGAAACAAACACCGAGATGGCGAGTTTCATCTAGGACCAGCTGCTTTCTTGGTCCACAGTGAGCTCATTCAGCCTTTCCTGAAGTGGAGAAGCAGAGGAGTTGAGACAGTTCTGATATGTTAAAAAAAAAAAAAAAAAAAAAATGAAGTGAGCATAACCAGGTTCATCCCTGACCCCATACGTGACTAACTCTGTCCATCCTTCCTCTCCTGCTTCCCCTTGGAAGTGGCAGGGGAATCACAGCCTAAGGAACACATTCCAAAGGCTCATTAATGAGGTTTTCCTTTGTTTGAATGTCAAATCCCATTTCCAGTTTTGAAAAATGCATGATTTCCCCTATTTAAATTCTCATTCTGAGTTTTGAAAATGCATAAACATAGCATGGACTTCCCAGGTGGCTCAGTGATTCAGACTCTGCCTGCCAATGCACGAGATGCAGGTTCAATCCCTGGGTCGGGAAGATCCCCTGGAGGAGGAAATGGCAACTCATTCCAGTATGCTTGCCTGGGAAATCCCATGGACAGAGGAGCCTGGTAGGCTACAGTCCATGAGGTCGCAAAGAGCTGGACACAACTGAGCTACTAAACAACAACAATGACAAAACAGTGCCCAGCACCACCATTCATTGCCTCTGTGACTCTGGGCAAGCTGCATAGTCTCTCCGAGCCTCAGTTTCCTCTTCTGAAAAACGGGTATGATGCTACCTACCCAAACTTATCACAAGAATTTAACAAGGTGATTGCCATCACTCCCCCTGGTACCTGGCAGGTGGTGAAGTCACTGTAACGGTAAATATTGGCAGGGTTTCTCCTGAGTATTCACAGGAACAAACTTCATGTGTACTGGACACTGGCTCCTCTGCCTCATTTTGAGTTGCTCCCTATTAAATAGCCAACTTCTTCCAAATGAGGCAGGAAGTGAGTGACAGCTTTTCCTGTTTGCCATTTTCCATGACCCTAGAATCCCCGTAAATAATTGCTGGCCAAATAATTGTGTGGGAATAATATTGTCTGTCTTACAGTTGATGCAAGGACTACATGGCTCATAAGAAGGAGGTCAAGAAATGATGGCTATTGACCATTATTCAGAGTAATTAACTTGAAAATATAACAGATTTCTCTCCTCTGTATAGAAGGAACAGGAAAAGAAATATGACTTGAACACTCAAGTGCTAGCTCTAAACTAAAGTGTTTGAGGTCCATAGTGTTATGCCAATTTCACAGAAGGGGAAACTGAGCCCAGAGAAGAATAAAGGACTTTTATCCAAGATCCCAAAGCTGAGTAAGAGGCATGGACCAGTTGCATCTGATTCCAAAGCTACATTCTTTCCCCACCACCTTGCCTCTCTTGTATCCTGGTTGTGGGCAACCTACCCCATCCGAACACAGTACTCCACAGTCAGAGGCTCTGAATACTAGCTGTCAAGGCGCCAGCTCCGACTCACATCCAGGCCCTTTCCTTGGCTGTGAAGCCGACAGCCTGTTTACAGGACACAGGTCTGGGATGGCAAAGTCTCAGTGTCTGTTTGTCTGCTTCTGCCTTTTCCTCTCACTCAGGCCTTCAGTGAGTCAGTTATGGTCATATCCATGGACGGTTTGTGCTGAGCTCACTCCAGCTTAGGGAAGGTGTCTGAGCCCTGAAGGTCACTGGGTGAAAGTGCCAGAGCAGACAGACAGATGACCTCTTGCCTCCTTGCCGGAGGGAGCTGTTTGTTGAGTAAAGAGTTCAAGAGCATCCTCTCCAAGTCCCAAATAGTCCTGAATCACCACCCCCACTTTCCAACCACAGATGTTTTCTTGCTCACAGCCAGGTTCCAAATGAGGCAGGCCCTGCCGGATGGAGCCCTAGAAGAGACTGCGAGGCTTCCCTTGCAGCGGGGGAGTGTGAATCTGACACGTTGTTTTCACCACTCTAAACCCAACATCCTGGTCCCTAGCCCAGTCCCGCCTCAGAATTCCCCCTTCTACAGCAGAGATGGCTACGTGCTCCCAAAGATTCCTGCATCACCCTCCTCACCATAGAGTGGAATTGCCACTGGGACGTGGCTGCCCTGTCAGTGATGCCATTTCCCAGCATACCTTGCTTCTGGTGGGGGTCATGTGACCACTTCTCACCAATGAGTAGGCGGTGTGTCTCCCTCCTGGAACACCACGTACCTTCTTTACCCTCATCGTAGACAGAAAGAAGCCACAGGAAGGAGCCTGGGTTCCTGACTCACCATGTGAAAGGTTTCTGAGACTAGGAACACCCATGGAGATGGAATAGTGATTGAGAAATAAAGCTTTATTATTTTGAAGCCACTGAAAAATTCAGATTTACTGTTAAAGCAACTAACATTACTCTCGTTAGCAAACCCCAGGGTTGAGATAGCAGCGTCTACTCTGGACACTGGATCTCAGTGACAAATTTCACACTTCCTTGTGCACCTTCCTGCCATTTACTGCTTTTAACTCCCCTGATAGAAGCTTGCCTGTTCTATCACAAGCCCAAACCTTACCCGTCATGTACTAATGTCAATACAACCACTTCTAGAAATCCTTTCCTGAAATCTGCAACTGGGACTTCGGTCTCCCTCTCCTGAGCTCAGGCAGCAAGGCTTCTTAAGGCCATGGTAGCTTTGAAACCTGTTGATTCATTACTTGATCCCAGGTCTTATCTCCCCTCCCAGTTCCTTAGAAGAAGAACTCCACCTGCTTCAACTGTGCCTTCTCCATTTCAAGTATTGAATAGAATCTTGTCTGGTACCTGGCTTCCCTGCTAGCTCACCTGGTAAAGAATCCACCTGCATTGCAGGAGACCCTGGTTCAATTCCTGGGTTGGAAAGATCCCACTTAAGGAATAGGCTACCTACTCCAGTATTCTTGGGCTTCCCTGGTGGCTCAGATGGTAAAGAATCTGCTTGCAATGCAGGAGACCTGGGTTTGACCCTGGGTTGGAAGATTAGCTGGAGGAGGGCATGGCAGCACACTCCAGTATTCTTGCCTGGAGAATCCCCATGGACAGAGGAGCCTGGCAGGCTATACAGTCCATGGGTCACAAAGAGCCAGATATGACTGAGCTACTAAGCATAGCACATGCTGGTACAAATGTGGTATTTGGAAAGTTTACTAAGTTAATTCAAAATTATAAGTCAAGGAAAGACTCAGAAAAGGCAGATGATAAGAAGGAGTCTTTGAGTAAACCATAATGAGGTAACCAGTAAACATTGGCACTCTGTTTAACACAATACAATGTCACCTCTGACTCTACTCACAGACCCTCAGGGGTCAGAGAACTCCCCAGAGCAGAGCTCCTCCAGTCAATGAGGTAGGATCCAGTTTCCTCCCATCCCGAGTTCTTTGCATCTAACTGTGCAAATATGGTTGCGAGATCATGGAAATCTACCCAAGAAATTTTATAGGTAGGCGGGAATTGGTGTACCCTCTCAGAGCTTGAACTGTTGTGTATGAAACCAACAGCACTGGCATCTTCTGAGAAAATGTTGAAACACAGAACTGTGGGCCCTTCCCTAGACCTACTGAATCAATTTGCATTTTTATAGGATTCCTGGGTGATGGATATACCCATTACAGTGTGAAAAAGCACTAGTGAACATCATTTCTGCCCACATTCCACTGGCAGGAACTCAATCTCAAGACCCAAACCAATTGCAAGGAAGGCTCAGAAAACTTCCCTACCCTGATGCCTAGATAGAGGAAGTGGATTTTGCTATATGCTGTGTGGAACAGCATCATGTAAGAAAGAAAGGGTCCGTTCCCACCTCCAGGTCAGTTAAGTCATATAGTTACTCTCTCTGTTAGTCACCTGCTCTGCAATAGCCAGGGATGGATGGCGCTTCTATGCCTGGCTGAAAAAGGGACAGGCTGTTTCAAGATGGCAGAATCTAGCAGAAGGGCAGAGACTGCCAACATATCTGGAGAGAGATGGAAGCCCGGTGAAAAGTCGCATTAAAAAAACCTCTTGGCTAATGACATTGAAAGAGCATTTAAGCAGTTAGTGTACCCTGAAGAAAAGAGCTCCCCTGTGCTCCCACCAGTGGTCATTCAACCAGTGCAAAAGGTAGCAAGCAGCCACAGCTGCAAGCTGAAGCAAGCCACTGTTCATTTTCTGTGAAGCTTTGACCTGTTAGATGCAACTGTTCTTACGGTTTCCATTGGTCATTGTTTCTCACTGGCTCTCATTGTTCTTATTAGTTGAAATTTATTTTAATTATCCTATTTAATTTTTCAAGAACACAAGGATTTGAGGTCCACATACTTTCATCTTTTCTTTATGATTGGTTAATTAAGCAGCACTGAGTGGAGCATGAAAACTGGAGGAAATGTTTAAAAATCCTTTTCATGTAAATATGTAGACCACTTGAGAAAACTCAGAGATCCTTTGTAATATTTGTTCTTGATGGTGTTTTACTTGGGAAATGATGGTAAGCCAGCTCTGATCTTAAATTTTAAAGTATTTCATTAAAAATTTTAAAAGAAAACAGAAAATTGCTTCATAATAAGATTAGCTTCCATGTGCTAGACATGGAAAAAAAATCAACCATGAAACAATAAAAATTTCTCCATCAACACTGAGCGTATAACTTTTATAGCAGAAGATCTCTTGTCCAAATATAATGTATTTTTATTTTTAAACCACAGGGAAATAAATTATCTAGAAACTCAATAGGAGAAAAGAAATCCTTGGAAAATATGTATCATGAAAAACATTTATAGTGCTGAATATAAATTAGCACTTCATATTCATTCCTGATTTTTTTTTAAAGTTTTTATTCAGTTTATTACTATATTGCTTCTGTCATTTATATTTTGTGTTTGTTTTTTTTTTTGGCCATGAGTCGTGTGGTACCTACTGCATTGGAAGGCAAATTCTTAACCACTGAACCACCAGGGAAGTCCCTCACTTGTGTGATTTAACACTAGGAATCAATATGGTGTTACGTAATTCACGAGTGAGCTTCTAGCATGAATGAGTAATGTACATATGTATGCCATCAATTCTGGGGAAACGCTTGCATTGTTAAAGGGCCATATGTCTTTTTCTCTTCCTTTTGCTTTCATTTCTCTTCCTTGTGCTTTCACTCGAGGATAGACCACCTCTTTAGACAAACATCCCTCTCATGGCTTCAATAACTGAGCTGGTGACTCCCAAGTCTTCCTCTTGAATCCACCCTGCTCTTGAACTTTATACTTACGTGGCCAGTTCATTGTTGGACACTTGTTTCCAGGTGACTTAGGCCAAATGAAACCACCTTAGTTGCCTATCTTGTTAGTTTACCAGCTAGGTAATTGACAGTGGACTTAGGTAAATAACTAGTAAATACCTAAATTAACCTTTCCTTGATGACTATCTGCAAAAGAGGAGGTAGGCAAAGAATTACCTTCTTTCCATGGTCTTTTCTGCTTCTCTGATTCTAATGAGCATCCTAAAATGAAATGTGAAAGTGAAAGTGAAGTCGCTCAGTCATGTCTGACTCTCTGCTACCCCATGGACTGTAGCCTATGAGACTCCTCCATCCATGGGATTTTCCAGGCAAGAGTACTAGAGTGGGTTGCCATTTCCTTCTGCAGGGGATCTTCCTGATCCAGGGGTCGAACCCAGGTCTCCCGCATTGTAGGCAGACGTTTTACCATCTGCACCACCAAGGAAGTTCTATATAATAAAAAGATACAATCTAAAGATAAGTAAAATTTCTAAGTTAGGAAGTAGAGAGAAAGTATGGGGAAAATACGTCAAAGAATCCCCACAATACCTCTTGAAGGAGGTATTAATAACCCAGTTTACAATAAGAAAACTAGACTCGTTGAGATTAGAAAGTTCCAGCACTGGGATTCATAGTCATGTCTATTTGGCTCCCAAATCAAAGTTTTTCCTATGGTCCACAGTAACACACACAGATGTTCTCTCTGCATCTAAGACCCTGAGTTTGCACTAGATTCTAAGAACACTTCTGGTTACATTAATGCTGACTTCACAGCGACCCTCAGTCTCCATCATCCTCCACTCCAAGTCTCCTCCAGTTACCTGGGATCTCACCTGTGCTGAGCACACGATGTGTGCAAGGCCCTGGGCCTTAGTACCAGTTCACCTTCATAATCCTCCTAGTAAGTGGATACTGTTACTCCCTCCCATTGCCAGAGGGGGAAATTTACTCAGAGAAGTGAAATCACACCTCAAGTCGCATAGCTGGATGAGGCGGATTTCAGATTTGAATCTACAGCTGTTGGATCACAAAATGATTGCTATTACTGATTGTAGGGCCATCTAAGAATGGTGACCGTATAAACAAACAAACAAAAATCTAGCAGTTCCGTGCCTTCTTGATGATGACTAGTGAGATCCATCTCAGGCCACTTTCCCTCTCCTGGCCATAGTCTTCACATCTGTGGAAGAGAAGCTTACTTCAGTAGCCCTTGCAGTGGGGTTATCAAATGATCAAATCTGTTATTAAGTAATCAAATCAAAGGGGTCACCACAAGCATTAAAAACAAGAAGAAGAAAAAATCAGAGCAAAGATGGACATTGTTTCTTGACAAATACATACACTCATGCACACACACAAGCCTATATAGGCATGTGTGCATGTGCACGCGCGCACTAGGTCATGACATGAGATCAATTTGCCATTGTCGCTGTCAATTAGATGCTGTCAGGAGGTTGAAAATTACTGCTTTAAGGTGCCTTTCAGACCAGGCACTTTGGACTGAGTTAGTTCTGACAATTTTTGAATGCAGACCCACTAGTTTCCTGGCTACTCTGTAGAGCAATAGACAAAGGAAAATCTTAGAACCAGAGAGACATGGATTTGAATTTGAACTCTTCTACTTCTGACTTTACACCCTTGGGCAAATCATGTCATCTCTTTGGGCTGCAGTTTCATCATCTACAGAATTCAAGCAGTAATGCCAGTCTTATAGGATAATAGTGAGACTTAAAAGAAAATGCAAATACTTAGCAGAATTCATAGCACAGAGTAATGCTCAAAATATGTTAATTACAACCATTATTATTAACCTAAGTATTTTATTATGACCATTATCATTATTTTCAAATTGCATTGAAATCGTTTATTTACACATCTCTTCCTAAACTATATTTACAAAGAAATCCCAGGTATTCTTTGTCATTATATTTTCAAAGTATATTTTATTCAGTGCAAACTGATTATGCAGACAGTACCTCCAAAGTTAGACCTCAAACCAGAAGGTGTAAAAATCACTCCCCACACCCTCCCACAAACTTATGATAGAACTTTGATTCAGTTAAGGGCACTTTGAAAAGACAATGTGGTCTTGAAAAGTAGTAACAGTAACAAAGAGTAAGCATAGTTAGGTATTTTATCCTTACAGTATGAGATCACCACGTCATTTTATTTCAATCTCATAGCCTCACTGCAGGGGAAATAGTCAATATTATTTTCCTGTCCCACTACACAGACGTGGACGCTAAAGCTCAAAGAGGCAGAATGACTTACCCAGTGCCGTAGAACCAGGAATACTGACTTCAAGCCATACGTTCTTTCACTTGCATCAGTGAGTTTTTTAAAACTTGAGTTAAATTAACATATAATATTATTTTAGTTTCAGGTGAACAACACAGTGACTCAGTATTATGATACATCATGGCCTGATCACAGCAATAATACCAGTTATCATCCATCACCATACAAACTTGTTACAATATTATTGACTACAGTCCCTATGTGTACACTCTATGGCCATGATTTTATACCTGGGAGCTTGTACCTCTTAATCCCCTTCACTTTTTTGACCTCCCCTGCCCCTCCCCTCTAGCAACCACTAGTGCTTTCTCTGCATCTACGAATCTGTTTCTGTTTTGTTTAGTTGGTTTGTTTTTTAGATTCCATATGTAAGTGGAATCATGTGATGTTTGGTTTTTCCTGTCTGACATTTCACTTCGTATAAACTTCCAGGTTTATCCATGTTACCACAAATGGCAAAATATCGTTCTTCTTATGGGTGAGTAATATTCCATCGTAGCTATATCCTGTACATGTGTGTGTGCCCAGTCACTTCAGCTGTGTACAACTCCGCAACCCCATGGACTGTAACCCGCCCGGCTCCTCAGTCCATGGGATTCTCCAGGCAAGAATACTGGAATGGGTTGCCATACCCTTCTCCAGGGGATTTTCCTGACCCAGAGATCAAACCCACATCTCCTAAGCTGCAGGCGGATTCTTTAGCAATTGAGCCACCAGGGAAACCCCCTATATACCATATCTTCTTAAATATTAGCATGCAAGAATAACCAAGGGCCCATTCGAAAACATTATCACCAGCCTCACTCCCAGAGATTCTTAGTTCCTTCATTGTGGACAAGCAAGATTTGGCTTCTAACAAGCACCTGCAGATGACTATGATCCAGGTAGTCAAAGAGATGCACTGGGTCTCCTAAAGATGCCCACTCACAAGCAGGGGCCTTCTTTCTGCAGCCTGGTAAACCTGTTAGTATATTTTCCAAAGGCTGCTCTCAGTTGGATGGGCACGTAGGGAGCTGGAATCAGGAAAACTCAGCTTTTATTTTACTAGTGGTTTTCATTCTTGACCAAGCCTTAGGCCCTGGTGCTGACAGTGGCAAGGGGGGCATCATCAGCGTGCCTCTCTTTTCTAATCCACAATTCATGACCCAAGAGTCGGACCAACCTGTAACTACACTACACCGTGGGGACGGGTAGGTTCCAGCATTCTGAAGGGCTTCCGGAGGGTGAAGATCCGCCTTCTGAGAAGCCATCTTCCACTGCTTTAGCTGGAGCTGATCCCTCCAACCACGGCTCCTGCATCCTTTGTGTCCAGAGTAGTATCGTTGTTACTTACAAGCCTGTCACCCAGAAAGAGAGCCTCAGGGGAGGGCGGGCAAGGGAATCACTTTTTCTTCATGTTTCTATCCCCAGTACCCAGTCCCAGGCACTCAGCAGGTACAGAATGTGTGAACCAACAAACAAATGCGTGAATGGAGAACAAACAGAATCATGACTTACTCGTATTACAATGTTTAATGAAACTTTCCTAGATGGTTTTGTCTTTTTCTAGTTATTAGGTTTGACCATCTCTAGAATTCAAAGGAGATCTTTTTTTTTTTTTTTTTTGNAGATATACATATGACACCACCCTTATTGCAGAAAGTGAAACAGAACAAAAGAGCCTCTTGATGAAAATGTTGGCTTAAAGCTCAATGTTCAGAAAACTAGGATCATGGCATCTGGTCCCATCGTTTCATGGCACATTCATGAGGAAAGAGTGGAAGACTTTTTTTTTTTTTTTTTTTTGACCATGATAAAACCTTCTTTTCTTTTTCTTGGAATACTTTAAAAACATAAAAAGGAACACTTCTCATGAAGCTATAAAAATGATGCACAATGAACTTTGTGGTTTGTGAGACATGAAACACCATAAACTGTTTTGAAAAGATAATTTTACTGGAAACAATATATTTGGAAACTAATTAGCCATCTCAATTGCCAAACCTTGGCCTACTAATCCCCTCGAGAAATATGGGGCACAAGGCTTTGTGGTGCAAGCAACAACCAACATTTCACAGAATGATTTTCCCAGGACAGGTCTTGTGCATCCAGACCAATATTCTAACAGTGTTCTCTCGGTCGTCCTCTGACAAAGAGGGTACCATTCCCATTTCACAGCTGTAGTGACTGAGAGTCAGAAATCACATGGCTAATAAAAGGTGACGTGTGTGTGTGTGTGTGTGTGTGTGTGTGTGTGTGTGTGCTCAGTTGTGTCTGACTCTTTGCCACCCGCTGGACTGTAGCCAGCCAGGCTCCTCTGTCCATGGGATTTTCCAGGCAAGAATACTGGAGTGATTGCCATTTCCACCTGCAGGGGACCTCCCGTACTCAGGGAGCGAACATGTTTCTCCTTCATCTTCTGCATTGTCAGGAGGATTCTTTTAGCACTGAGTCATCTGGGAAGCCCCTAAATAAGAGGTGGGGCTGGATCCAAACCTAGGTACTTCTGAATCTCAGTCTATAGACTTCATGTGAACTCTCAGGCTAAAAGCACTCCTAATGAACCCTTGTTCGGTTGCTAAGTTGTATCTAACTCTCTGCAACCCATGAACTGCAGCACACCAGGCTTCCCTGTCCTTCACTGTCTCCTGGAGTTGCTCAGCCTCATGTCCATTGAGTCAGTGGTGCCATCCAACCAGCTCATCTTCTGTCGCTCTTCTCCTCCTGCCCTCAGGCTTTAACACAAATCAGTGAAAATCCAGGCCAAAAAAAAATGCTTTCCCTTCTCAACAAACCCCCTTGACCCCTTTCTCAGTCTCCCATGCCACATGCTATAAGCTGTATAAAACATTGTCTGACAGCTGTTGCTCCATTACCCTGAAGCTCTCAAGTCTCATGGCCCCTCAGAAAAATCAGGCTGCAATGAAAAGACATAATACAATTTAAAAATAAATACTCATCAAATAAAGTTTGGAATGAATTGAAAATAAGATACAGGACCCATAACCTAAAGACTGTGGAGTAGTTGATATTCCCTTGGAGAAATACATGGAATCATAGCATGTAGCATACAATACTATGTCTTTTTGCTTTTCCATTTAACATTTTTTTAGGTGCAATTGATGTATAAGTTTCAGGTGTACCACATATCGATTCACAATTTTTAAAGGTTATATTTCATTTAGAATTATGATGAAATATTGGCTATATTCTCTGCGTTGTACTATATATTCTTGTATCTTATTTATTTTATACAGAGTGACTTGTACCTCTTGATCTCCTACCCCTATCTTGCCCCTACCCACTTTCCAATTCACATTTATGCAGACACTTTCTGCCATGCATTGAAGTAGTCTTCATGGCTTTTACTGGGTGCATAATATTCTGCTGAGGAAATATCCACTAATTCAGTTTGGTTCAGTCGCTCAGTCGTGTTTGCATCTTTGCAACCCCATGGACTGCAGCACACCAGTCTTCCTTGTCCTTCACCAACTCCCAGAGCTTGCTGAAACTCATGTCCATTGAGTCGGTGATGCCATCCAGCCATCTCATCCTCTGTCGTCCCCTTCTCCTCCTGCTTTCAATCTTTCCAGCATCAGGGTCTTTTCCAATGAGTCAGCTCTTCGTTACATACTTAGGTTATATTTAGTTGTTCATTACTCTATGTAATTCTATAATAAACANACTCATGTCCATTGAGTCGGTGATGCCATCCAGCCATCTCATCCTCTGTCGTCCCCTTCTCCTCCTGCTTTCAATCTTTCCAGCATCAGGGTCTTTTCCAATGAGTCAGCTCTTCGTTACATACTTAGGTTATATTTAGTTGTTCATTACTCTATGTAATTCTATAATAAACAGCTTTGTAATCAAAGTCTTTTAGAAAACCTTCTGTTTTTGACATTAGGACGCATCCCCAGGTTTGAACGCCACACCAGTTGCTGAGCTCTTTCTGAAAGTTTATGCTATTCTGCATCTCATCACCAGTGCAGTTCCTTTATCTGGACCAGGGCCACCTTCCTCGGAGCCCCACACTGAGAAAGGCTCTCCATTGGCTTAAATGCTCAGTTAGCACCATTCTGAAATCAGGAATAATCTTATCTTTGCATATGGATTTGTGAGTAAAGTCTGATGGACCGTGGGAAGAGTTAGGTGAGCAGAAGAGATATGGGTAATGCGTGTCCACCATTCACATGTTGTGTTAGCCATGCCTCATGAGCAGAAAATTCTGGGCAATCTGCGGTGTGTGGGAGTTCAGAGGGCTGAGAGGAAACACATGTGTTTCTTCTATGACTAAAGAAACTTGGGGGACCAGGGTGCTGACCTTGCTAAGAGGCCATGCTTTTTGCAACAACCAGAACTTGCTTCCCATGAGCCCTCTCACAGGCTTTTGTGCCTGCGTGAGCTCAGTCACATCCGACGCATTTGCGATCCTATGGACTGCAGCCCGCCAGGCAAGAATACTGGCGGGGGTTGCCATTTCCTATTCCAGGGAATCTTCCCCATCCAGGGATCACAACTGCATCTCTTACATCTCCTGCGTTGGCAGGCAGATTCTTCACCGCTGCGCTGCCTGGAAAGGGGATGTCACAGGTTTTAGCCAGCAACGCGGTTCCATTTCCTTGCAGTCCATCCTTACTCACCAGTGGGCCAAAAGTCAAGAACGTTGTTAGAATGTGCACTTAACAAGAAGTGGGTTAGAGACAGCTGAGTTAGTTTGCTGCAGACTTTACACTGTTCTGGTAACAGTGGAAAGCATCTGCATGCATGCATCGGTACAAACTCAGTATGAATTTCAAATGTAGCACAATTACAGAAGGTAATTTTGGTGATTCCATACAGGAGTCTGCCTCCTCTTTTAAAATGAACTCAGTCACTTTGAGGGAATCAGAGAAGGACTGTACTAAGAGACACCTTCTTCTTCCTCCTCCCTACCCTGCTCTATCTACCTTCTGGCTCAACAGTCAGCTGATGGTTTTTCCCACAAACTAATCCAAGACCGAGTGACTGGCCGTCACTTCTCCAGATGGTGATTGGTTAATAGCACTGTTGGTTTGGGGACTAGTGTTTGGTAAAAGGCAAATGGCTACTGTTTCTTTATTGACCCTTTCTCTCTAAGGCTTGGGTTCTATATTTACCTACCCGCTGGTAAGTTTTTACAGCCTCATTCTGCGAATATTGCTCTCCTTTAGGTTAAGGCTTCATTTCTGAAATAGAGCACTTGAACTTTGGATAGCTGTAAATTCACTCTTGCTCTTATGAAGTGACTCTTCTTTGTAAAGTTACAAAGTTTTCCTTCTAAGGACATTATTGCAGCAAATTCATTTTATGTTTTATAGCCCATGTACAAAATCCCCTCGGCTGATAACCCATAGCCTGGAGAACACCTTACCCCTAGGGCCTTTGTTCTCAGATGTCACTGCTCATTAGGAGGAGCGGAGGAGCCTCACAGAGCGGGAGAGCCTGGGTCTCACCTACATGATCCTGATTCAGTGGATCTGGGGTGCCCTGAGAGTTTTGTTTTGTTTCTATTTTTTTGGCCACGAACCACAGCATGCGATTTTAGTTCACCAACCAGCTACTGAAAACACGCTCCCCCGGCAATGGAAGCATGGAGTCTTAACCACTAGACTGCAGGGAAATCCCATAGGCTCTGAGAGCTTTAAAGGCTTTCCAGAGGATTCTCTATGCAGCCCCAGTTTGGGAGGTGCTTAAGGCCACCGCTCTAAAATCTCATTTCTTCAATTTCTAAGGAGGGAAATCCATCCAGCTGGCTCAGTCAGACCACCAGCCTCCACATTGGTAGGACTGAGCAAATAATTACCTTGCTCCTGCTGCCTGACTGGCCTAATCCTAGGCCCTTTGGCAGCAGTGAATAAGCTAAGCTCCTAGCCTGGAGGAGCTTCCCAGATGGAGGGCAGGTGAGGTCAGCAACTAGGATGAGAGGAGTGTGTCAGTGCAGTATCTAGAACAGTTACAGCCAGAAGCCCAGCGGACATAGGACACTTGTATAGCCTCTATCCAGAGACTTGCAGAGCACTGTGACAACGGCAGGGGGCTTCGCAGGTGGCGCTCGTGGTAAAGAACCCTCCTGCCAATGCAGGAGATGCAAGAGACCCAGATCCCTGGGTCAGGAAGAGTCCCTGGANTAGCCTCTATCCAGGGACTTGCAGAGCACTGTGACAACGGCAGGGGGCTTCGCAGGTGGCGCTCGTGGTAAAGAACCCTCCTGCCAATGCAGGAGATGCAAGAGACCCAGATCCCTGGGTCAGGAAGAGTCCCTGGAGAAGGAAATGGCAACCCACTCCAGTATTCTTGCTGGGAGAATTCCACAGGTATTCTTGCTGGGAGAATCCCAATCTGGACAGAGGAGCCTGGGGGGCTATAGTCCATGGGGTCACAAAGAGTTGGACATGACTGAAGTGACTTAGCATTCACACATGTGCCAATGGTGTATCAAGCAGAAAAACAAAAAAAGCCTGTAAAACAGTGAGCTCTACAGCAAGAATGCTGTCTCGTTTGACTTTGTGTCCCAGAGGACCAACACAGTGCTCGCCCACAGTAACACAATGCTGGTCATCAACAAATGTTTCAAGAATAAACAGACAGCCCTATTTGTAGCATAAGATGCTTGAAGGACTGAAACCAAAAAGGTTGGAAAGCTATGTCTGAGCCAGATTGTGCAACTCTGGAAATTTCTTGAGCTGGGCAGTTACATCATCTGAGCTGTTCGTTGGAAAACAAATCTGGGAGTAGACATAGGCGATGCTTTGTTTGGAGACTAAACCTGGAGATGGTTTAGGAAGCAAGAGTTCAGAAATGGGGGGGTAGGTGCTAATGGGATCCTGAACTATGCCAGAGAAAGTGGGGATACAATGGAAAGTCAGGCTAGGAGATGGCACACTGATGTGTTTAGGAAAGAAGCCTTATTTAAGGATATCTCACCCAGAGCCTTTCCTACCTGAGCAGCCCAGAGAACCTCAGAAGCTCCCATTGCCACCTAATCTGACTCTTTAGACAGGATGGACACAGACAGGAACATCTGCTCCCTAGTCCTTTCCCAATCAGCCCCTCTGCATTCCCAGAGTCCACCTGTAGTAGTCACGGTACATGCCACTTACTGACATCCTGCCACATGCCAGGCTGTTGAAGTAGACACTTTTGAAATGTCTGCTCAGCTTTGACAGTAAATCCAAAGCCCCAGCTTAAAGGGTTAGTGATAGAAGAGAGGCACTAAATACCAATCCTACCTCTTACTGGTTACTTGGGCAAGTTCCTTAGCCTTGCAGGGCCTCTCCTGCCTATGTGAATGAAAACTGCTCAGCTGTGTCCAACTTTTTGTGACCTCATGGACTGTAGCCCGCTAGGCTTCTGTTCGTGGAATCCTCCAGGCAGGAACGCTGGAGTGGGAAGCCATTCCCAAACTTTACCATCCAAAGGAAGAAATAGCAGTGTCTGCCTCCTAGGGCTGTAGGCAGAGCTAACTGAGGAGACACACGGGAAGCCTGCAACAGCACCACTGCAAAGACAGTGCCGTGTGTGGTGACAGCACTCTGCCCGTCATTTCGCCCCTCCCAGATGGCCAGCGTGCACACCTGCTGCCCAGGTGGAAAGAGGACCACACAAAGTCTCCTGTAGGCCTCGGCTCAGAGGGTTAGAGCGGGAAGAGGGCTGAAGAGGTTGTGCTCTCCCAGTCTTTGGAGGTGATGCAATCCAACCTCCCGTTTTATGGACTGGGACATTAGGCTCGGAAACTGCCAATTGCTCAGACCCACCAGCGCCCCGGGATGCTCGGGGAGACTCCATTAACCAGAAGGGAGGAGAGGCAAGGCTGCCCAGGGTATGGCGTGTCCAGCCCTGCTCCCCACTCTACCCAGCCCCCTAAGCCCCGAGAAAGGCTTCTGGAAAAACAGATCCAAGTGCTGACCTGGGAGGCTGTTTTGTTTCCCCCCATCTTGAGGGGTAAAGGGCCAAAAACCTCCCTAGAAAACTCTCTTCCCAGGAGATCTTTGCTACAACTGATTCAACATGTCTGACCACCTCCTGTGGGCACTCAGAACTAGAGGCTTTATCCTAATCAATCTCAAACATTCCTCCCCACACAAATTAATCACCTTCACTAATAACAAGACAGAAGATGCTCCATCCATTTTTTTAATAGAAATGCACCTTTGTAACAGCTATTCGGTCATTGAGGGTCACCACAGACCAAATAGGGAGAGAATGAGGAAGGATCAGGATTAGCAATGACTCTTTCCCCAGCAAATTAGATTAACCAAAAAGTCCCTGTCTTTGTCTAAATTGACCAGGATGGTTCATTTTGTGTGTTAACTTGCCTGGGCCATGAGGTGCCTACATATTTGGTTAAATATTATTCGGGGTGTATGAGGGCGTTTCTGGGTGAGATTAGCCCTTGAATCAGCAGACTGAGTAAAGCAGATTGCACCCCCTGAAGTGGATGGGCCTCATCTAAATCCTTTGAAAGCCTGAATAGAACAGAAAGCCGAGTAAGGAGGAATTCACTCTCTTTGTCTGTCTTCAAGCTGGGAAATCAGTCTCCTCCTGCCTTTGGACTCAGGGTCAAGCTGGAATTTTCACCACGGGCCCTCCTGGTTCCCAAGGCTTCAGATTCAAACAGGAACTTACACCATCAGCTCTGGGTCTCCAGCTAACCCACTGCAGCTCTTGGGACTTAACCTCCATACATTAACTACACAGGCCAATTCTTTATACACACATACATATATATAGATGTACACACATGTATCGGGGAAGGCAATGGCACCCCACCCCAGTACTCTTGCCTGGAAAATCCAATGGACGGAGTAGCCTGGTGGGCTGCAGTCCATGGGGTCGCTAACAGTCGGACAGACTGAGCGACTTCACTTTCACTTTTCTCTTTCATGCATTGGAGAAGGAAATGGCAACCCACTCCAGTATTCTTGCCTGGAGAATCCCAGGGATGGGGGAGCCTGGTGGACTGCCGTCTATGGGGTCACACAGAGTCGGACACGACTGAAGTGACTTAGCAGCAGCAGCAGCACACACATGTATATGTACACAAACACATATGTATGTATATACGTATGCATATGTAAATATATTCTATTGGCTCTGTTTCCCTGGGGAACCCAGACCACTACAGTATCATGAAGGACTTTCATGCACATTCATGTTTAATTCTCACGACAATCTTCAGCAGAGGGAAAGACCGAGCACTAGTGATTTTCGTCTGCTTGGGCTACCACAACAAAATGCCAGAGACAAGGTGATTCTTGTCAGTAGAAGGTTATTCTTCACAGTTCTGTACAATAGGAAATTCAAGACTGACCTGCAGTCTGGCTTAGTTCACCGTCGGAGCACTCTTCATGGCTTCGTGCCTTCTTGCTATGTCCTTACAAAGGGAGAAAGAGCTGCCAGGGGCTCTCTGGTGTCCTTCTCATAGGGCACTAATCCCATCATGAGTGCCCCACCTTCATGATTCTGTCTAACCCTAACACCTCTCAGAAGCCTCATCTCTAAAAAGCATCACGTTGATGATCAGACTTTCATGTATGAATTTTGGAGGACACGTGCATTCAATTGATAACAGTGTGTCCCCTCATTTCACAAATGAGAACACAGAGGCTGGGAAAAGTGAGGTAACTTGGCGAGTCACCAAGCATACAAAGTACAAGAGTCAGAACTTGAAGCAGTCTCTCTCCTGCAGATGCCATTCTGGCCTCTACAACCATGGTTTTATGTGAGCTGTTCTAACATACAGTGAGGACCTCAGCTTTAGAAACAGCCAGTAAAGATAGGAAAAGCTAAGTTGTGCTCTCTTGCTAGTTATCTGGGACTACTAATTAAAATGACAAGCCAGTCTTCATCTTTCACTCATCAGATGAAAATCTGTAAAAATTAAAAGGCTAATATCTAGTGTCAGCGATGGAGGGGGAATGGCATGCTCTTAAAAACTGCTTGCAGGAACGCATGTCAGTGGACTCTTTTGAGGGCAATTTGGCAGAATCCATAACAATTTTAAACATTCATTCTCTTTAATCAAGCAATTTGAGTTCTTGATACCTACCTCAGGGAAATGCTTTCACACGGATACAAAGAGGTGTACACTGCTTTTTCAGGAACAATGAAACGTTGGTAGCACCATGTTACCTGCTGGTAGGAAATGGCTAAAAGACCTGGGGTGCATCAAGCTTTTGGCATCTGTGAAACCAGCCAAAAGAATGTGGTTGATTTGTATATTCTGACAGAGGTTGGTTTATTCAGTTAAAAAAATAAATAAATAAACAGTGGAGTATGTATAGCCGAATTCTATTTATGAGAGTAAAAAAAAAAAAAGATCATAATGTCTACATTATATGTCTATAAGTGTATAATTTCATTAAAAACATCAAGGACACATATACATGAGGGAAAATGGGAGCAAAAATGCTCTTTTGTTCTGAAAATGTATTGACTGAGATTTCACAGACTACATTCATCTTACTGCTTTTATAATTACAGTACAGAAATATATGCATAAAAGCATGGGAGAGAAGGTACTTTCCTTTACAACGTTTCCTTCTCCTTCTTCTAAGAATTATATCTCCAGGCTGACGGGATAGGGTGATTGCCTCAATATTCTAAGCAAGAAAGCAGGGCATCTGAGGGGAGAGAAATCCGAGTAACAAGATAGGTTAGTGACAAAGCCAGGACTAGGATCTGAGTCACTGGGCTTCCCTGGTGGCTCAGATAGCAAAGAATCTGCCTGCAATGCAGGAGACCCAGGATCTATTCCTGGGTTGGGACGATCCCTTGGAGAAGGGAATGGCAACCTACTCCAGTAATCTTGCCTAGAGAATTCCATGGACAGAGGGGTCTGGTGGGCTACCGTCCATGAGGTGGTAAAAACTCAGACACAACTGAGCAGCTAGCACTTTCACTTTCCCACTCCACTTCCATCGCTCCATGGATTGCATCCTTCGCTTCACTCATCTTCCAAAGTCTTCACATCACCTTGCCCACGATGAAAGGAAGCTGTCAACCCATCCTTCCAAGAGAACCTCCAACTCTTAAAGAACAATAAGGCTTCAAGATCCTCCTTCTCCCTTTTGGCTTTTAAAGCACTGCTGGGACTGAGGGAAGAGTCCTCAAATCTCTGCTGGAAGCCAGCAGGTTCAGTGTTGAGAAGGCCTTGTCTGATGTTCCGTCCGATTTCCATTCAAGTAAATCTCGTTTTGCTGATGTCTGTGAAGTCTGACTTTATAGCAGAGAGCTCTCCTAGAACTCTGTCTTTAATAAAAGGGGAAAGAAGTGGAACTACTAATTTAGTTTCTTTAAAAGGCATGTATTTTCATGCACATTAAGTCCATCTGTTGGTGAAATGGATGCCTTTGCACAGTGTATAATTTGATAAAACCCAAAAGAACTCAGAGCTCCCAGCTTGAAGCAGAAATAGAGAAAGTGGCTGGGAACCTGACTCAAGTGGAGAAATCCAAACACTATTTTTAGAACTAAAACCTGATTAAAAAAAAAAAAAAATACCCATCAGGGAGACGGATTAGTGTTCTCCGCATAAGTGTCTCTCAGCACATTTGAACTGCTTGAGGGACCAAGATCAAAGGGCCCGATCTCCCTGCAGTTCATTTACTGGCAAGGTCTTGTTTGAAGCACCATGCAATGTCTGAGCCCCTCACTTCCTGCCTTCACAACGCCCAGCAGCTCCCCACTAGCTACAGAGAGCTTACAGACTAGCAGCCACACTTCATTTTGCTAGTGTAAAGAATTCGAAAATTTGAAATGTTGGCATTTCACATTAATAATCAGAAATTTCACAGGAAAAAAAAATCAGCGGATCTGGCCACATGGGGTCCAAATTCCCACAGAGCTTTAACGGGTTGAAGCTGAGTAGTGCAGTCACACCCTTAGACAGCGTTCACCTCCTTCCACAATCCCCACCTGTAAATGCCTGACCTCTAGGGACACTTGAGCTTGCAGTACCTGGTCTTGAGAATTATTGTCTAAACTTCTCAGCAGGATGTTGAAGACCCTTCACTACTGGCTTCTGGCCAGCTCCTCCATCTTTCTCCTCTCCCAGTTCTTTACCTATTTATTCAGTCAGGGAGACTTCACTGAAAGAGGCTGTGTACCAGGCTGTGTGCTAAGGGTGTACAGACTTGAACGAAATGCATTTATCAGTCAAGGTCCCAGGAGGTACACACATAAACTAGGAAAGCTCAGGCAGTACTGGTTGAAGGGCAGAGGAACTTCAAGGAGAGTGTAGCCCACTGAGCACAGAAGTTCTGGGACTGATAGTACCTCTAGGCCTGGAGGAAGGAGTTGCTTACTGCAGAGAAGCTACGACCTACAGCTACAGCCAGCCCAAGATAGCCCTGCAGAGCAAGGGTTCGGGGAAAGATCACCTGCGCTCTCTCTCCTCCCTACCTCCAGTTTTCTCTGGGGACTCACACCTTGGCCAGAGCCAGAAGCAAAGGGCAAGGAGGCTTCCTCATGCTGTTCACAAAGGTCAGCTTCCCTGGATGGAGAACAGGGCAGGAAAAGGGCAGAGTGGTGGAAAGAGATGACACTGAGCCAGCCCATTCTGTCCTTCTGGAAACTCAGTCTAGTGAGAAGAAAGACAAGACCCAGGACTTTCCTGGTGGTCCAGTGGTTGGGACTCTGAGCTCCCAATGCAGGGGGTCTAGGGTTCAATCCCTGGTTGGTAAACTGGACCCCAAATGCCACAGTAAGATCCCGAAAGTGGGATCCATGTGCTTCAACTAAGACTCGGTTCGGTTCAGTTCAGTCGCTCAGTTGTGTCCAACTCTTTGCGACCCCATGGGCTGCAGCACTCCGGGCCTCCTTGTCCCTCTCCAACTCCCAGAATTTACTCAAACTCATGTCCGTTGAGTTGGCGATGCTGTCCAACCATTTCATCCTCTGTTGTCCCCTTCTCCTCCTGCCTTCAATCTTTCCCAGCAGCCGGGTCTTCTCCAATGAGTCAGTTCTTCAGACCAGGTGGCCACAGTATTGGAGCTTCAGTTTCAGCACCAGTCCTTCCAATGAATATTCAGTACTGATTTCCTTTAGGATGGACTAGTTGGATCCCCTTGCAGTCCAAGGGAGAGTCTCCTCCAACACCAGAGTTCAAAAGCATCAATTCTTTGGTGCTCAGCTTTCTTTATAGTCCAACTCTCACATCCATACATGACCGCTGGAAAAACCACAGCCTTGACTAGACGGACCTTTGTCCGCAAAATAATGTCTCTGCTTTTTAATATGCTGTCTGCTGCTGCTGCTGCTAAGTCGCTTCAGTCGTGTCCGACTCTGTGCGACTCCATAGAAGGCAGTTCACCAGGCTCCCCCATCCCTGGGATTCTCCAGGCAAGAACACTGGAGTGGGTTGCCATTTCCTTCTCCAATGCAGGAAAGTGAAAAGTGAAAGTGAAGTCACTCAGTCCTGTTGGACTCTTAGCGACCCCATGGACTGCAGCCTACCAGGCTCCTCCGTCCATGGGGTTTTCCAGGCAAGTGTACTGGAGTGGGATGCCATTGCCTTCTCCGAATATGCTGTCTAGGTTGGTCATAGTTTTTCTTCCAAGGAGCAAGCGTCTTTTAATTTCAAGACTTGGTACAGTCAAATAAATTTTTTAAAAAGAAGGAAAGATGAGACCAACAAACAATGCCAGTGAAATAAGGGCAGAACTTTGTTAATGAGTATCATGGTGGCCTATAGGAGCTCAGAGGGGTTAACTACCGAAGCAAAGGCAGTCAGAAGCCTCTCCCTTCCCCCTTACCCATAAAAACAAAGAAAAAAAAAAGAAAGAAAACAAAAAAACACAGAGATAGAAAGCACTGAAGAACAAGGACATAGAGGTGAGGAGGGAGAGAGATGGCGCGTCCAAAGGGAGGGAGATTTCATCAGTTAGACTTCAATCACAGGCACTGCATACTCAATCTGTGGGTTACCCGGTGTTCCCCAAATGTCTCTGGCTCTTTTACATCTACAAGCCTGTGCATGGACCCTTCCTCAGCTGAGAGAGCTCCCCTTCATCCTTTTGGGGAAGTTGTCACATCCTCTCTAATCGATTCCACTTCTGGGTACACCCAATAGAAATGTAAACATACATACACCAAAAGACACATTAGAATGCTCACAACAACATTATACATTGGGCCAAAGGTTCACTGGGCTTCCCCAGTGGCTCAGCAGTAAAGAATCCACCTGCAGTGTAGGAGACACATGAGACTCGGGCTCGATCCCTAAATTGGGAAGATTCCCTCGAGGAGGCTATGGCAACCCACTCCGGTGGAGTTGCTGGAAAAATCCCACGGACCGAGGAGCCTGGCTGGCCATGGTCCTTGAGTCCACAAAGAGTCAGATACGGCTGAAGGGAAGGAGCACATATGCACGCAAAGTCCCATCAGCAGAGACTGGCTCATTAAACCCTGATACATCCATAGAAGAGAACACTATACAGTAACGAGAGTGCATAGTTTATAGTCGCAGGTAAAAATATGAAACAATACACAAATATAATATTGAGTTAAAGAAACCAGACAAAAAGTAGTACATCTTTTTTCAATAAGATTCCACTGATAAAAAGTTCAAAAACAGGCAAAATCAGTCTGTGGTGTAAGAATTCAGGATAGTAGTTACCCTTCAGTGAGGTGGTAGTTACTGCAGGGTACCACAAGGAGGGCTCTGTGTTGTTACTGATGTTTCAAGAGCTGGGTCTGGTCACATGGGTTCATGAGAATTCATTCAGCTGTACACGTATGTGTGCTTTTTGTCACATTATATTTTAAGTCTCCTTCACTGGGAAATCGCCCCCAAGTTATTGAATAATAGAGGCTTCATGTCCAAAGAACTCAGAAATCTCTTTTGTAAAACTCACCCAAGACATCTGAAAACCACCAAGGAAAGACAAATGGCACTAAAAGGTTTTTTACCATACACCAAAAAACTCAATTTTATCAGGGTGATGGCTGTCTAAGATCCATCTAGTCAAGGCTATGGTTTTTCCTGTGGTCATGTATGGATGTGAGAGTTGGACTGTTAAGAAGGCTGAGCGCCAAAGAATTGATGCTTTTGAGCTGTGGTGTTGGAGAAGACTCCTGAGAGTCCCTTGGACTGCAAGGAGATCCAACCATTCCATTCTGAAGGAGATCAACCCTGGGATTTCTTTGGAAGGAATTATGCTAAAGCTGAAACTCCAGTATTTTGGCCACCTCATGAGAAGAGTTGACTCATTGGAAAAGACTCTAATGCTGGGAGGGATTGGGGGCAGGAGGAGAAGGGGATGACCGAGGATGAGATGGCTGGATGGCATCACGGACTCGATGGATGTGAGTCTGAGTGAACTCCGGGAGATGGTGATGAACAGGGAGGCCTGGCGTGCTGCGATTCATGGAGTTGCAAAGAGTCAGACACGACTGGGCAACTGAACTGAAGTGAACGGAATGGCTGTATAAATGCAAAAATCTTACAACAAAATGCAGTATTATATACGNGAGATGGTGATGAACAGGGAGGCCTGGCGTGCTGCGATTCATGGAGTTGCAAAGAGTCAGACACGACTGGGCAACTGAACTGAAGTGAACGGAATGGCTGTATAAATGCAAAAATCTTACAACAAAATGCAGTATTATATACGTGTAGTCAGTTTCCATGCAAGTATGGCTGCTACAATTTTATAGGCATCAGAGATCAATGGGTCCTCCAGCTTTGTCTGAACTCCTATGCCAACCCCGGACAGTCTCTGCTCGTAAAAAGGCTGTAACTCTAGGCCAAGGGGTCCCTGACTTTCTCATCAAGGAGGAGGCCTGTCACTCATATTCCCCCATGAGCCCCACATAATCATAGAGGATGAAAAATTTTTAAAGATGTTTACTCTGTCATGACCCATTTGTTCCAATCAAAACATGTATGTAGACCTGTCAGCCTGACCTTGTGACCAGCATAAGAGAACCAAGGTACCAGCAATGTTGCTATTGTCGTTCAGTCACTAAGCCGTGTCTGACTCTTTTCAACCCCATGAACCACAGCATGCCAGGCTTTCTCGTCCTTCATTTCCTCCCAGAGTTTGCTCAAACTCATGTCCACTGAGACAGTGATGCCCCGCACTCATCTCATCCTCTGTTGTCCCCTTCTCCTCCTGCCCTCAGTCTTTCCCAGCATCAGGGTCTTTTTCAATGAGTTGGCTCTTTGCATCAGGTGGCTTCAGCTTCAGCATCAGTCCTTCCAATGAATATTCAGAGTTGTTTTCCTTTAGGATTCACTGGTCTGAACTCCTTGCCTTCCCAGGAACTCGCAAGAGTCTTCTCCAGCACCACAATTCAAGAGCATCAGTTCTTAGGTGCTCAGTCAAAGCTATGTTTTTCCAGTAGTCGTGTAAGGATGTGAGAGCTGGACCATCAAGAAGACTGAGCTCCAAAGAATTGATACCCCCAGTGGGATGTGTAATTCCAGCTCAAAGCAGATTAATATGATAGTTTAGTTTATCCAGGAATATCCATTGCAGGGGCTCAATGTAGGCTTTCTGTGATTAATTTTGTGTTGTAGGCATTCACTCAGAGTGCTTATTTCTTTTTCTCACATCTCTCAAGATGGCACCCCTAAGCCGACACCACCGTATTAGTTCCCCAGGCCAGAGACCAAAGAGACTTTGGATTTTGTCTACCCAAAGATATTTCCTGGTACTACTTCCTGACTTCTTTTCAATAATCAGCTGAAAATGATATGGTCTTTGTGGTGCTGCATAAGCCAAGTGAAGTGAAAGTTGATTATTTTAATAATATGTGATGTTAGTCACTCAGTCATGTCCGACTCTTTGCTACCTCGTGGACCATAGCCCACCAGACTCCTCTGTCCGTGGAATTCTCCAGGCAAGAATACTGGAGTGGGTTGCCATTCCCTTCTCCAGGGGATCTTCCCGACCCAGGAATGGATCCTGGGTCTGCTGCATTGCAGGCAGATTCTTTACTCTCTGAGTCACCAGGGAAAAATACCAACACTGGCTGCCATTTATGCAGCATCTCTTGGGTGTTACCACTATCCTTGCACCTAACATGTGTTCCTGAGGGCTGTGAAGTCAGACAGCATGGGTTCAAATTCCACCTCTGATCCTTACTGGCTCAGGGACCTTAAGTGAGCTGGTTTTTGGACTCTGGGTCCCCATTTTCTTATCTGTAGGATGGGCCTCCTACGATAGTTAGGCCACTGAGTTATTAGAATGGTCAAATGCATCTCATCCATGAGAACACATGGCCTAACGCTTGGCACAGAAGGATTGCTCAGAGAAGAAATTCTGCTTTCTTCCCAACA
This sequence comes from Oreotragus oreotragus, assembly GCA_006410675.1. Taxonomy (NCBI): domain Eukaryota; kingdom Metazoa; phylum Chordata; class Mammalia; order Artiodactyla; family Bovidae; genus Oreotragus; species Oreotragus oreotragus. The sequence goes on from SJYX01001536.1 coordinate 103,951, forward strand.
GCCCTTTCAAGAAAGCATCATTATCCCCAAAGGAAAAACTGCCGCTCAGACACTTGCCCAAGATCACACAGCAATTGAATGGCAGATGCAGGATTTTTTTTTTTTTGGGGGGGGGGTGGGCGGGACTGTGCTGGATCTTCATTTCTGCGTGTAAGATTTCTCTAATTACGATGCACAGGCTTCTTTTTTTGTGACACATGGCTTTCTCTAGCAGCAGCAGCACATAGTCTTAGCTGCTTCACAGCATGTGGGATCTTAGTTCCCAGACCAGGGATTGAACCCACATCCCCTGCCTTGGAAGGTGGATTCTTTATACCATAGAACCACCAGGGAAGTCCCATTTCCAGGATCTTTAACTCTTGCCCTTGACATCAAAGTCTGATCTCTTTCCACCAGTAAACCTCCGCTGAATGCCTCAGTAGTTGCTTCTAGTCCCTCGTAAACATAGAATATTTTTGAGAGAAAGGATATGTTGAATATTCTACCTGATTATTTTAAACAGCAAAATTAGGTAAGACTTTTGCCTTTATGCCTTTGTCATTAAAAACTACTGTTCCAATTTCATTGTTTACAGACTCAGGATTTGGATTATTTTAGCCGCTAAGTTGTGCCCAACTCTTTGCGACCCCATGGACTGCAGCCCTGCCAGGCTCTTCTGCCCATGGGATTTGCCAGGCAAGAATGCTGCAGTGAGTGCCACTTCCTTCTCCAGGAGATTTTCCCGGCTCGGGAATCAAGCTTGTGTCTCTTCCATTGCCAGACAGGTTCTTTACCATTGCGCCTCCTGGGAAACCCTAGTTTTGTGAATGTTGCCTATCTGGTTTCAGTCTTTAGCAAAAGGCTCAGGGAACCCTGGCCAAGCCACATGATCTTGGACATCCTCTTCCATCTCAACTGAGCCTTGGTTTCCCTTTACGTAGATAGTAAACAAAGGCGCCTGCAGTTCCTGCAGCCTTGACAGTGGAAATCTCCCTCTTGATGTCACTCCAGGGCCTTTTACACACGTGAACAGCTGAGCTTCCAACTGCCCTGTGTGTCTGATTCTTGCTCTTTTCTTCCTGAACTGTGTCAGAGGGGAAATTTAAAAAAAAAAAAAAAGAAGAAGAAGAAGAATCCAACATCTGTTTTCACACCATGGCTGAGAACTCATTCCTCAAACATTTTTCATACTTGACCAGAGAGCATTTCATCACGAGTAAGAGGATCCGTCCCTTGCTTCCTGGCCTCCTCTGCAATTTGCTGATAAGACAGTAACGAATGTGCTGATGTGCATTTCCAGAAACCCATGCTTCTCCCGGGCCAGGCCTGCTGCCTTCTCAGAGGCAGGTGCCAGATCCTGGGGCCTGCAAGGCCCTCCCAGGCAAGCTGGCCAAGCTGCTGTCCTTGGGCTCCCCTCTCTCCCTGCCAGCACCTCCTCAAGGCCCGGAAGGCAGGGATTGACCCCTGACATAGCCACCAGTCAAACATCCTTCTCTCTGCCAGCTTCTGCATCTCCAAGCATGGAAAGAGCTCAATCCCACCAAGGGCTCAGGCGAATCTCTACCACTCACTCCCAGGGTGACCTGGGACAAGTCTCTTAACAACTTTGGTACCTCCATAATAGCTAATATTTCTAGAACACTTACTGTCCTAGGTAGTGTCCTAGTTAATTTTTACAAGAATCAGCTCATATTTAAACAGCCCAACAACCTCATGTCATGGGTGATTGACTGTACGGTCACCCTACTTCACAGGTGAGAAAACTAAGCCATCAAGAGGTACATAGTTCACCTAAGACCACCCACAGTCAGGATTGGAGCCCAAGCCCCCCATTTCCTGAAGGGCTCACTCTTACCAGTAACCAAGCATTTACTTTCCTCCAATGCTGTGGTCTCAGGACTCCTTGACAGCTTTCAGAATCACCAAGGATCCCAAAGAGCTTTTGATTCTGTGGGTTAGATGAATTACCATATTAGAAATTAAAACTGGAAAAAAAATTTTTAAGCCCAAGAATACACAACACACATTCCATTAGTCATCGGGGCCATTAGTTATCATGCATCAAGGGACCTCCAAAAGACTCTACTGTATACCCATGACAGAACGGAGAAAAGTAAATGACATCTTAGTATTATTACAACAATAGTTTTGACCTGGTGGACCCCCTGAAAGGCTCTCAGGGACTCCTAAGGGCCCCCAGACCACACCTGAGAGCTGACATGCTACACTGCCTCCTTAACTTTCTAGAACATGCATCCAAGGATGCCTCCCTTCTTTCCCCACAACGGAGAGTTGATTCATCAACAAATATCAACAGAACACTGACTGCTGTATGACCCTCAGTGCTAGCCCTGGGAGGCAGCAGGAATTAACAAGCACATCCCCACTCTGTAAAGCTCCCTGTTCGCTGAAGGATGCATCCAGCCAGCAGAAAATCCGTCTAATAAGTCATTTTAAGCTATCAAAACCATTGTTCAGTTGCTCAGTCATGTCCACCTCTTTGCTGCTCCATGGCCTACTGCATGCTAGGCTTCCCTGTCCTTCCTCATCTTCCAGAGTTTTCTCAAACTCATGTCCATTGAGTCGGTGATGCCATCTAATCATCTCATCCTTTGTCGTCCCCTTTGCCTCCTGCCTTCAATCTTTCCCCGCATCAGGGTCTTTTCTAATGAGTCGGTTCTTTGCACCAGGTGGCCAAAGTATTAGAGCTTCACCTTCAGCATCAGTCCTTCCACTGAATATTCAGGGTTGGTTTCCTTTAGGGCGGACTGGTTTGATCTCCTTGCAGTCCAAGGGACATAGTAAGCAAAATTACTAAGAAACAACTAGACGCAACTGGGCCATAAACCAGAGACACTATGTTGTTTGACGGGTCAGGGAAGAGTTTTCTGGGGAAGCGGCCAGTCTTGCTGAGACCTTAAAAACTGAAACTGCCTTGTAGGATGACCCCCACCAGTGGTGTCCTAATGCAGGTTCCTTCTCCATCATAGCGTCTGCTCTTCCCACTCCTTCTGTTAAACATTTTCAGCCCAAAGACATTCACCCTTGAGCAGCTCTCTATTTCAGCTCAGAAACTCCTCCCCAGCATTAAGGGCCAACACAACAGCTCCACAGCTCATGTGAAATGGCAGAAATTGGTGGCCAGGGAGACAGGAGGCAACTCAGGGAGGGAAAAGACCTCTGGCTTTGGGCTCCAGTTCCCTCCCAGGCTCAGCCTTTCCTATTCACATGACCCCAGTTAAGCCCCTGTTCTGGATTCTTAGCATCCCTAGCTGGACCCACAAAGAACAACAATACCTCCATCACATGGGTAGAATGATAACCCAGTAAGTCAATGTGTGCAGAAACATGTTATGAGTGCACAGTATATACAGAAATTCACAAGCATGTGAGTACAGCAATACTGACAATCTTTAAATGAGAATCTAACTGTCAGACACAGTGGATGAAGCAGCTTTGTCTCAGTTACATGTTGAACTCCACGCTTAAATATAGAGCGCTTCACAGAAAGTCTATAATTCAAAATATAGATTCTTTGAAGGACACATAGTGGTTTTTGTCCTTTTTCCTAAATGCAGAGCCACAAATGCAAAAAAGCAGCTGTAATTTCTTCAAGACAGAAGTCTTGGTGATTCAAAGCTTGTCGTTGCTCAGCTTGTTTATCTTTTAAAACCGAACTTTCTCATAAGATCTGCTAGGCCGTTTGGAGCCAGGCACTGTATCTCATCTCAGCTCTGGATCAGTGATCACAGCAGGCTTTTGAATAAGTTTCTTCTCTTGTTTTGGCCACAATTTTCACATCTTCGAAATGCGTGGGGAGGCTGTGGGAGACTTTGTATCAATATTTCTCAATTATTGCTTTGACTGTATCAGTACTTTTTCTCTATGAGGGGTGATTTCAGGAATTGTATTCTTAAGAGAAAGTAACTTAGTGAAAAGATGAATCACATTTCAATTCTCTTTTTATCCTTCAGATTACAAGGCAAACAGAAATTCTCATCTTGGTGCTTGCAGGACTCAACTCTTGACATTTGGCACTTTCCTCTTTAACTGAGGACGTGTTTTCAGGACCAGGCTTCAGCAGACAAGAATGTTTAGCTAGAATTTAATTTCATTATTTGTTATCATTCTGCATATGCCTTGGTTAACTTCTACTTTGGCAAGTAACTCTTTTGGTTTTCATAAATCATCATGTTGTAAAGTTTCCTTTGTAAATAAATTCATCTGAGTCTTAAAAAGTGAGTTAGTTTAAAAAATAAAAAGCATGGGAGACGTTACAGGAAGCGTGGCGACAGCAGCGATGCTGGGCATGTCACCCAAGTGAGGGAACTCTGTGTGCTTATGTCTGAGGTCACCTCCCTTGCTAAGCTAAGTCACAGCTCCCACTCAGTGGCCATGAGTGGGTTGGTCATTGGAGGTCCTCCCCGTCCGCCATTCCTCTATTATCCAGGCTCCCTGTGTGCTGATCTTGTCCTAAACAGACTCTGGGCAAGGGAAAGAGATCCATGTGGCTCAGATATTTTGTTATGCTGCAGGTAGAAGAACACCAGGTAGATTCTCCAAGGATAATCCTGCTTACAATGCAAGAGGGCTCTGGGCATGATTTTAGCCATATTCAGAAGAAATTATCATAATCTTGAGCTCTCCATGACTTAAGAGCTTACAAGGTGCTTCCTTGCAACTCAGCCCAGGATTTTCACCACAGTTTAGATATTATTTCTGACTTCATTTTGCAGGATAGGGAAACAGAGGTTTAAGAAGTCACATAGCTAGAAAGTAGTTGGAGTGAGGACCTTAATCCTGCCTCTTGTGTCACCAAAGTTCATCCTCTTTCAATTACAAAAAGGTTTGGAAACAATCAGGAAGATGAACCCAGATGTTTTTATGGCTATGAATATCTCATTCTATGTTTGTGCTAAATAGTCCCCTACTTTGGAAACTATCTTGAATCCAATAAAGAAAAAGTCTTGTGACCAACCCTTGTGTACATCTATAATATGTTTATAAGGTTTATTGCTGGCCACTCAGTCATGTCCAACTCTGCGACCACATGGACTGCAGCGCGCCAGGCTTCTCTGTCCTTTACCATCTCCTGGAGCTTGCTCAGATTCATGTCCGTTGAGTCAACGGCACCATCCAACCATCTCATCCTGTTGTCCCCATCTCCTCCTGCCATCAGTCTTTCCCAGCATCAGGGTCTTTTCAAATGAGTCAGCTCTCCACATCAGGTGGCCAAAGTTTTGGAACTTCAACTTCAGCATCAGTCCCTCTAATGAATATTCAGGATTGATTTCTTTTAGGATTGGCTGGTTTGATCTCTTTGCTGTCCAAGGGACTCTTAAGAGTCTTCTCCAGTGCCACAGTTTGAAAGCATCAGTTCTTCAGCACTCAGCCTTCTTCATGTCCAACTCTCACATCTGTACATGACTACTGGAAAAACCACAGCTTTGACTATATGGACCTTTGTTGGCAAAGTAATGTCTCTGCTTTTGAATATGCTACCTAGGTTTATTATAGCTTTTCTTCCAAGGAGTAAGCGTCTTTTAATTTCATGGCTGCAGTCACCATCTGCAGTGATTTTGGAGCCCAAGAAAATAAAGTTTGTCACTGTTTCCATCAGCAGGCAGATTCTTAACCACTGGACCACCAGGAACTCCATTACCTTCATTTTCATAACTCCTCCCTCTCCTCACATCCCTGCCAACCCCACCATCGATCCTATCCTTGGGAAAGCAGACATGCAGAAGACAACCATCTCCATGGCAACCAGAGGTGATGTTCCTGACATGTTTATAAAAAAGTGTATCCCAGCTTATAAGAAGAGAACAACAAAGCTTTAAGAGATGCCTCATACCTGTCTTTACCCAAAAAGTCACTGGAAAGATTAATTTCTTAATTATAGATTTTCCAACCTAGACAGCATATTAAAAAGCAGAGATATTACTTTGCCAACAAAGGTCCATCTAGTCAAAGCTATGGTTTTTCTAGGAGTCACATATGAGTGTAAGAGTTGGACTGTGAAGAAAGCTGAGAGCCAAAGAATTGATGCTTTTGAACTGTGGTGTTGGAGAAGACTCTTAAGAGTCCCTTGGACTGCAAGGGGATCCAACCAGTCCATCCTAAAGGAGATCAGTCCTGGGTGTTCATTGGAAGGACTGATGCTGAAGCTGAAACTCCAATACTTTGGCCACCTGATGAGAAGAGCTGACTCATTGGAAAATACCCTGATGCTGGGAAGAGAAGGGGACGACAGAGGATGAGATGGTTGGATGGCATCACTGACTCAATGGACATGAGTTTGAGTAAATTCTGGGAGTTGGCGATGGACAGGGAGGCCTGGCATGACATTTTCATAACTCCTCCCTCTCCTCACATCCCTGCCAACCCCACCATTGATCCTATCCTTGGGAAAGCAGACATGCAGAAGACAACCATCTCCATGGCAACCAGAGGTGATGTTCCTGACATGTTTATAAAAAAGTGTATCCCAGCTTATAAGAAGAGAACAACAAAGCTTTAAGAGATGCCTCATACCTGTCTTTACCCAAAAAGTCACTGGAAAGATTAATTTCTTAATTATAGATTTTCCAACCTAGACAGCATATTAAAAAGCAGAGATATTACTTTGCCAACAAAGGTCCATCTAGTCAAAGCTATGGTTTTTCTAGGAGTCACATATGAGTGTAAGAGTTGGACTGTGAAGAAAGCTGAGAGCCAAAGAATTGATGCTTTTGAACTGTGGTGTTGGAGAAGACTCTTAAGAGTCCCTTGGACTGCAAGGGGATCCAACCAGTCCATCCTAAAGGAGATCAGTCCTGGGTGTTCATTGGAAGGACTGATGCTGAAGCTGAAACTCCAATACTTTGGCCACCTGATGAGAAGAGCTGACTCATTGGAAAATACCCTGATGCTGGGAAGAGAAGGGGACGACAGAGGATGAGATGGTTGGATGGCATCACTGACTCAATGGACATGAGTTTGAGTAAATTCTGGGAGTTGGCGATGGACAGGGAGGCCTGGCATGCTGCAGTCCATGGGGCTGCAAAGAGTTGAACATGACTGAGCAACTGAACTGAGTGATTAGATTTCTTTTAGTGATGGTTATTTTAAATTAGAAAAAAAAATGCTCATTTTTCATCTTGGGTGGGTATCTGGTTAAGATAAATTTCACTTAGCTGAAAATGAAGGAAGTTGAAATTCGTCCAAACTGATCATGAAAATGAATGTGTAAACAGAGAATGGCATTGCATCAAGGAAAGTATTGGAAGTGCATGTCTTAATACACTAGGGTGGCTCACAAATATATTTTATTTCATATGTCTTCCAGCAAAAGGAGGACTTGCACATTTTAACCTTGACTTCCCTTTACATCCCATTTCCCATCCTTTCAGCTGGACTGACTTACCCACCCATCACACTCCCGATGATCAGTGAAAGTGAGCTGTAGGCAGAGCTGATGTGAGAGTTCATGGAGGAGCTCCACCCTCTATGTGACCTCTGCCCGCTCTCTCCCCTTCTGAACTCCTGGCTCATTCACAGCTCTCCTCTGCTGGTCCTCACAGCTGGTGGTGCCCTTCCTGACTGTCCACTGAATAGTTGCTAGCTTGGTAAAGTTCTGGTAGCTGCAGATGTCCCGGTCCTCCTAATCCCCACCCCCCAACCCCACCTAAGCTCTCAATAGAGTGAAGATGAGTAGATGTCAACACATGCCTGGTTCCATCCTTGGAGAAGAGAAATATGATGGAGCTGTGTGTGGGCATTTCACTAAATCATCACATGTATGCACTTGGACCAAATTGTTGTTTTGGCCTGTGTCTGCCTTCAGTCTCCTTTAGTACATTCTTGATCACAGAGAATTAAAAGCTAAAAAATATTTCTCCCAAACCCGCTAACAGTGTAGAGCTTGTCTTCTAGAACTTCTGACATTTTGTTAAGCTTCTATTTCCATGCACTAAACTCTTTTTCTGCTTAAACTAGCCAGAATGTTTTCCACTGCCGACCCCAGAAACCTGACCAATATACTTCCTCTCCAGTAACTGGTGCTTATGGTGGATTTTAGTTTCATAAAGCACTGTTTCAGAATTTTTCTTTCTGTGGAGCCTCATTAAATCCCTAGGGTAGACTATGCATGTCACTAGACCCATTTTTCCATATGAGTAAGCTGAGGCTTGAGACTCACTCAATATCCCATTTTGAGAAGCAGTAGAACAATGCAAACCCAGATTTTCTGATTCCAGATCCCAAGCCCCTCCCACCACATCACACAACCTCAGAACCCAGCAGTCTCAGACGGGGTGTCTTTGACATAAAGGTTTTCCTTTGATGGCACTGCAGACACAATTAACATGTAACAGGGTTGGCTGGCCAGACAGACTTGCACAAGGACCAGAGCGGAGACCAGCATGGAGGCTCCAGCCCCGCACTGCCTTATACCAGTTGTGTGATATTACTCAGTTTATTTCAACTTTTTTGATTCTCGGTCTCCTCATCTGTAAATTGGAGATCATACTACTTCCTTCTTAAGGCTAACATGATGGCTAAAAACTAATGGCTATGGAGTGCTTACCACAGTGCCTGACTCAAAATAAACATCCAATAACTCAATTACCTCTCGTGAGTAGGGCCTTGTACAGAAATATGCTCAGTAAAAAAGAGGCACAGGCCGTGGGAGAGTGCTGAGTGGGAAGACTTGAACTTCACTCCCCTGGGAAGCCTCCCCTGGCTCTCCCAGGTAGACCCGGGGTTTGATCCCACAGTATCTTATTTTTGTCTCCGTTAAGTCATCAGTCATAGTGAACAGGCATGGACCATTTGCATGTCCATCTCCCCAGCAGACTGTGGGAGCAGGCAATAGTCCTCTGGTCTCTATATTTGTAGAAACGGACAGTGCCTGACATAAAGCAGGCACTTGCTCATTAAATGTGGTTGAGTCAATGAATGAATGAATGAATGTTACATCGCTGTGAAACTTTAACTCAACATCATTCTTCAGAAAGAATGTGCTGGTGGCCTTACTTATAGGGATCCTCTCAGCCCCTATTTTTAAATCCTTTCTCAGTTCTCTCAGTTTTATAAAACTGATTAAAAGAGACTGCTGTTTCCTAAGGAATGCAAAACCTTAAAACTCATATGCTTGGTACAATTTATAAGAATAATTATTGTCACGAATCAATACTTCCAATGCAAGGTTACAATTAAAAGAAAAAAAAAATAGCTGCCTAATAAAGGACGAAAATGATCTGGACCTAACAGAAGCAGAAGATATTAAGAAGAGATGGCAAGAATACACAGAAGAACTGTACAAAAAGGATCTTCACAACCCGGATAATCACGATGGTGTGATCACTCATCTAGAGCCAGATATCTTGGAATGTGAAGTCAAGTGGGCCTTAGAAAGCATTACTACGAACAAAGCTAGTGGAGGTGATGGAATTCCAGTTGAGCTATTTCAAATCCTGAAAGATGATGCTGTGAAAGTGCTTCACTCAATATGCCAGCAAATTTGGAAAACTCAGCAGTGGCCACAGGACTGGAAAAGGTCAGTTTTCATTCCAATTCCAAAGAAAGGCAATGCCAAAGAATGCTCCAATTACTGCACAATTGCACTCATCTCACATGCTAGTAAAGTAATGCTCAAAATTCTCCAAGCCAGGCTTCAGCAATACGTGAACCGTGAACTTCCTGATGTTCAAGCTGGTTTTAGAAAAGGCAGAGGAACCAGAGATCAAATTGCCAACATCCGCTGGAGCCTGGAAAAAGCAAGAGAGTTCCAGAAAAACATCTATTTCTGCTTTATTGACTATGCCAAAGCCTTTGACTGTGTGGATCACAAGAAACTGTGGAAAATTCTGAAAGAGATGGGAATACCAGCCCACCTAACCTGCCTCTTGAGAAATCTGTATGCAGGCCAGGAAGCAATAGTTAGAACTGGACATGGAACAACAGACTGGTTCCAAATAGGAAAAGGAATACATCAAGGCTGTATATTGTCTCCCTGCTTATTTAACTTATATGCAGAGTATGTCATGAGAAACGCTGGACTGGAAGAAACACAAGCTGGAATCAAGATTGCCGGGAGAAATATCAATAACCTCAGATATGCTGATGACACCACCCTTATGGCAGAAAGTGAGGAGGAGCTAAAAAGCCTCTTGATGAAAGTGAAGGAGGAGAGCGAAAAAGTTGGCTTAAAGCTCAACATTCAGAAAATGAAGATCATGGCATCCGGTCCCATCACTTCATGGGAAATAGATGGGGAAACAGTGGAAACAGTGTCAGACTTTATTTTGGGGGGGCTCCAAAATCACTGCAGATGGTGACTGCAGCCATGAAATTAGAAGACGCTTACTCCTTGGAAGAAAAGTTATGACCAACCTAGATAGTATATTCAAAAGCAGAGACATTACTTTGCCGACTAAGGTCCATCTAGTCAAGGCTATGGTTTTTCCTGTGGTCATGTACGGATGTGAGAGTTGGACTGTGAAGAAGGCTGAGCGCCAAAGAATTGATGCTTTTGAAGTGTGGTGTTGGAGAAGACTCTTGAGGGTCCCTTGGATTGCAAGAAGATCCAACCAGTTCATTCTGAAGGAGATCAACCCTGGGATTTCTTTGGAAGGAATGATGCTAAAGCTGAAACTCCAGTACTTTGGCTACCTCTTGAGAAGAGTTGACTCATTGGAAAAGACTCTGATGCTGGAAGGAATTGGGGGCAGGAGGAGAAGGGGACGACCGAGGATGAGATGGCTGGATTGTATCACTGACTCAATGGACGTGAGTCTGAGTGAAGTTCGGGAGATGGTGATGAGCAGGGAGGCCTGGCGTGCTGCAATTCATGGGGTCGCAAAGAGTCGGACATGACTGAGTGGCTGAACTGAACTGAACTGAACTGAATTGAAGGGAACATTTCATGCAAAGATGGGCACAGTAAAGGACAGAAACTGCATGGACCTGGCAGAAGCAGAAGTTAAGAAGAAGAAGTGGCACAAACACAGAAGAACTATACGAAAGAGACCTTAGTGACCCAGATAACACAATAGTGAGGTCACTCACCTAGAGGCAGACATCTTGGAGTGTGAACTTAAGTGGGACTTAGGAAGCAACAGTACAAACAAAGCTAGTGGGGTTGATGGAATTCAAGTTGAGCTAATTCAAATCGTAAAAGATGATGCTGTGAAAGTGATGCACTCAATATGCCAGCAAATTTGAAAAACTCAGCAGTGGCCACAAGACTGGAAAATATCAGTTTTGATTCCAATCCCAAAGAAAGGCAATGCCAAAGAATGATCAAACTACTACACAAGTGCACTAATGTCACACACTAGCAAAATAATGTGCAAAATTCTCCAAGCTAGGCTTCAACAGTAGGTGAACTGAGAACTCTCAGATGTTCAAACTGGATTTAGAAAAGGCAGATGAACCAGATATCAAATTGCCAACATTCGTTGGATCATAGTAAACAAGAGAATTCCAGAAAAATGTCTACTTCTGCTTCATTAACTACGCTAAAGGCTTTGACTGTGTGGATCACAACAAACTGGAGGTAATTATTAAAGTGATGAAAATACCAGGCCAACCTACCTGTCTCCTGCAAAACCTGTATGCAGGTCAAGAAGCAACAGTAAGAACTGGAAATGGAACAATGGACTGACTCAAAATTGGGACGGGAGTATATCAAGGCTGTAAATTTTCATCAGGCTTATTTAACTTATATGCAGAGTACATCATGCTAAATGCCAGGCTGGATGAAGCAGAAGCTGGGATCAAGATTACTGAGAGAAATATCAATAACCTAAGATATGAAGATGACACCATGCTTATGGCAGAAAGCAAAGAGGAACTAAAGAGCCTCTTGATGAAGGCGAAAGAAGAAAGTGAAAAAGCTGAAAAGAAAGTGAAAAGCTTAAAACTCAACTTTCCTAAAACTAAGATCATGACAGCCAGTCCCATCATTTCACTACAAATAAATGGGAAACAATGAAAGCAATGACAGACTTTATTTTCTTGGGCTTCAGAATCACTACAGATGGTGACTGCAGCCATGAGATTAAAAGACACTTGCTCCTTGGAAGAAAATCTATACAAAATTTGACAACATATTAAAAAGCAGAGATATTACTTTTCCAACAAAGGTTCATCTAGTCAAAGCCATGGTTTTTCCAGTAGTCATGTATGGGTGCGAGAGTTGGATCATAAAGAAAGCTGAGCACCAAAGAATTGATGCTTTTGAACTGTGGTGTTGGAGAAGAATCTTGAGAGTCCCTTGGACTGTAAGGAGATCAAAGCAGTCAATCTTGAAGGAAATTAACCTTGAATTCTCCTTGAAAGGACTGATACTGAAGCTGAAGCTTCAATACTTGTGGCCACCTGATGTGAAGAGCCAACTTATTAGGAAATATCCTGATGTGAAAGAGGGAGGGTAGAGGGCAGGAGGAGAAGGGGACGACAGAGGATGAGATGGTTGGATGGCATCACTGACTCAATGGACATNTGAAAGGACTGATACTGAAGCTGAAGCTTCAATACTTGTGGCCACCTGATGTGAAGAGCCAACTTATTAGGAAATATCCTGATGTGAAAGAGGGAGGGTAGAGGGCAGGAGGAGAAGGGGACGACAGAGGATGAGATGGTTGGATGGCATCACTGACTCAATGGACATGAGTTTGAGCAAGCTCCAGCAGATGGTGAAGGACAAGGAAATCTATGTGCTGCAATCCATATTGTCACAAAGAGTCAGACATGACTGAGCAACTGAACAACAAAAGTTTGATAGGAAAACAGATATTAAAGAGATCAAATTAATTTTAAAAGGTTAATAGACTGATTTTACCTTAAGATAATAGATACAAAAATATAAAATCAAGTATTAACATGTCTTCCAAAGCAATGAAAGGATAAATATATCCTGACTGAAGAAAATTTGATCTCAAATAGTGAAGGAAATATAATTATAAAATATGTTCATGTAATTCACCACATAAACTGATTTTTTTAAGTGATATTCCCTTGTGATTCAGAAAAGCATGTGATAATATTGAGCCCCCCATTTAAGAGATATTTATTTTTCTTAGCAAGTTGTAGGTAGAAGATTACTTCTTTAACCCAATAAGTAGTGTTATTAAAAACTTGCACAGGACATTTCACTTTCCCAGAAGCAATAGAACAGCCATTTATTGTTAGAGTTCATGACAAAAGTTGCTACATTTTACATTGAGATACTATCTAAATCAATAAGACTAAAAATATAGATAAAGCTATATTGTAAAATGTCAACTAACACAAAATTAATCTTTATATAGGGTCAGAAAGCTATAACTCCTCAGCCAAATCCAGCTCATGGCCTTTTTTTTACTGCCCCACGAGATGAGAGGTTAGTAGCTTGCTATTGTTGCAGTATTAATTATCAGGCAATTTTCTAAGGACTTCATTTGTTTCATTTTTTTCCTCTCACAAACATTCCATGAAGGAACAGTCATATTTTCCCATTTCACAGAAAAAAAATGAAGACACACAGTCAGATATTTTACTTGCCCAACATCACAGAGCTAGGAAACGATTGAGCACAGATTCCAACTTAAGCTGCTTCCCTCTAGTGTTCACGCATTTGTAAGCACTGATTGAAAAGATCAGCCCAACTTCCTGGGTTTGGAGGCTAGAAGTCTAGCAATAAATACAATGGATGTGCTTTTTGTTTCTTTTCTGTTAAGGTTTTTTGTTTGTTTGTTTGTTTTTTCTCTAATTTTGTTGTGTCCTTTTTCCCTAGAGAAAGTGAAAATAACTGCAGCAAATTACAAGCAAATTCTGTTTCCTAGTATCAGCTACATTTATTTTTTTAATCAAATTAAGAGTCCTCTTGATTGTGTAAAGTGGTGATTTTAAACTTGTAAAATTTGATTTTTCATTCAGTGATGTGGTTCACAGAAAGAGACAAAGGCAGAGTAGAAAGAAAAAGAATGACTGGATTAACAACTGTTAAACTTTGTTAAAAATAAGATTTTAACTAATATTCATAAGAAATTTAGGAAGCAAGGAATCTAGGAAACTAAGAAAATTAGAAGAAACTGAGGAAAGTGACTGAAATATTAGTAGAATTATCCAATACTCTCTGAAAAAAAGTTCTAGAAAATAAAGCTTATACTAGGAAAAAAATAATACTTTTCTTCTGTTTCACTAAAGAAAACTAGGAAGTTCTCTACAAATGACCTCGGAACTTAAAATTTATAGTAAGCGACTAGATCAAGTAGTGCTACCACCACAGAATGTTTGATATCACATTTGTAAACTAGTTACAGATAAATCTTTGAGACCAGATGGTCTCTAGTCAGGAGTTTTGAAAGCAATTAAGACTGGCACTAAAGTTTCATAGTAAAAATAAACAGTCATTGAGAGTAGTCACTCTATTGGAACCAAAATTGACTGTCATCCAAAAGAAAAGTCCCACTGTATACACCTTAGAATTACCATCTAGTGAGTTTCACTTTCACATTAGAGAAGATGACAAAATCTGTGCAAAGCTGCTAGTTTTATTCACATTTAAGTGAACACTTTTAAGAAGAGAAATAGTGGGGGAGAGAGATGTTGTTTGTATGTTTATTTGAGAAAATCTTGTCTGTTTATATGAAAACCATAGCAGAAATGGGTACTAACTTTTAGTACTTGGATTATTCTTTTAAAATATCTTTGAAAATTATGGAAAGAAGAATTACACTGCTTGATTCCTTGCAAGTCAGTTTCTTCTTCTGTCTTTACCATATTTATTCACATTTGCTTTGAAATACTTTCTTAGCTCCTCCATCTCACATTTCATAGCAGCTCATTTGCTTTCAATTTCAGTCTTTTCTTTTTTTTTTTTAATTTATTTTTTATTTTACTTTACAATACTGTATTGGTTTTGCCATACATTGACATGAATCCGCCATGGGTGTACATGAGTTCCCAAGTCTGAACCCCCCTCCTACCTCTCTCCCCATATCATGTCTCTGGGTCATCCCAGTGCACCAGCCCCAAGCATCCTGTATCCTGTATCGAACCTAGACTGGTGATTAGTTTTTTACATGATAGTATACACGTTTCAATGCCATTCTCCCAAATCATCCCACCCTCTCCCTCTCCCACGGAGTCTAAAAGTCTGTTCTATACATTTATGTCTTTTTTGCTGTCTCACATACAGGGTTATCATTACCATCTTTCTAAATTCCACATATATGTGTTAGTATACTGTATAGGTGTTTTTCTTTCTGGCTTACTTCACTCTGTATAATCCAGCCTCACATCTTCATGTTATCTTTTGAGTGTGCCAAACTTTCTAATGTTTTATATTTTAATTCAGCAGTGTCAACTTTGGCTAGGCAGGATGTGGACATGAACTTGCCCTCTAGTTTCAGAGGCAAGAAATTAAGAGGTCATGTTGAAAGCTCCCTGTCCAGTTTCTCATTTCCATTGAGGCTTTGACTTTTTGACTCTGTCTGAACATACTGAACTCCATTTTCTACTACAGAGTGGACTTTTCATTGTATAGAGGTCTAGGTTGCTTCCATTCCTGCCTAAACTTTTCTGACTTTATGTTAACAGCTAGGTCCCCAGAAAGGGGCACCCCCACTTCCAATTCTGTCCCATTCCCACTGTATACTTCCTGGTCAGTTGTCTTCTATGAGCTTTGAAAATGAAGGGGAGGAAAAGAAACATTATCCCAAAAAAATCCAAAAAATGTTGATAACTGAGTTACCAGTATGGTAACAATCTAATTCCCGGTTTGATACTTTTAAGATGTTTTCATTGAAGGAGGTTAAGTGCAAGTTACCTGGGAACTCTGTACTGTTGTTACACCTTTCTATTAATCTAATATTTTTTTAAATAAAAAGTTAAAGGAAAGTGGTGGGGGACAGGAAGCAGTGAATGTTTTATACACCTCAAAACACATTACCAGTGTTGTTGAAGAACAGAGCCTCCATTTTATATTTGGTATAAGCCTTGGATTTCTGAGTCTGGAGACAGACAGAAATTGAAGACAAATTCTTTTCTAACATTTTCCCCAAAATAAGCTTTATTTCCTGGCTGATAATATTGAAGACATTCAATATATTAACTATTTATTTCTTCTATAATCTTTTTTCTACCCTTTCCAAAAATCCTCATTATAGGTATCCATCAATATAAGTTTTAGAAATTTTTAGTGACTATTTTTTATTATTATATTCTCATAGTTTTTCTTTTTTTTTTTTTAATTTTTATCTTGTCTTTCAAATCTGGGAAAAGATGCATATGCATTTTATGTCATTTAGGTCAAAAGTGTGCTCAATTTGGTTGATATTTCTTATGGCTCTTTTTAGTAAGCCTTTTGTCCCCTAGAAATCATTAAGTTTATTTCTGTGAGCGAGTAAATTGTGTTTGACCAGCTGTTCTATGGCACTTATTTCCAGAAAGAATTACATTTACTTCTGAACTTTGAACTCACAATGGCTAAACTTAGCAAAATATGTTTTCTCACCCCTACCCCAAAAGACCAAGCACACACAGTTATTTAATATAATGTAATTTTGACTGTTGGCTTAAAACAACATGGAGGCTTATAGCAACTATAAAAATTTTTCATGAAGTACAATTTGTGCCTTCTGGAGTGAAGAAAGGACTGTGAATGCTGAAATACTATTTGTAATTTATCCTTTTTTATTGAATCAATACTAATGCATGTGGAGATTGATCTCAATGCCTAGTAAACTTTCAGTAGTTTATAATGAAATGACTATATGTGATTTATGATTTATAATTAAGAATGTTTAAAAATTATCAATACTCTTAAAATGTGCAGAGGTTCACTGTGTCTATTAAGAATTCAGTTCTTCAAATCTAGTACTGCACTATGTTCTGCATCTCTGTAACTCCCCTTGTAGCAGAATATTGTAGAGAATATTCAGTAGCTTTTTTTAATTCATAAGAATATAAATTTTAAAAGGTAACTTTTTGAAGTCAATTCTCCATGGCATTTCTACATGGTTCAGGACAGTTTTTGTCCCAGTTTATATTTCCAAGAATATTTGTACAACAGAAAGCCTTGAAAAATAGAGATAGATTCTCTTTCTTGGGCAGAGGGCAAGTTTGTTTCTGATCAGAAGAACAAAGATAAAGTCTTCTTCTGGCACAAAGTTGGATGAATCTGCCGGCAGTTTGCTATAATACATCGAAAGCATGTTTGGTTCCTTACCTGTAAGATAAACCCAATGTGTACACAGTACCCCGTTGGCCAAATGCATCTTTGCTGTGGGCCCTGGGGGCCTGGGCAATCAAAGCAAACATAAAGCCCATGCCTCTTGCTGTACCATGAGTAATAGAACCCTTTTTATCTCTACATAAAAGTTTTATGTCTCCTGCCACTATGCATAAAACTGTGGCAGACTGAGTTGCTGGCTTTCAAGTGGAGTAAAATCCCATTCCCTTCAAGTTTCTTGCAATAATGATTTAGCTTGGAGCACCTTATGACTTTGTGAGTAGTTAGGGAGACTTTGAGGCCAAAAGGCAGTCTATCAGATTTGGAGGATTAAGCTCAGAGGGAGGAGCAAAAAGGAGAGATTGAATGTATTGTGAAAGAGATATGACTGATGTAGTCAGTTCCTAGAGCAAAATTGATAAGAGAATTTTAAGGCTCTGAGAGTAAAAGATGGCTTAGAGCAAGAGGAAGTCTACTTCATCCTGTGAGAATGGAGGAAAGAAAGAAAGAATGGCTGTGGCAACAGATTAATAAAGAGGTGGAAAGATGAGAAAAATCAAGTCTGTTGGCCATAATTTTCTAGGTTGTCAGGCCATCTGCTGAAGGAGAGGGTAAGAATTCAGTGGAGAGGAAGCCTGAGGAAAAGAATAGTTCTGAAATTATCAGTAAGAAAATGGAAGAGGTAACTGACTGAAAAAGACAGGTAATGGGGGTGATAGGTGGTGCTGAGGGCCCGTTGAGTTTTGCATGTCAGTAGAGTTCTTAAAACTTTGTCATATAATGGTCTCTGGCAGAATCAAGTTGTTCTGAAGTAGGAGAGAAGCCCCATCTTAGATTTTTAGTTTTCCTGTTTAAGACAGAGAATAATATCTGTTGCCAATTATTCTGGGATGAGCCTTAAAGTTATATTCCCATCCCATGTCCTGGTAATTGTACATGTACCTATGTAGCTGACCATTGAGGTGATGGATGAGTAACATCCTTTAAATAGAATATTCACTGTTTGATTCTCTAGTAAAAGTGGAAACTGACATACATATTCTAAAACCTTTTCACTATATGATATAGTCCTCTCCCATCCAACTAATCATACTATAGATTAAATCCAGCTTGTTTTGAAATCATGTGTTAATGAGGGGCCTTGGGCATAAAACTAGAGTTAATTTGCATAGATGTCTCTGTTCTCTTTTTTATTGAAGTCTAGCCAGATCATGTCACCAAGGAGCTGTGAGTGATGGGGAACTTCAATAAAGCACTTGGCAAATGCATGTCAGAGAAATTCTAAATAATAATAAATCCTCTGACAAGACAAGAGCACTTAAGTTTGATGGTGACAGTTCAGTTTACAGAAATAAAGCCTATGTTCCCTGCTCCATTTTCAGGGTCTGAATGATTTTAATCATGCTGTTTGACAGATAGCTGTATCAGTACATTTCATCATATCTAAACTCTGCCATCTCTGACTAGTCATCCATAGACATATTTTTAAATTTCAAAAACAAAACAAACAAAAAAAAGTCTGTATATTTTTTCATATTTGCTTAGTAGTCATAGAAGCATTATCTTATTTACTATTTGGAAATGAATAAATCTCCTGCTATTTCCCCAAAATTTGAAAATACAGATTACTGTCAAATCAACCTTAGGCAAATGTTGATGTTTCATAAAATATCATTGTTCTGGGTGGTAGTTATTATTCTTAGAAACTTGATGGTCTATATATGGATGGTCTTAGGTCAGATTTGTCCCCATTTTTTGACCTCTACCCCCTTGCTTTCTTAAGCCAGACTCAATATTTTCCTTTGTTTCTTTTCAGGCCTGAGCTTAGATTAGCTTTAGTGAAGAGAGTCTCTCTCTAGAAATTCCATGTACACTACTCATTTTTAAATAATTGTTAGATCTAATGCTTGACTACAGTCTTTGTGGATATTTCAACTCCAATCTTTTCAAGTGTTATTGATAACTGTCTTATGTTGATAGGAAAGGTTTGAGGATGACCTCAGTCTTTGTCTTTTCTTGAGATCTTCCTATATTATGCACACAATCCTGCATCAATATCATTACTCTTGTTTCTTTCCTATATATCTTGACTCACAATTGATTAAAAATATAATTAACCAAGGACAATGACTTATTTACTCTTTAATCCCAACTTCTAGCATAGATTTATACCTTGCAAATATAGTAGCATAAAAATGGGACATGTTTTCAATTCTCATAAATCAAACAAATTTGAATTGGGGCTCTATTATTTTTATTGAAACTTTAAATCAAAATCTCTTCATCTGTAAATAGAAATATTAAGATATACCGCACGATTTATTATGAGGATTAAATAAATGTTATACAAGCTAACATATTTATTAAAAGGTAACATTTTAAGGATTCAAAGGTATTTCATAATACCCTGAGGCCAAAGATAAAGAAAGGATTCAGAATAAGACTGAATGTGAATACAACCATGACTTTCGTTTTCCTCCTCTTAATTGGGTGAATGTGAAGTTAAGTGGGCCTTAGAAAGTATCACTACGAACAAAGCTAGTGGAGGTGATGGAATTCCAGTTGAGCTGTTTCAAATCCTGAAAGATGATGCTGTGAAAGTGCTGCACTCAATATGCCAGCATATTTGGAAACCTCAGCAGTGGCCACAGGACTGGAAAAGTCAGTTTTCATTCCAATTCCAAAGAAAGGCAATGCAAAAGAATGCTCAAACTACCACACAATTGCACTCATCTCACATACTAGTAAAGTAATGCTCAAAATTCTCCAAGCCAGGCTTCAGCAATACGTGAACCGTGAACTCCCTGATGTTCAAGCTGGTTTAGAACAGGCAGAGGAACCAGAGATCAAATTGCCAACATCCCCTGGATCATGGAAAAAGCAAGAGAGTTCGAGAAAAACATCTATTTCTGCTTTATTGACTATGCCAAAGCCTTTGACTGTGTGGATCACAATAAACTGTGGAAAATTCTGAAAGAGATGGGAATACCAGACCAACTGACCTGCCTCTTGAGAAATCTGTATGC
>SJYX01001536.1:126585-144931 GCA_006410675.1 Oreotragus oreotragus
ATGGACTGGTTGGATCTCCTTGCAGTCCAAGGGACTCTCAAGAGTCTTCTCCAACACCACAGTTCAAAAGCATCGATTCTTCGGCGCTCAGCTTTCTTCACAGTCCAACTTTCACATCCATACATGACCACAGGAAAAACCATAGCCTTGACTAGGCGGACCTTAGTCGGCAAAGTAATGTCTCTGCTTTTGAATATACTATCCAGGTTGGTCATAACTTTTCTTCCAAGGAGTATGTGTCTTTTAATTTCATGGCTGCAGTCACCATCTGCAGTGATTTTGGAGCCTAAAAAAATAAAGTCTGACACTATTTCCACTGTTTCCCCATCTATTCTCGTCTCTTTCTCCATGTGGTTAACCTTTTCCATTACACTGTTTAGTATACGCATCACTGTTATTTTAAAATTCAGCTCTGTACCATCTCCAGGTATGCTTCTATCACCCACTCCTTCTGCTGACCATGAGTCATATGGATTTTTTTTTTAGTATCTTCAAATGTCTCATTATTATTATCATATAATGAAAATTTTACATGAAAGAACACTAGAGAAACAAGTAAATAATACTTCTAGGGAATCTCACATCCCTTCTTCAGTATGGCTTCAAAATTGGAGGGCTGAGTCCATCTGACAGGGAAGGCAATGGCACCCCACCCCAGTACTCTTGCCTGGAAAATCCCATGGACGGAGGAGCCTGGTGGGCTGCAGTCCATGGGGTTGCTAACAGTCGGACAGACTGAGCGACTTCACTTTCACTTTTCTCTTTCATGCATTGAAGAAGGAAATGGCAACCCACTCCAGTATTCTTGCCTGGAGAATCCCAGGGACGGGGGAGCCTGGTGGGCTGCCGTCTATGGGGTCACACAGAGTCAGACACGACTGAAGTGACTTAGCAGCAGCAGCAGAGTCCATCTGATACGTAGTCAGTCTGGATCTGAACTTTGCTTCTCTTTTAGTTTGATTCAGTTGCCCACTGGCTTCAAATGTTCAGTTCGTCACCTTTAGCAGGTCTGAAAACCTGAGCATTTGAGATAGTCCAGATACTTCTCTATGATGTACACAAAAATGCCATTTACCAAACCATGGGATATCTCTCTGCCTTACAGCCTGGCTCCTATGTTCCCTGGTATCCATTCCTCTGATTTTTTTTGGTGGGGGGTCCCTGGAGTCCCTGCCCCTTCCCTAACTGCCTTGGATGGCAGTCTGTCAGCTCCCTGCCCTGCCCTCAGCTTTTCAAGGCAGCTAGCTGCCTTGCACTTGGGCAAGATTCCTCTTACCTCCTGGGAGACCTCCTTCAGCTCTCTGCTCCCAGCCTCCAACATATCTGTCTCTTATACACATCTCCAACAGGGATAGTATATTCAAAAGCAGAGACATTACTTTGCCGACTAAGGTCCGCCTAGTCAAGGCTATGGTTTTTCCTGTGGTCATGTATGGATGTGAAAGTTGGACTGTGAAGAAAGCTGAGCGCCGAAGAATTGATGTTTTTGAACTGTGGTGTTGGAGAAGTCTCTTGAGAGTCCCTTGGACTGCAAGGAGATCCAACCAGTCCATTCTGAAGGAGATCAACCCTGGGATTTCTTTGGAAGGAATGATGCTAAAACTGAAACTCCAGTACTTTGGCCACCTCATGCGAAGAGTTGACTCATTGGTAAAGACTCTAATGCTGGGAGGGATCGGGGGCAGGAGAAGAAGGGGACGACCGAGGATGAGATGGCTGGATGGCATCACGGACTCGATGGACATGAGTCTGAGTGAAGTCCGAGAAATGGTGATGAACAGGGAGGCCTGGCGTGCTGCGATTCATGGGGTCGCAAAGAGTCAGACACGACTAAGCGACTGAACTGAACTGAACTGGTTGATGATAACCTGCTATCTTCTTTATTTCTTGAATTCAATTCTTCTTCCTCTCCAAAATACATGATAGAAACAGGTGAGTTACCTGGAGATAAAATGATCTTTCTCTTCTTCAGCCCAAATTCCAAATTATTTTAGAAGAGAGAAGTTGCCCTAGTTTGAGAATCTGTTTTTGGGTGAAGAGGATAGTGAACACTGGTAAGGTTATATAGTAGAAAGCTGGATCTTCTAAGCCACTTCTGGCTAGTTCAGGTGACACTTCTGGTGGCTTGGATCAGGAGATATGTCTAGGTTTTGACAGAGGAAGCAATGCTTTCCTACTAGAGAATTTTGTTTTATTTCAAACAAAAGTTACAGAACAGTATTTTCTAATTGAGCTTTATGTTATGAGGGACAAAATCACCTAAAGTGTTTCCTTGCAAACAAGGATATAATATTTAATTTTAATTAACTTAAGTTTAAATAATCATAAGTGGTTAGTGACTAATGTAGCTACAAAATTTTACTATCAACAAATGGAAGCTGTTACTATGAGGTAATCGATCCTTGTTTAATGGATGTGTTAATGAATGTTTTTCCTAGACAGAGCACAGTTACTAGTTATTTCTTATTATTCAATCCTGCAGTTGTTTTTATACTTTGCGTAATTTATTTCTTTAGATACTGGGAAACAGAAGTATTCTGGGAGAGGTGTGTTACAATTATTTAGTAAGACTAACTGAAGCCTGCTATAGAGGTCACTGAGCTTCTAAAGATGAGGAACTGCCAGAAGATGGGAGGAGCAGGGAAAAAGGAAAAAGAGAACAGAGGTATCAATGGTCTTGGCTTACTCCACAATTTTACAAGAGGTTAGCCCTATTCAGAAGTTCTTTACCCAAGTTATTCAATTCCGTACAGGTTACTACATCAAGTAGAAAATAAGATATGTACTCACAATCAATCATGGTCTCACATACATATTCTTATGACAGTAGCTGAAATTGTAGTCAAGAAAAATATAGGCTCCTTCTTTCATATAGTTTGTTATCTAGTTCAGTTCAGTTCAGTCGCTCAGTTGTGTCTGACTCTCTGAGACCCCATGAATCACAGCACACCAGGCCTCCCTGTCCATCACCATCTCCCGGAGTTCACTCAGATTCATGTCCATTGAGTCAGTGATGCCATCCAGCCATCTCATTCTCTGTCGTCCCCTTCTCCTCCTGCCCCCAATCCCTCCCAGCATCAAAGTCTTTTCTAATGAGTCAACTCTTCGCATGAGGTGGCTAAAGTACTGAGTTTCAGCTTTAGCATCATTCCTTCCAAAGAAATCCCAGGGTTATGTAGTAAATGATACTAAGAAAAATAATAATAATGACACCAATAAGTGCAAATGCCATGGAAACCTATCTGGAAGTGTTGAAGGTCATCGTCCTAGCTTGGGAGGAAAGAAAGGCTTCTCTGTGGAAGTATCTTGTTAGCCGAGATATGCAAAAAGATTTTGTCTTCATGTTAGATCAATTGAAATCTATTTACAATAAGAAGGAGGAAGAGTGAGATATAGAGATGCAATTAGACGTGTAATTTTTTTTAAATGTTGCTTTGATTGGAGTTTGGAAAGACAGATGGGAGAGGAAGAAGTTAAGTGGATAAAGCAGTGTCTGGGGCAGAGATGATAATAACTTGACCAAGGATGTTGATTGAGATAGAGAGACAAAAATGCACACAAATTAAAATAGTAAGTACAATACTTGAGACTGAAGAGAGTATAGGATAGTGTATGACTATGAAATAAGCATCCTTGATGACTTTCTGTGTTTTGTTTATACTGCTGCATGAATGGTGGTACATTTCACTGAGATAAGGGATTGGAAGTTGGCAGGGTTTAAGAGAAGTAAGAGGAATTACAGATCAATTTTTTATGAGATTGGCCTTTGAGACACCCAATGGAGATGTCAGATAAAAAGTTAATAAGCTGCTGGGAGCTTTTAGGAATGGCCAGGGCTAGAGATATAAATTTGGCTTGGGGTGGAAATGAGACAATTCAAATGAAAATATAAACTAAAAAAAAAAAAGAAGAAGAAGCCATCTAAGAATAAGCCTAGATGACTGTGAATAGTGAAAGACTGGATGAATGGCAACAAAGGTTAAAAGGTGGAGAAGAAGTAATTAAAGAAAGAGGAAAGGATATGTCTTAGAAGTCAAGGAAAAGCATTTTCAAGAAAGAGAAAATGGTGAAGTGGAATGAATTCAACTAGGAAATTAAGTAAGTTAGTACCATTGGGCAAATGACCATTAGTTCTGGGAACCTTGGTGAGAAGAAAACAGTATAAAATGCCAGATTAGATTAGGTGCATGTGTGAGAAAGAGTTAAAATAATGGATGTAAAAATTATGGACAATGCTTCTAGCAAAGTTGTCTTTGAAGAGAAAGTTCATTATATGTATTTTTTTACTTAACTTTCAAAGCGGTACATGAAGCAATCTGGCACATTTCCTTTCATATATATATATGATGAAAGTGAAGTCGCTCAGTCATGACTGACTCTTTGCGATCCAAGGGACTGTAGCCTACCAGGCTCCTCCCTCCATGGGATTCTCCACACAAGAGTACTGGGGTGGGCTGCCATTTTCTTCTCCAATATATATGGTATATGTATATATATGGGCTTCCCAGGTGGCACTAGAGGTAAAGAACCAGCCTTCCAATGCAGAAGACGTAAGAGGTAAGAGACATGAGTTTGACCCCTAGGTCAGGGAGACCCCCTGGAGGAGGACATGGCAATCCACTCTAGTATTCTTACTTGAGAATCCCATGGACAGAGGAGCCGGGCAGGCTACAGTCCATGGGTTCCCAAAGAGTCAGACGTGGCTGAAGCAGCTCAGCATACATGCATGCACCCATGTATTTGTTCCATCAACAAGAAGGGATTTATTATTTAGATTTTCAAAAAATAGTATGCAGAGAAGATAAAGTTGAAAACAAAAACATCCACAATCCTAATACTTCTACATATTTTATTAGCATATACTGATAGGTGATATTTATATCAACAAGTATTAACAAAGTCACTCAGGCAAAGTAATAAGCAACAAACAAATCTTATTATTTACCTCTCCTTTACTTAGGCAGAGTTCTAATAGTTTATTTTAGAGGCATGCCAAAACTTATCTACCTCTATGAAAAAAAAACTGGGTCAAGAGAAAAATCATGAAAGCTTTTCTGATTGCTTGATTACTGAATGCCTCCTTAGTTTATTCATAACTTTTTTGTGTATTAAAATAAATACAGTGCTTCCACAGAGCTGGAACAGAGGCTGATAAGATATAATTAAGTATTATGTTTTGGGGTTGAAATGAACTTTGTGGTATTTGGAAATTAGCTAGGTGATAACATGGCTTTTATAATTTCTCTAAGAACAACCATATTGAGTAAACCTGTTCTTGATAAATGTTATTCTACTTAAGGCTATTTTTAATGTGTAAGAGTAAATATGTAGATCTAGACTGTACCTGCATAAGGAAAATATATTACATTCTTTTTCTCTTTTAAAGATTATTAGTTCTTACAACTCATAAGTATTCAACTTCTACTCTGAAAATAAAAGTAGAGGTTTGGGCCTTGAAAGACTTGATAGAATCCATAAAAGTGAACTCCTTCTCACTGAAAGGATCAATGTTGGTTTCAAAGTTTGATTTAAATAAATGTCATTTGTTTATCTGCTAAAAGGTAGGATTATGTGATTACTGGGGATTTGTTCTACCCTGGTGAATCTAAAAGCAGTGATTTTCCCACATAGAAATTATTGCAGCAATGAAAACAGCAAAAAATAATATAGATGAATCTTGTTATTATGATGATTCTATGATATCTAGGCTCATTTTATGTGCCCACCTTACTGTTAAGATAGCTACTTATTGGAATGGATTTAGTTGGACTGCTGTCTTCTTCCTTCAGGAATTAGAGGCTGCATTAGGAGCTATTGACTCACTGAGGGTGAGGCAAACTTCCAGGAGATGGAGGATGTAGCAAAAGGAAAGTTTGGAAGGACATGATGGGGATTACAGAGGGCACAACAAGAATTCAAATAGCTTTATAAGCGCAAAGAACAGTCTTCGATTTTTGTTATGGTTGCTAGACTCTTAGGATTGTACCTTTAAAATATATCCTGGTAGAGTTGTTTGTAAGTTAACACTTGGTCCTCTGCTGGTTAACTCCTCTTTTCTTGTTTGACTTGAATCCACAATTTCCTTTGAATCCTTTAAAATGAAGTCAGTTGTAGCTTTCTCCAAATACATCTTCTCTATATGGCAGTTAGTCAGAAGATTCAATTTTTAGAAAAATTTTAAACAAATGTGTGCTTAGGAGCAGAGGTTCATATTTCTATGCTCAGAAACAGCTCATCCTGCTACAATGTGGCAGGTGTGCTGATGCTGAATGCAAATACGTTCATGCAAACACAGGGAAGTAAATAAGTTTGTGTTTTTTTTTCCCACTTCTCCATGGCCTTCTCTGCTTCTAAATGCATGACGTATGAGTAAGATGTTACCTACTAAATTTGCTTTTTGAGATTTTAATTTGGATATGTTTAGAGGGAACATGTAGCTCATTATCTTTAGTAGTTTTGTAACTGTGGTAAATGTGTCAATCATATGTGAATTACATATACACTTGCGATTGAAAATTTCCATTATACCAAGAAGCACTCTAATTCAACTATTTTAAAGAGTTTCTTTTCATTTGAGAATTCAAAGAGTTATATAATAGGTTTAGTTAAAATTCCAAAGCATTCCTCTTAATACCTTCTTGTAAAGGAGGAGATAAATCTTATATACATACTCTGTGTTCAGTTAGAGCTGTGGTCTATATAGGGAATGCAATTATTTGTGTTAAATTCTCACTCTTATTAAGGACCTAATGTTAATGAGACAGAATTTTGAAGAACACTTTTATTAGTAGTTTCTATTTGTGTCACAGTTTTGGGCTGGATGCAAAGCTCGGTAAACCATTTCAGGATGACAGGACACAGAATTCATGAAATGATGCATGGCCCTGATCCCTTAAAGGACATATGGGAAATTACCACCACTACTTCTATTCAGTGGGATGGCAGTAACGATGTCAGGCTTTGCTAGTCTCCATCTCACTACTGTCATTAGGGACAATGCTGGAGTCCATGGCAGTTGAGGACTATATGCTATGTATTTAGGTATATAGCATGCATTTTTCTTCTTCTGATTTCCTGCATTTTTCAGGTTCATTATTTTTCTTCCTTGCCTCCCACTTTTTTTTCTTTTCAATACTCAGTGCAAAGTACTAAAGCTATGTGATAGCCCAAGAGAACCACATAACATGAAATTTGGAGGCATGATATAATTTTTTATTACTAATCCTGGTGATATTTATTGTCGATTTTAATGATGGATATTGTATAACTTGTAAACAGACAAGATAGCATCGTAATTAAGAACATGGAGTTGGGGGACATATTGCTTAATTTCAAATGTCCTCTTTGCACATACTACTTATTGACTTTTTGCTTAACATCTTACTGCCTCAATCTTCTCATCTGTTGTATTTTCCTGGTGGCTCAGATGATAAAGAATCAGCCTGCAATGCAGGAGACGCAGGTTCAATCCCTAGATCAGGAAGATCCCCTGGAAGAGGAAATGGCAAACAGCTCCGGTACTCTTGCCTGGAGAATTCCACGGATGGAGGAGCCTGGTAGGCTACAGTCCATGGGGTCGCAAAGAGTTAGACATGACTGAATGACTAACCCACACTTTCTCATCTGTGGACAATAATAGTACCCTTATGGATTCTTATGAAGATCCTTTGTTAAATACATAATATCATACATTGAAATTAAGTTAAATTTTCTTATTTTATAATTCAAGAAATGAGCTAACGTTGAAGTACCTTTTGTTTACAGACTGTTCTAGTTTTCCTACTGACTTGTTTTGTCTTAACAAATGTATAAACGCTTAAATGTGTGAATCATTTATATGATCATTTTAGGGAAATTTTTTAAAAATGGAAGATATAGTTATGATACCTTCTATCTTATGGCCCAGGTGGCAAGGCAGAATCAGTCAGATTTTCAACATCTCATCATTGGTTAGATTTTACTTGCCATAAAATGGGCTACTCTAGAATGATAGCTAAATTAGGCCAGTCCTCATATGGCCTTTCACAGAGAAGGATAGAATCAGTATTATCATAGTGTCTGTCCTCAACTCTTGTCTTTCAAACCACGTAGTTTCTCCCTCAAAGTTGATCTCTGTTAGAAGTATTGGTTTGTTCTCCAACTGCTTTAGGTTTTCCCAGACAAAGTGGTGTGAACTGAAGTTCTGTTTAGGCTTACCTTACGTAGGGACACCAGTCTTACATTCCAGAATCTTTGTCTGACCAGAGAATACTGAGCTTGGGTATAAAATGGGTAGGTTTAATGGTTAAGATGATGACCTCTGAAGACAGATTGCTTGGAATGAAATCTAGGAATATGCCCTTTCAGCAGGCGATGACACCCCACTCCAGTACTCTTGGCCTGGAAAATCCTGTGGATGGAGGAGCCTGGTAGGCTGCAGTCCATGGGGTCATGAAGAGTCCGACACTGAGCGACTTCACTTTCACTTTCTTGCATTGGAGAAGGACATGGCAACCCACTCCAGTGTTCTTGCCTGGAGAATCCCAGGGACGGGGGAGCCTGGTGGGCTGCCATCTATGGGGTCACACAGAGTCGGACACAACTGAAGTGACTTAGCAGTAGCAGCAACTTAACTAAACTTTCTGGCTTCAGTTTTCTTAACTGTGAAATATCAATGGCTATAGTGATAGAAATGGAGAAAGAGGGGTGGGTTTGAAAAATACAGGAGGTAAAATATTTGATGTTGACATGATCATACATGTCATGTATGATGTTGGAATGATCATAAAATGACATCCAGATTTCAACTTGTGTCATCAATATTAAGCTTACAAAGCTTTTGCCAGTTTTTTGTGTGTTTATCTTGTAAATTTAGTTTCATGGACTATTTAAAAGTATATCAGGTACTGAAAAGATAAATGATATGTCTTCTAGACTATATATTCAAGTAGTTGAGCTTTGAAGAGAATACTGTATGTAGAACCACAGTTACCAGAAGATGTGAATTTGATGGAGCATTTTCATTTAAGATGAGATGAAATTGAGCATTATAATTTAGCTAAGGTAATAAGTCACAAAAAGCTTGAGTGAGGATGGAGAGGATGAACGTGTTTAAAATAGTACAATATCTCAAAATATCACAGAAAAATAAAGCTGGAGAAAGGCATACATTTTCACTTAGAGAAAGAAACCTCTTCAATTAACTGGGATGAAAGGATGGAAGAATGGAGAGAGTTTCGTTTACCTGCAAGTGGCAAAAGAAGGAAAAAGTTTAGAAAGTTTTTGCCTGATTGTCTTTCTTTTTTTTTTAAGGAGGAAAGATCATTTGCTGAGAGGAGGAAAGGGATGAGGCATATAGGATTTCAGGAAATAAGTCAATATTTAGAAGAATTCTTGAAGGAGTTCATAGATAACTTACTAGGAACACATTGAGGAGGATCTCTGAGTTTACTGGATGAAATTGGATATTTTACGAAGCTGAAACAAGATTGTGAGATTTCCTCATGTATTTAGTCAGCTGCCCAAGATCAGAACAGAAAATCTAAATGATTGGGTTTACCCCAGCCTGGGACAAAAGGTGAAAAGAAAGTAAGTCCAATGATACAATACTGATAGAAATGGTGGCAGATATGACAGCCTCTGAGTGAAATACTGAGGGAAAATAATGAATAAGAAAGAAGATTGTCATAAGGAAGCTGTGATAAAGAAGAAATATGGAATGAAATAAGAGTATCCTGGAGGAATCAATGGTCACTAACTAATAAAAGCTAACATTCCCAATGTATTTGTTGAATTTCATTTAAATCTATTAAGTTGTATCACAGTACTTCAGACTACTAAAAATATTCTAGAACCCCAAATCCCAGTTCTTCTCTGTTTCTCTCTAGCAAAAGTGCTTTAAACTCATTTAAATTCACTAATTTATCTAGAAATTATTGCAGTATGTATTTTTAGTAGACATTCAATTTATATCAGGTGAATAAATCAGTAAATAAAAGTAATGAAGTTTAAAGAAAAGTTGATATTAGTAATTATAACACATTTATACAGTACTACATTTGCATTTCTCAGATAAACTTATATCCTTTTGTTTTTTAAAGAATATAAAGCAGAAAAATTCAAGTTCAAAAGTCACTATCAGTAATGTCTCCTTTAACTAACTTAAATTGGCCATAATATATTTAAATTTAATTTAGTCTGTTGAGCAGAAGTGCAGGGGAAAGCATAAAGCAAATGTTACGTATGAGGTAACTTGCAGATCTTATTTCTCTCTCTCAATTTGCACAGGCAGCATTTGAAGGAAGTATAACTGCTCAGCTTCCCAGGTAGCACTAATAGTTAAGAACCCACCTGCCAAAGCAGGAGATGCTAGAGACATGCCTTCTTTTCCTTGGTTGTGAAGAAGATTTCCTGGAGGAGGGCATGGCAACCCACCAGTATTCTTGCCTGTAGGATCCCATTGACCGAGGAGCCTGGCAGGCTGCGACCATAGGGTCACAGAGTTCAGTCAGGTAGTTTAGTCGCTTAGTCATGTCTAACTCTTTGTGATCCCAGGGACTGCAGCATGAGTTAGACATGACTGAAGCGCCTTCACACCACACACACACACACACACACACCTGTTCACATTTTACAGTTGAAAATAATTTAATTTAATGCAATTGTATATAGTGACAGATCCAGAATTCAAAACTAGGTCATGCATGATGCAAAATCTTAGTTTTCTCAGTTTTTACACTGCTCTTAGTTTACAGAGAGATTGAAGAGTCTTCTTAGAATTTACAGCAATGTATCTTAAGATTTGCACATACTATGTCATAAACATATTCACATTTTTCTCTAATTAGAAAAATTCTCAGAACAATAAAGCAATGAAAGAAGAGAATAAGGGATATATAAGATGGGAATTTTTTAACTACAGGACTTAAGACAATTTATTATTGGTAAAAAATATAATGGAAAACTCAAAAAGACCCCAAAACTTGCAAGGATTTTACATGAGATAATTGATTATATAAAAAAATCTAATTTAAATAATTTGATTGGGTATGAGGAAAAAACTAGAAAATCCTTGGCTAACAATAACAAAAATCAATTTAATTTAAATTAAAATATTAAAATTGAAAATAGGAATACAATATAATTACAAACTAGAGTAGTTATCTGATTTTAGTCTGAGAAAGGTTTATGACTAAGTTCAAATGCAAAAAAAATGAAATTTGATACATTACATAGGATTTTTAAAATTTATTAATCTAAAGCATTAAAAAAGAAAATTCTGTAATTAAAAATAAATGACAATTAATATGATTGATGAATCAGTAAGAAAAAGCTGAATCACCTAATGGGGAAAGGGATAAAGTATCAAGAGAGGAAATTAAAAAATAAAAAGTTTTGCATTAGCTGAAGTATATATTAAATATTCATACCCTATTAATAATGAGCATCATTTTTAAATTAAATTGGAAAAATTGTAACATTGTAAAAATATTACCAAAGTCATAAGGCAATATCATTTACTGGTGTTGGATTTAGACATTAGAAAAATTTCTCAAGAAATAAAATGTGTTAGTGTACATTTCTTTGAGCTTCATATTTTTTCACAGAGTAATTAAACATCTTAGTAATTATCTCATTGAAAATTTGAAAATGTGGAAAAATATGTAAGAAAATGAATACTATTAAAAACTGAAAATAACCACAAAATAGAAATTTTTTCCTGACATAAAATCATATGCTTTAGAGGAAAGGTTAATATTATTTCAGTATATATTAAGTGGGGAAAATATCTGGTTTCAAAGCAGTATGTAAAGTATGACCTTGTATGTGTGTGCTCAGTAGTTCAGTTGTGTCACATTCTTTGTTATCCATGGACTGTAGCCCTCCAGACTCTCCTGTCATGGAATTTCGCTGTCCAAGAAAACTGGAGTTTCTGACTTCAGGGGATCTTTCTGACACAGGGATCGAACTTGCATCTCTTGCGTCTCTTGCATCAGTGGGGGGATTCTTTGCCACTGTGCCACCTGGGAAGCTCGTGTGAACCTGACTTTTTCTTAAATATTATATATTCCTGGTACTAGTCATGAACAGAGAAAAAAATATGAAGGAAATACAGTACTTAAATAATAAAATTAATGTAACCATGCTGAAGGTAGGAAAAAGGAATGTGAATACAATTCTACCATATAATAAAATATGTCAAGTAAAACACAATTTAATCTGATTCTAGTTCATAGCCATGAAACAGAAGAAATCTTAAAGTACAGTATCCAAGTAATTATTTGTCACTAATAACTAAAAATGTCACTGTAAACTTCTTGAAAATAAGAGGAAAAAGACATGGCGAATTAGGTGTTTCATAATCATGATAGTCAAATGTCATGTAATACTCATTAAAAAAATTCAAATGTGTTAAGTAATTTGACCTTTTATAGCAATTATAATACCTAGAATATAGCACATATCCTCATTTTACAGACAGAAAAACTGACACATCAAAAGGTGGAATGATAAGAATATAAAAATCCCACAGTTAATTAGACCTAGCAGTAAGAATTGGATTTCAAGCTTTTGGCTTTATAATTATTTCAAGTAGGCTTTTGAAATAGGCTTTTGACATAGACTTTTTCATTTAGCTTTGCCTACTAGCTCCTGGGGAATTATATATGTTTATGTAACTGTTCTAAAATGATAGCAGAGTGTCACGGCATGGCAAGCATATAGATGCCTTGTCTTACTGATTCTTTTGTATAGGCATTTCTCCAAACAAATTGATCTTTATTCTCATTCTAATACACTAAGCTGAAGACACTTTTGCCTTTGATGTGATTTTTTATACTGCTCTAGTTTATAGAAATTCATTTCTTCCAGTTTCTGAGCTTCAGCATATTAGAATTTTGAAGCTCCCTTCCGTTAAGTTCTTTCGTCTTTCAATGTTTTTTGTTATTATTTTCCTTTGAGTTATCAGTGCCTTTAAGGGATTTTCTGGTGGCTTAGATGCTACAGACACCACCTGCAATGCAGGACACCTGGGTTTGATCCCTGGGTTGGGAAGATCCCCTGGAAAAGGGAATGGCAACACACTCAGTATTTTTGCCTGGAGAATTCTGTGGACAGAGGTGTCTGGTGGGCTATAGTCCATGAGGTCACAAAGAATTAGATATGACTGAGTGACTAACACTTTCACACTTAGATGAACCTTACTGTCATCACACTAGTAGATATTTTTTTCAAACCTGAAATACTCTAGGAACCTTCATAATTGGCCTAATGTCTTTTAGAAGATTTTTCAGACCACCATCATAAAGGTGCTGCTGCTGTAGCTGTGTGCTTCAGTCGTGTCCGACCTTGTGCAACCCCACAGACGGCAGCTCCCCAGGCTCCGCCGTCCCTGGGACTCTCCAGGCAAGAACACTGGAGTGGGCTGCCATTTCCTTCTCCAATGCACGACAGTGAAAAGTGAAAGTGAAGTCGCTCAGTCGTGTCTGACCCTCAGCGACCCCATGGACTGCAGCCTTTCAGGCTCCTTCTTTCATGGGGTTTTCCAGGCAAGAGTACTGGAGCGGGGAGACAGTGCCTTCTCCGGAATAAAGGATAACATCTACTGCTGCTAAGTCACTTCAGTCGTGTCCTACTCTGTGCGACCCCATAGATGGCAGCCCACTATGCTCCTCTGTCCCTGGGATTCTCCAGGCAAGAGTGCTGGAGCGGGGAGCCAGTGCCTTCTCCGGAACAAAGGCTAGCATCTACTGAGGTGAGGTGAGGTGAAGTCGCTCAGTCGTGTCCGACTCTTTGCGACCCCATGGACTGTCACCTACTAGGCTTCTCCGTCCATGGGATTCTCCAGGCAAGAACTCTTAAAAGTGTTGCATGGTCATGTTACCCTACTCCTCTGCCGGAAATATTCGCTACTCCTCTGCGGAAAATATTTAATGTTTCAATTATCGTGTTGTCTGCCTTTAGAACAAAAGGAAAACAACTTTATCTTGGCATTCAAAGCCCACCTACAATTTAATTGCAACATAAACTTCAACAGGGTTGACTCTAGTGCATTCCATTTAACCAGAAGCAATCAGTCATTCTTCAGCAAGCATCACCTTATAGGCTCTTTATCTTTGCTCTTTCAATTGCTTTTCTTCCTTACAGGTGTCTGTGGTGTTTTTGTTTTTAATTTATGTTTTATCTTTGATCTTTTTGATACTGAGAAAAGTTAACAGAATCTGTGTTTTCTTTGTCCTTTCTCTGAATATGCATGTTCTCCATTGATAACCTTATTGTTACAACAGTTATGGCCATGCAAGTGATCAGGAAAACTTGAGATAGATCATTTTGGCATAGCAACTTTTTCAACATTGATACTTATTCTGAGTAGTAAGAAATCCTGAAAGAGATCTTTTGGAAGATTCTGGAAACAGAAGGCAAGATATTCAAGTTTACTCTTTGTTTACCAGTGTAAAATTGCATAGGAAGGGGAGGTTGACTCTATAATGCTATGCATTATAGTCGCTCAGTTGTGTGCGACTCCGTATGACGCCATGGATTATAGCCTGCCAGGCTCCTCAGTCCATGGGGATTCTCCAAAGCAGGAATAGTGGAATGGGTTGCCATGCATTCTCCAAGGGATCTTCCCAGCCCATGGATCGAACCCAGGTATCCCTCATTGTGGGCAGATTCTTTGCCATCTGAGCCACCAGCGGAACCCTGACTCTATAATATTCATCCTTAATTTTAAAAACACCATATCAATTGTTATTTTCACAATTGAAATGGAATTATTTAGAATTCCAAATATGTCATCCAACACTTTTTACCTATAAATACATATGATATAATAAATGATACAGTCATTAGACCATAGCATAGCAAATATTAGAAGCAAGTTATTGGGCATTTGAGTGCTTTTAATACAGAATTCATGCATGACATGAGCATATTCTTTTTCATATTCAAGAATACATTTCAATAAAATAGGGCATTCTATGGAGTAAGGATAGATTATGTAATCATTTACTTTGTTTCTATTCATTCCATTTTTATCATTATTGTATGTATATTTAAAACCCAACTGAGGAAATAGCAACTCCTGGCTACCAAGAGAGATAGAGAATGGCTTTGTGATCCATTCTGTGGCTCAGTGATTCTGTTCTGAGAGCTGTCATTTTGCTGATAGGTGAAGACAGGTAGAAGGGCTGGGAGTATGTTGAGTCTCTTTCTAAGAGGTCCTTAGCCAGTGGCTGACTCGTGAAAATGCAATTCCACTGCCTACAGTTAAGAAGAAGTGCTGAGCTCTCTCAGAAAGCACTTGTACCTTGGAGACCTCTTGTGGTATATCTGGCTAAACTTTAGACTCTACCTGAAATCACAGCTTTGCAGGTCTTTGACCCCATTTCTTGTCCTGTTTCCTCCATTTTCTTTCCAGTGTCTCTTGGAAGAACTTCCTTTATTAAAACACTAGCCCAAGATTTCTGGTTGCAAATTTATTTCTGGGAAATTCACTGAGTATATGGTTGATTAGCAAAAGCAAAGTTTGGAACATGCTATCCAAAGTGTAGTCCTCAGATCAACAACAGTAGCAGCATCTGGAAGGCTATTAGAAATGCAAATTCTGTGGCCTCACCCCAGATGTAGTGAATAAAATTTCTAGGAGGTATGTCAGAGAAATTTGTGTTTTAAGAAGTTCTCCAGATGGTTTTTATGGTTGCTAAAGTTTAAGAACCACTTGTCTGGAAATTCATCTTCTAACTCACAGGCCACAGCTTTTTAATATATTTGTTTCTTCCCTCTACCCTTGTCTGTTCCTCTGACATTCTCCTCTCATTTTTTAAACCTATATTTTCTTCCATCTTTCCTTTCTTGCTTCCTTCTCTCTCTGTCTGTTCCTTCTTTCCTGTTACCTATTCGTCTGCCTGTCATTTATTATTTATCATCATCTTGTTAACAGAACAAAAAAATACATGTGTCTGTAAATAAAGACAGTTTTATTTATTTGTTTGCCTTTTCCTCTACCCATGTTATAGGATTACCAACAACTTTAAAGAGTTTCCTTACCTTCTTCCAGGGAAAGAAGATTGATCAGATTTTTCACTCTGGTAATCCTAAGCAAATGATGAGCAGTTTAGATCATAAGTAACTGTTAGTTACTTGCTTTCTCTCACTTCTTTTCTTTTAAGAATAAAAACAGATAAATCAGATATCCTTTTAAGAATAAAAACAATTAATAAGAAATAGAATAATCTGAATTTATTTCATGTGAGAGAAGACTTTATACATGGAGATCACCAGATGATCAATCTGAAATCAGATTGATTATATTATTTGTAGCCAAAGATGGAGAAGTTCTATAAAGTCAGAAAAAAACAAGACCAGAAGCTGACTGTGGCTCAGATCATGAACTCCTTATTGTCAAATTCAAACTTAAATTGAAGAAAGTAGAGAAAACCACTAGATAATACAGGTAGAACCGAAATCAAATACCTTACAGTTATACAGTGGAAGTGACAAATAGATTCACGGGATTAAATCTGATAGACAGAGTACCTGAAGAACTATGGATGGATGATCATGACAATGTACCAGAGACAGGGATAAAGACCATCCCCAAGAAAAAGAAATGCAAAAAGGCAACATGGTTGTCTGAGGAGGCCTTAAAAAATAGCTTTGAGAAGAAGAGAAGCTAAAGGCAAAGGAGAAAAAGAAAGGTATACCCATTTGAATGCAGAGTTCCAGAGAATAGCAAGGAGAGATACGAAAACCTTCCTCAGGGATCAGTGCAAAAAAATAGAGGAAAATAATAGATTGGGAAAAACTAAAGATCTCTTCAAGAAAATTAAAGGTGCCAAGAGACTATTTCATGCAAAGCTGGGCACAATGAAGGACAGAAATGGTATGGACCTAATAGAAGCTAAAGAAATTAAGAAGAGGTGGCAAGACTACACAGAACTATACAAAAAAGATCTTCATGACCCAGATAAACATGATGATGTGGTCACTCACCTAGAGCCAGACATCCTGGAATGCAAAGTCAAGTGGGCCTTAGGAAGCATCACTACAAACAAAGCTAGTAGAGCTGATGGAATTCCAGCGGAGCCATTTCACATCCTAAAGGATGGTGCTGTTAAAGTGCTGTAATCAATATGCCAGAAAATTTATAAAACTCAGCAGTAGCAACAAGACTGGAAAAGGTCAGTTTTCATTCCAATTCCAAAGAAAGACAATGACAAATAATGTTCAAAGTACTTCACAGTTTCACTCATCTCACACGCTAGCAAAGTGATGCTCAAAATTCTTCAGGCCAGGCTTCAACAGTACGTGAACTGTGAAACTCCAGATGTTCAAGCTGGGTTTAGAAAAGGCAGAGGAACCAGAAATCAAATTGAGAAAATGCATTGAATCATAAAAAGCAAGAGAGTTCCAGAAAAACATTTACTTCTGCTTAGTTCGTAGTGATGCTTTCTAAGGTCCACTTGACTTCACATTACACTTTATATTTTTGGGCTCGAAAATCTCTGCAGATGGTGACTGCAGCCATGAAATTAGAAGATGCTTACTCCTTGGAAGAAAAGTTATGACCAACCTAGATAGTATATTCAAAAGTAGAGACATTACTTTGCCGACTAAGGTCCGTCTAGTCAAGGCTATGGTTTTTCCTGTGGTCATGTATGGATGTGAGAGTTGGACTCTGAAGAAAGCTGAACGCTGAAGAATTGATGCTTTTGAACTGTGGTGTTAGAGAACACTCTTGAGAATCCCTTGGACTGCAAGCAGATCCAACCAGTCCATTCTGAAGGAGATCAGCCCTGGGATTTCTTCAGCAGAAATGATGCTAAAGGTGAAACTCCAGTACTTTGGCCACCTCATGCGAAGAGTTGACTCATTGGAAAAGACTCTGATGCTGGGGAGCGATTGGGGGCAGGAGGAGAAAGTGATGACCGAGGATGAGATGGCTGGATAGCATCACTGACTCGATTGACGTGAGTCTGAGTGAACTCCGGGAGATGGTGATGGATAGGGAGGCCTGGTGTGCTGCGATTCATGGGGTCACAAAGAGTCAGACATGACTGAGCGACTGAACTGAACTGAACTGAATTTACTATTAATGCCTTCTAATGTATATTTTTAATTTTTATTGTATTCTTCAGCTGTGATAAGTTTTCTTTTTATATCTTCTAACTCTTATTTTAAGTTCTAATTGTGTTCCACTATTCTTTCAAGTTTGGTGAGCATTTATGGCTGCTGCTTTAAACTCTGTATCAGTTAAAATTATTTATCTCCATTTCATTAGTTTTTTTTTTCAGGAGATTTATCTTGTTTTGTTTTTTTTTTTTTTTTTTTTTTTTTTTTTTTTTTTTACATTTTTCCCTTTCTTTTT
>SJYX01001536.1:145011-162161 GCA_006410675.1 Oreotragus oreotragus
GTTTTTTTTTTCAGGAGATTTATCTTGTTTTTTTTTTTTTTTTTTCATATGGAACATATTCCCCTATCTTCTCA
Organism: Oreotragus oreotragus; assembly: GCA_006410675.1. NCBI lineage: Eukaryota > Metazoa > Chordata > Mammalia > Artiodactyla > Bovidae > Oreotragus > Oreotragus oreotragus. Next base: position 145,086 of record SJYX01001536.1, read on the forward strand.
TTTTTTTGACTTTCTGTGCTTGTCTCTATGAATTAGACATAGCAGTTACCTTTACCAATGTTAAGTGCACCCCTGTGCAGGACATCCCTATGCTGCATATGCTTAGTGGCTTTGACAGGCCCACTAGGGTTGAATAGGGCACAGGCCAATATGATTTTTGGAGGCAGTTCACGGTTGCCACCTCAGTAGTGACATTTAGAATCAAAGAGGCTAGAGCACAGGCCATCCTATTACCGTGATGCATACCAGTTGTCACCTTGACATGACGTTTGGAGCTGGATCTGAGTCTCAATAGAGACGGCCTTTGCTTGCTAGCTAAAGCACCAGATGCTTTTTAATCTGTTGCCTCTGTGTCGGGACTTGGAGAGATGAGTTTGTGTACAGACTCTTTAGTGTATAGTATTGGTTTCCTACAGCCCTCTAGCTGTCCTGTTTGTAAACCCCAGTGGTTTCCAAAACCATTTAAGGAGAGATGCATAGATGACACCACCCTCATGTGGTGCAGAAAGTGAAGAAGAACTAAATAGCCTCTTGATGAAAGTGAAAGAAGAGAGTGAAAAACTTGGCTTGAAACTCAACATTCAGAAAACTAAGATCATGGCATCCAGTCCCATCACATCATGGAAAATAGATGGGGAAACAATGGAAAAAGTGACAGAGTTTATTTTTCTGGTCTTCAAAATCACTGCAGATGGTGACTGCAGCCAAGAAATTAAAACATGTTTGTTCCTTGGGAAAAAAGGTCTGACCAACCTAGACAGCATATTCAAAAGCAGAGACATTACTTTGCCAACAAAATTCTGTCTAGTCAAAGCTATGGTTTTTCCAGTAATCATGTATGGATGTGAGAGTTGGACTCTAAAGAAAGCTGAGCACCAAAGAACTGATGCCCTTGAACTGTGGTGTTGGAGAAGACTCTTGAGAGTCCCTTGCATGGCAAGGAGATCCAACCAGTCAATCCTACAGGAAATCTGTCCTGAATGTTTATTGGAAGGACTGATACTAAAACTGAAACTCCAATACTCTGGCCACCTGATGTGAAGAATAACACATTGGAAAAGACCCTAATGCTGGGAAAGATAAAAGGCAGGAGGAGAAGGGAAAGACGGAGGATGAGATGATTTGTTGGCATCACCATCTCAATGAACATGAGTTTGAGTAAGCTCAGGGTGTTGATGATGGACAGGGAAGCCTGGCATGCTGCAGTTCCTTGGGTCACAAAGAGTTGGACACAACTGAGCAACTGAGCTGAACTGATCTTCTTTTTCCCAGTGACCAAATCTGGGATACCCAGTGTGGGATTTACTCCTTAGGGAGAACCTCTGAGTTTGTTATTTAACCTTTCTTTTTCTAGTCACCCACTGGGTTTTATAATCTTGACTGGATAGCCTCTCTTACTCTCCTACCCTTCTAAGTGTGATTTTGCTCTTTATAACCTTGGCTGTGGAAGAGCCATTCTGCTAGCCTTCAGGGTATTCTCAGAGAGAGTTGCTTTATATATAGGTGTAGTTTTCTTTGTCTGTGAAAGGAATTGAGCTCAGGGTTTTTCTACTTCACTATCTCGATCCTACCTCTGAAGTCATACTTAATATCAGTGGGTAAGAAATACTCAATGTTATACTGGTATATTTTAAATAAATTTGGTTTAAAAATTAAGATAAATTTGATACCAAAATAAACCTCAGACGGTAAAAATAAATAATAGAATAATAAAATAATGGATGAGAATATAAATATTTTTACTACTGCATGCAAGTATGCATGTTCAGTTGTGTCCAAGTTTTCACAACCCTATGAACTGTAGCCCACCAGACCCCTCTGCCCATGGAATTTCCCCAACCAGAATACTGGAGTGGGTTGCCTTTTCCTCCTCCAGGGGATCCTCCCAAGCCAGGGATCTAACCCATGTTTCCTGCAGCTCCTGCACTGTCCACTGACCCACCTGGGAATCCTGCAAGGTGTCACTATCTCTATGTATACAAGTCAAAAAACATATATGTATATGGATGTTTGGGCTTTCCAGTTAGCACTAGTGGTAAAGAACCAGTCTGCCAATGTAAGAGATGTAAGTGATGCTGGTTCAATCCCTGGGTAGGGAAGATACCATGGAAGAGGGTGTGGCAACCCACTCCAGTATTCATGCCTGGAGAATCCCACTGAAGGAGGAGCCTGGCAGGTTACAGTCCATAGAGTCACAAAGAGTTGAACATGACTGAAGCAACAGCACACATGCACACATATCGATAGTTTATTACAATTTATATTGAAATAATGAAAAAGTTGAAACAACTTAGATATCTAAGAACAGGAAATGCACTGTATGTATTATGACTTAACCATACAGAAGAAAATTACTCAGTCTTCAAACAGCATAGAAATGTTTATAGAAATTATAAACATTAAAAAATTCTTAAAAATATACAGTGAACAGCAAAGTATATACACATTTTTATCTTTTCAGAGGAAAAAAGAAAATAAATCTTTGAAAAATATGGATTTAAAGTTAATATCTATTAACTGAAGATGATACAGTGATTCCTTCTTTCATCTTTAAGTTTTCAAGTTTTAATTTTTGCATTTTCTAATGTAACCACGGCTTCCCTTGTGGCTCAGTGGTAAAGAATATGCCTGCAATGCAGGAGACAAATGTTCGATCCCTTTGTTGGGAAGATCCCCTGGAGAAGGAAGTGGCAACACATTCCAGAATTCTTTACTTGGAAATCTCATGGATAGAAGAGCCTGGCAGTCTACAGTCCATGGGGCTGCAAGAGTTGTACATGATTTAGTGACTAAACAACAAAACCAGCAATGCTTTAAGCTTTTACTATGATACTTTTATAATGTTACTACAATGTTTTTACAATGTAACTATACCTAATATATCTACTGTAATATAAATAAAAGCATTTTAAATAAAAGATTTTAATTCCTTTTTTAACCTCTGTGTAAAGCCAGTACTTAAAAATTTTAAAGCATTTTATATTGCTTACCTTAAATGTTGTAAAATTCAAATTCACAGAATAAAATTAGTTATAAAATTTAATCACTTTAAATCTGTTCATAAGAATGGGCTTCCCTGGTAGCTCAGCTGGTGAAAAATTGGCCTGCAATGCAGGAGACCTGGGTTCGATCCCTGGGTTGGGAAGACTCCCTGAAGAAGGGAATGGCTACCTGCTCCAGTATTCTGGCCTGGAGAATTCCATAGACTGTATGGGGTCACAAAGAGTTGGAGATGACTGAGTGACTTTGACGTTTATTTTTCCATTAATAAGAATATGTATAAAAATTAGTTATAGCTATTTATTTTGTGTGCTTAATGCTACCAATTAGCCTCTTTGCTGAAAAGTGTGCAGTTGGCCTCCTAATCTTTATGTTCTTATTTCTCTGTCAATCAACTTTCACTGAAAAGGCATTTATAATATCTTGTACTAAGAAACAATGATAACAAACAAACAAACAAAAACTGGGGATTTTTTTGTCTGGTTTTCTTTTCCTTAACTCCTTGAAGTTTCCTTTTATAGACAGATTGCTATAAAATCTTATCCTGGTTTGGAAGATGTAATTGTTGCAAGGCTTAAGGGATCTTTGTATTGTCACATTTAGATCAATAACTCATGTTAAAATATAACTCTATTAAGCAGGGAGAAATCTGACTTCTTCTCAAATGTAAACACATAAAACAATCAGAACTTCTGATTACATCTAGTTTCAAGCAATTTCTTGGGAAAGTATTCTAAATAAGGTGGGTCATGCATAACATTAATTGCAATTCCTGGAGTTTCCAAAATGATTCAAGGGTGCCTCAGATCACTTAATAATTACCAGAATACATTGTCTTCACTCGGTTAGGTCACTGAAAGAGAGCTTGAATTACTCTTCATAGCAGTCAAATGTAGGAAACTGACACATTTTCTACTGACCATCTGGTGAACTGTATATCAGATCAGCAATATGAGTTCACTCTTAAATTTTANCTTTACTTGGAAATCTCATGGATAGAAGAGCCTGGCAGTCTACAGTCCATGGGGCTGCAAGAGTTGTACATGATTTAGTGACTAAACAACAAAACCAGCAATGCTTTAAGCTTTTACTATGATACTTTTATAATGTTACTACAATGTTTTTACAATGTAACTATACCTAATATATCTACTGTAATATAAATAAAAGCATTTTAAATAAAAGATTTTAATTCCTTTTTTAACCTCTGTGTAAAGCCAGTACTTAAAAATTTTAAAGCATTTTATATTGCTTACCTTAAATGTTGTAAAATTCAAATTCACAGAATAAAATTAGTTATAAAATTTAATCACTTTAAATCTGTTCATAAGAATGGGCTTCCCTGGTAGCTCAGCTGGTGAAAAATTGGCCTGCAATGCAGGAGACCTGGGTTCGATCCCTGGGTTGGGAAGACTCCCTGAAGAAGGGAATGGCTACCTGCTCCAGTATTCTGGCCTGGAGAATTCCATAGACTGTATGGGGTCACAAAGAGTTGGAGATGACTGAGTGACTTTGACGTTTATTTTTCCATTAATAAGAATATGTATAAAAATTAGTTATAGCTATTTATTTTGTGTGCTTAATGCTACCAATTAGCCTCTTTGCTAAAAAGTGTGCAGTTGGCCTCCTAATCTTTATGTTCTTATTTCTCTGTCAATCAACTTTCACCGAAAAGGCATTTATAATATCTTGTACTAAGAAACAATGATAACAAACAAACAGACAAAAACTGGGGATTTTTTTGTCTGGTTTTCTTTTCCTTAACTCCTTGAAGTTTCCTTTTATAGACAGATTGCTATAAAATCTTATCCTGGTTTGGAAGATGTAATTGTTGCAAGGCTTAAGGGATCTTTGTATTGTCACATTTAGATCAATAACTCATGTTAAAATATAACTCTATTAAGCAGGGAGAAATCTGACTTCTTCTCAAATGTAAACACATAAAACAATCAGAACTTCTGATTACATCTAGTTTCAAGCAATTTCTTGGGAAAGTATTCTAAATAAGGTGGGTCATGCATAACATTAATTGCAATTCCTGGAGTTTCCAAAATGATTCAAGGGTGCCTCAGATCACTTAATAATTACCAGAATACATTGTCTTCACTCGGTTAGGTCACTGAAAGAGAGCTTGAATTACTCTTCATAGCAGTCAAATGTAGGAAACTGACACATTTTCTACTGACCATCTGGTGAACTGTATATCAGATCAGCAATATGAGTTCACTCTTAAATTTTAATTATTCTTCAGACATTGGTGAAGAAAAATAAATGAATAGCTTTAAACTGTTATTTCATGAGGGAAGGTCAGGCTCAGCAACAAGAGGAAAGTGAACAGCTTCTTATGAATGTTAAACAGAGGACAAGAAAAATTGTTCTGTAATAATAGAATCTTCCCTCATTCCCAACTGATGTTCATGTGATTGACTAAGAATTATGACATGCACCTCGATCCTTCATTTCTCATTTTAATTTACACTGTCACATATTTTAAATATGTAATAAAGGTGACTTTGTTAAATAAAATTATGCAAAATGAGACAAAGAAGATACTTAGAGGATTGTAGGCAAGAAGTAGCAACTGTTCCTAAATGCACTTTATAGTACTTCTTATTTTGTATTTTTGCAAATGCAAACTACACACACTCATATAGGAATTCTATTATTTTATTTATACTCTTTCACATTTTTCTTTCTTGTTGCTATTTTATGGTAGTATAATCCTCTTTTTGTTCTAGTTTTTCTGTTTGTTTGTTTGTTTCTGCCTCTTCATTGCTCACATTAAACACCAAGTACTGTGGTCTGAGTTACTAACTCAATATGAATCCTTCTACATTTTTCTCTGTATAGTCTTCATGTGTATATGTGTGTGAGTGCAAACCCATAATATAAATGCACATATATGAGTTTGTCATTCATTCATAAAAGTATATTGTTTTGTATCTTGCTTTTATCATTCAAATATGTCCCATAGAAATGCTTGCAAGTCATTTGGTATATTTCTACTTATCCTTAAATATTCCCTGGTACAGATGTAGCACAAGGTCATTAACCATCTGACTACAGAGGAGAATTCAATTTGTTTTAATTCTTTTACAATTATTCTGCAATAAATACTTCTATAAATATAATTTCACTTGTATCATTAAATATACTTGATAGTTCCAAGAAATAGAATATTGGATTTGTAATATCTTGTCAAAGAAAATATATGTATTTCTGAATTTTATAGATTTGACTACTTGATATCAAAAAGCACTATAACAACTTATATTTTCACCAGCAAAGATTTTTGTTTGCTTGTTAACTTTTTTTTTTTTTTACTTTTTTAGTGAAAATCTCAAAATGAAATTTTGCTGTAATGAAATAAGTTTATAGAGTGCTTATTATTGAGTACTGGTGAGTCTGAACATTGTCACATATGCTTTTGGATATTTTGCAGTCATTCTCTGCTTGCTGGTAGAATTAAATCTTTCCAACCTATCCTTTGTACCTTTAATTCATCTATGGTATTTCCACAAACTGTCTTAATCTTTTTATAATTAAATAATCTCAATTTTTTCATAGTTTTAGATTTAAAGTCTTTGTCTTCCCTTAAAGATGCATTATGCATACAATTTAAGAGAAATCTTAAAGACTTTTTTACATTTAAATATTTATTTAGTCCAAATTATTTTATTTTCTCAAATTCATTTTCTGAAACCTTAGCACAACCAAGTTCTCTGTGAGAAAATTTTACGAGGGGAAAAAAAATTGAAGCTTCTGAGGTTAAGGTCTCCATTCTTGAAGAGTCTGAATCTAGTTCTAGGGGAATAATCGTCAATTTATTAGTGTATGTGGTGTAACACAGGAGAATAGTTTTATATTTTTTTAGATATCCAGCTATCATTCTTGATGACAGTAAACACCTTTTTTTTTTTTTTTACTTTTTTAGTGAAAATCTCAAAATGAAATTTTGCTGTAATGAAATAAGTTTATAGAGTGCTTATTATTGAGTACTGGTGAGTCTGAACATTGTCACATATGCTTTTGGATATTTTGCAGTCATTCTCTGCTTGCTGGTAGAATTAAATCTTTCCAACCTATCCTTTGTACCTTTAATTCATCTATGGTATTTCCACAAACTGTCTTAATCTTTTTATAATTAAATAATCTCAATTTTTTCATAGTTTTAGATTTAAAGTCTTTGTCTTCCCTTAAAGATGCATTATGCATACAATTTAAGAGAAATCTTAAAGACTTTTTTACATTTAAATATTTATTTAGTCCAAATTATTTTATTTTCTCAAATTCATTTTCTGAAACCTTAGCACAACCAAGTTCTCTGTGAGAAAATTTTACGAGGGGAAAAAAAATTGAAGCTTCTGAGGTTAAGGTCTCCATTCTTGAAGAGTCTGAATCTAGTTCTAGGGGAATAATCGTCAATTTATTAGTGTATGTGGTGTAACACAGGAGAATAGTTTTATATTTTTTTAGATATCCAGCTATCATTCTTGATGACAGTAAACACCTTGTTTACCTACTGAGTTGGAATATGCTATCATATACACTGGAATTTTATTTTTGTGAATTTCTTATTTTACTCTATTGACTTTTTTTTTCACAGTTTCCATATAAATTTGCAGTAAATTTATAAGTTTTCTAACATCTCGTAAAGCGTGTCCCCTTTTGCCATTATTATTTAGCAAAAAACGTCATTCTTTTTCATGCATTTATTCTTTCTTTTAAAATTTAAGGTCTTATCTCCACACCATCTCCCACCCCAAAACAATAAAAAGCACATCAACAACAAAAATGCCACGAGTCTTCTGCTTTCATAATATTTTAAATGTACAGTAAATCTTGAGAAAATAAGCCTCTGGTTGAAAGCATAGCATCACTTTCATTTGTTGAAATCTTTTTTATGTCCTTTATGATTAGAGTTTCCTTCACACTTTCTTCTGGACTATTCTTACAAAATACACTCATGAGCTCTTTCTAGGTGATATTGCAGTTATGAATAGAAAAGCATTTTTTTTTAAAATTTCCATTTGATTTTTCAGGTAATTGCTGATGGGATAGAGAAGAGCTAGGGTTTTATTTTTTATTGTTTAATGTATTTACCTTGTATGGAGGCAACATACAAAAGTCGATTATTAACTTTAATGGCTTTTCATTAGTCTTTCATATTATAAACATAAATAGGGTATTGTCTCTACTTTTATGATGTTATTTAATTTTCTTATTGCATTCACTAGATCCTCTAAAACATTATTGATCTTAAAAATGGAGTTAGTTAGTATCCCTGTCCACTTCCTCATATTACTGAAAATGCTTTTAAGTGGTTTGGCATTTATAGGCATGTTTGCTGTCAGTTTTAATGGTCTTCTATTTTTGTAATTTTCAGAGTTTTTATTTTAAGCGGCTGCTCTACTTTATCAAATGCCTTTGCATTTATTTTTTTCATTAATGAATGTGAGATTATGTTGATAGATTTTTTTTTTTAACTAACCACCTCTGGATTCATGTAATACATGCTACTTTAAAATAATTTCTTTATATTAATGTCTACTATTTGCCATTATTTTAGTATAGTTTTTGTAACTATGTTCATAAAGTTTTATCTGTATGTGTTTATTTTTTAATTTCAAACTACAAGTTCATTGAAGGTATTTTAAGATTGCCTACAAGAAAAAGCATACAATCAAAAATATATAATCTCACTAACAGAAATAAAGACTTTAACATAATGTTTTTATATTTTTCCAGAAAATATTCTTTAAAATTTTGACATTCTGTTTTGTATACTTGTAAACTGTGTTTCACTTAGCTAAATATTTCTTTCCATGACATTGTATATGCATCTATTTTTCATTTGAGGGTTGACTTTATGTTCTATTATGATTTTATGAAAGCATTCTAAACTCTTCCATTTGATTGGACCTTTATTTGATTTTTCCAGTTGTCTTGTGAATAATACTGCTAAGTAAAATTGTCAGGTCAAAAAGTATGTGCCTATTTTTTGCCCTCCCCCATCCCCCAGGCAGTATATGAGAAAGCAGTAGTCTCTGAAACCTAACAACAGAGAGACTGTACATATGTTTGTGTATATTCTGTATTAATAACTGATTTTTCAATGTTCATTCATATATTTATCAAATATTTATTAAGTACCAGATAGGTGACAACGTAGTGTTTAGGTATCATTAATTTTACATAAGTATAGGTAGATAAATGTAGATCAAATAGATATAATATTTGGCTATAGATATAGATACAGGTGGAACTGCTGGTAAAGAATCCACTTGCCAATGCATGAGATGTAGGAGATGTGGGTTTGACCCCTGGAAAATGAAATGGCACTCCACTCCAGTATTCTTGCCTGGGAAGTACCATGGGCAGAGGAGCCTTGTGGGCTGCAGTCCAAGAGGTAGCAAAGAGTCATACACACTTGAGCGCCTGAGCATACCTGACATTGGTACAGATACAGGTACCATCTTGATCATATTTTAGATCAGTGCTACCAAACTGTGGTCTGCAAATAGTTATGGGTACATAAACATAAACTTATATAAAACATTTAGAACATTTTCTAGCAATTTAACAGAGAAATTTTGTTTCTTGAATTTAAATATGAGATGTGGGCTTCTATATATATATATATTAAATTTTTTATAATTATCTTCATTATATTTTATAAAATTGCATATTCATGATTGATTAAAAAAACAGCTAATCTCTTACAATAGGTAGCTTAAGAAACAATATTGTAGTAAATTGTATATTTTTCCTATTGTAGTTACAAAAATCCACATAAAAATAATACATAAAACACACATAGAAGTAAATCCACATGAAAGTCATGTAAATAAATAAATATTTTTTCATAGCAAGGAATAATTTCTGCTAATATTTTTGGTGAAAGTAATGTTCTAAAGCCTGGCAGGAAGTACCTAGTATTAAAATGAGCTCATTATTGACAGAATTTAAGAAATATACTAGTTACAAAAACTTAAGGTTAATGGCAAGAGAAGCTGAAAAACTCCAGAGTTGGAACTAGTGTGAAGCCATCATCTCTCCTGAGTCTGAACAGGAGAAAGATGTTACTGGAAGTCTGTGTGAATTCTGGTATGGGATTTAACTATTTGACCTGAATTACATATGGCCTTTGGTCAAAGGATGTAACCTCTGTCAAATGGTAGTGGTTCTTCTTTTCAAGAAGAGAGCTGAGGAATAACCAATTTCAATCATCTCCCTCCTTTCCAACTTTGTCAATAGCTTACATTGGCCCAACTGATTGGAAGCCAGGGTGCAGGAGAGCCCATTGATGTAGTTCTAGGGCAGGGAGGAGATGGTGGAGAGTGGATCGGTAGAAGAGAGTAAAAAATATAACATCTAATGCACATGATTTGCATTATTTGGGGTAGTATACAAGTCAGTTCAGTTCAGTTCAGTAGCTCAGTCATGTCTGACTCTTTGCGACCTCATGAATTGCAGCATGCCAGGCCTCCCTGTCCACCACCAACTCCCAGAGTTCACTCAGATTCACATCCATCAAGTCAGTGATGCCATCCAGCCATCTCATCCTCGGTCGTCCCCTTCTCCTCCTGCCCCCAATCCCTCCCAGCATCAAAGTATTTTCCAATGAGTCAACTCTTCGCATGAGGTGGCCAAAGTACTGGAGTTTCAGCTTTAGAATCAATCCTTCCAAAGGAATTCCAGGGCTGATATCCTTCAGAATGGATTGGTTGGATCTCTTTGCAGTCCAAAGGACTCTCAAGAGTCTTCTCCAACACCACAGTTCAAAAGCATCAGTTCTTTGGCACTCAGCCTTCTTCACAGTCCAACTCTCACATCCATACATGACTACTGGAAAATCATAGCCTTGACTAGAAGGACCTTAGTCAGCAAAGTAATGTCTCTGCTTTTGAATATGCTATCTAGGTTGGTCATAACTTTTCTTCCAAGGAGTAAGCGTCTTTTAATTTCATGGCTGCAGTCACCATCTGCAGTGATTTTGGAGCCCCCCAAAATAAAGTCTGACACTGTTTCCATTGTTTCCCCATCTAATTCCCATGAAGTGATGGGACCGGATGCCATGATCTTTGTTTTCTGAATATTGAGCTTTAAGCCAACTTTTTCACTCTCCTCCTTCACTTTCATCAAGAGGCTTTTTAGCTCCTCTTCACTTTTTGCCATAAGGCTGGTGTCATCTGCATATCTGAGGTTATTGATATTTCTCCTGGCGATCTTGATTCCATCTTGTGTTTCTTCCAATCCAGCGTTTCTCATGATGTACTCTGCATATAAGTTAAAAAAGCAGGGTGACAATATACAGACTTGATGCACTCCTTTTCCTATTTGGAAACAGTCTGTTGTTCCATGTCAAATTCTAACTCTTGCTTCCTGACCTGCATACAGATTTCTCAAGAGGCAGGTTAGGTGGTCTGGTATTCCCATCTCAGAATTTTCCACAGTTTATCGTGATCCACATAGTCAAAGGTTTGGTGTAGTCAATAAAGCAGAAGTAGATGTTTTTCTGGAACTCTTTTGCTTTTTCCACGATCCAGCGGATGTTGGCAATTTGATCTCTGGCTCCTCTGACTTTTCTAAAACCAGCTTGAACATCAGGAAGTTCACGGTTCACATATTGCTGAAGCCTGGCTTGGAAAATTTTGAGCATTACTCTACTAGCATATGAGATGAGTGCAATTGTGAAGTAGTTTGAGCATTCTTTGGCATTGCCTTATACAAGTCAAAAAATATATAAATAATGTTTAGAATATATTATCAAAATGTTTTTATATCCTGTATCTAATTTTTCTGTTATGGTGATTATTTCCTTTTAAGTAATATATTTGTCAACATCATTTTGATAGCTGATTGCATTTTTTAATTAATTTATTTTTTAATAGGAGGCTAATTACTTTACAATATTGTGGTGGCTTTTGCCATACATTCACATGAATCAGCCATGGGTGTACATATATTCCCCATCCTGACACTCCTTCCCATCTCCCTCCCATCCCATCCCTCAGGGTCATCCCAGTGCACTATCCCTGAGCACCCTGTCTCATGTATCAAACCTAGACTGGTGATCTATTTCACATACGATAATATACATGTTTCAATACTATTCTCTCAAATCATCCCACCCTCGCCTTCTCCCACAGAGTCCAAAAGTTTGTTCTTTACATATGTGTCTCTTTTGCTGTCTCGCATATAGGGTCATTGTTACCATCATTTTAAATTCCATATATATGTGTTAGTACACTGTATTGGTGTTTTTCTTTCTGACTTATTTTGCTCTCTATAATAGGCTCCAGTTTCATCCACCTCATTAGAACTGATTCAAATGCATTCTTTTTAATAGTTGAGTAATATTCCATTGTGTATATGTACTACAGCTTTCTTATCCATTCATCTGCCAATGGACATCTAGGTTGCTTCCATGTCTTGGCTATTGTAGACAGTGATGCGATGAACATTGGGGTGCATGTGTCTCTTTCAATCCTGGTTTCCTCGGTGTGTTTGCCCAGCAGTGGGATTACTGGATCATATGGCAGTTCTATTTCCAGTTTTTTAAGGAATCTCCACACTGTTCTCCATAGTGACTGTACTAGTTTGCATTCCCACTAACAGTTTAAGAGGGTCCCTTTTTCTCCTCACCCTCTGCAGCACTGATTGTAGACTTTTTGATAGCAGCCATTCTGACCAACTTGAGATGGTATCTCATTGTTGCTTTGATTTGTAATTCTCTGATAATGAGTGATGTTGAGCATCTTTTCCTGTGTTTGCTAGCCATCTGTATGTCTTCTTTGAAGAAATATCTGTTTAGTTCTTTGGCCCACTTTTTATTGGGTCACTTATTTTTCTGGAATTGAGCTGCAGGAGTTGTTTGTAAATTTTTGAGATTAATTCTTTGTCAGTTGCTTCATTTGCTATTATTTTCTCTTATTCCTAATGTTGTCTTTTCACCTTGCTTATTGCTTCCTTCATTGTTTGATTAGGTCCCATTTGTTTATTTTTGCTTTTATTTCCATTACTCTGGGAGGTGGGTCATAGAGGATCCTGCTATGATTTATGTCAGAAAGTGTTTTGTTTTTGTTTTCCTCTAGGAGTTTTATAATTTCTGGCCTTACATTTAAATCTTTAATCCGTTTTGAGTTTATTTTTGTATGTGTTGTTAGAAAGTGTTCTAGTTCCATTCTTTTGCAAGTAGTTAACCAATTTTTCCAGCACCACTTGTTAAAGAGATTGTCTTTTCTCCATTGTATATTCTTGCCTCCTTTGTCAAAGATATGGTGTCCATAGGTGTATGGCTATATCTCTGGGCTTTCTATTTTGTTCCACTGATCTATGTTCGGTCTTTGTGCCAGTACCATACTGTCTTGATGACTATAGCTTTGTAGTATAGCCTGAAGTTGGGCAGATTTATTCCTGCAGTTCCATTCTTCTTTCTCAAGATTAATTTGGCTATTCTAGGTTTTTTTTTGTAATTCCACACAAACTGTGAAATTATTTGTTCAAGTTCTCTGAAAAATACCATTGATAGTTTGATAGGGGTTGCATTGAATCTATAGATTGCTTTAGGTAGTACACTCATTTTCATTATATTGATTCTTCCAGCTCATGAACATGGTATATTTGTCCATCTATTTGTGTCATCTTTGATTTCTCATCAGTGTTTTATAGTTTTCTATATATAGGTCTTTTGATTCTTTGGGTAGATTTATTCCTAAATATTTTGTTCTTTTCCTTTCAATGGTGAATGGAATTGTTTCCTTAATATCTCTTTTGCTCATTGTTAGTGTATAGGAATGTAAGGGACTTCTGTGTGTTAATTTTATATCCTGCAACTTTACTATATTCATTGATTAGCTCTAGTAATTTTCTGGTGGATTCTTTAGGGTTTTCTATATAGAGGATCATGTCATCTGCAAATAGTGAGAGTTTTACTCTTCTTTTCCAATCTGGATTCTTTTTATTTCTTTTTCTTCTCTGATTGCTGTAGCTAAATATTCCAAACTATGTTGAATAGTAGTGGTGAGATTGAATATCCCTGTCTTGTTTCTGACTTTAGGGAAAATGCTTTCAATTTTTCACCATTGAGGATAATGTTTACTGTGGGTTTATCATATATGGCTTTTATTATGTTGAAGTATATTCCTTCTATGCTTGCTTTCTGCAGTTTTTATCATAAATGGATGTTGAATTTTATCAAAGGCTTTTTCTGCATCTATTGACATAATCATATGGGTTTTTTTTTAATCTTCAAATTTGTTAATGTGGTGTATCATATTGATTGATTTGTGAATATTGAAGAATCCTTGCATCTCTGGGATAAAGCCCACTTGATCATGATGTATGATCTTTTTAATATGTTGTTGGATTCTGTTTGCTACAATTTTGTTAAGGGTTTTTGAATCTCTGTTAATCAGTGATATTGGCCTGTAGTTTTCTTTCTTTTTTTTTTTTTTTTTGGCAGCATTTTTGTCTGGTTTTGGTATTAGAGTGATGGTGGCCTCATAGAATGAGTTTGGAAGTTTACCTTCTTCTACCATTTTCTGGAAGAGTTTGAGTAAGATAGGTGTTAGCGCCTCTCTAAATTTTTGATAGAATTCAACTGTGAAGCCATCTGGACTTAGGCTTTTGCTATTTAGAAGATTTCTGATTACAGTTTTGATTTCTGTGCTTGTGATGGGTCTGTTAAGATTTTCTATTTCTTCCTGGTTCAGTTTTGGAAAGTTATAATTTTCTAAGAATTTGTCCGTTTCTTCCAAGTTGTCCATTTTAGTGGCATATAGCTGCTGATAGTAGTCTCTTATGATCCTTTGTATTTCTGTGTTGTCTGTTATGATTTCTCGATTTTCATTTCTAATTTTGTTGATTTGATTCTTCTCCCTTTTTTTCTTGATGAGTCAGGATAATGATTTGTCTATTTTATTTATCTTCTCAAAAAAACAGCTTTTAGCTTTGTTGATTTTGGCTGTGGTCTCCTTTGTTTCTTTTACAGTTATTTCTGCCCTAATTTTTATGATTTCTTTCCTTCTAATAAGCCTGGGGTGCTCCATTTCTTCTTTTTCTAGTTGTTTTAGGTGTAGCATTAGGTTATTTATTTGATTTTTCTCCTGTTTCTTGAAGTAGGCTGTACTGCTATGAACCTTCCCCTTAACACTGCTTTTACTGAATCCCATAGGTTTGGGGTTGTTGTGTTTAGATTTTCATTTGTTTCTATGCATATTTTTATTTCTTCTGTGATTTGTTGGTTATTCAGAAGTGTGTTGTTTAGCCTCCATGTGTTTGTATTTTTAATAGTTTTTTCCCTGTAGTTGACAACTAATCTTATCACATTGTTATCAGAAAAGATGCTTGAGATGATATCAATTTCTTTTAATTTACCTAGGCTAGATTTATGGGCCAGGATGTGATCTATCCTGGAGAAGGTTCAGTGTGCACTTGAGAAAAAGGTTAAATTCATTGGTTTAGGGTGACTCCCTGTAGTTGACAACTAATCTTATCACATTGTTATCAGAAAAGATGCTTGAGATGATATCAATTTCTTTTAATTTACCTAGGCTAGATTTATGGGCCAGGATGTGATCTATCCTGGCGAAGGTTCAGTGTGCACTTGAGAAAAAGGTTAAATTCATTGGTTTAGGGTGACATGTCATATAGATATCAATTAGGTCTGACTGGTTCATTGTATCATTTAAAATTTGTGTTCCCTTGCCAATTTTCTGTTTAGTTGATCTATCCATAGGTGTGAGTGAGATATTAAAGTCTCCCACTATTATTGTGTTACTGTTAATTTCCCCTTTCATACTTGTTAGCATTTGCTTTACATATTGTGGTGCTCCTATGTTGGGTGCATATGTATTTATCATTGTTATATATCCTTCTTGAATTGATCCTTTGATCATTATGTAGTGTCCTTCTTTGTCTCTTTTCATGACCTCTATTTCAAAGTCTATTTTATCTGATATGAGTATTGCTTCTCCTGCTTTCTTTTGGTCTCCATTTGCATGAAATATCTTTTTCCAGCCCTTCACTTTCAGTCTGTATGTGTCCGTAGGTTTGAGGTGGGTCTCTTGTAGACATCATATATAGGGGTCTTGTTTTGGTATCTATTCAGCCAGTCTTGTCTTTTGGTTGGGCATTCAACCCATTTACTTTAAGGTAATTATTGATAAGTATGATCCCATTGCCATTTACTTTGTTGTTTTGGATTCAAGTTGATACACCTTTTCTGTGTTTTCTGTCTAGAGAAGATCCTTTAGCATTTGTTGAAGAGAAGGTTTGGTGGTGCTGAATTCTCTCAGCTTTTGCTTGTCTGTAAAGCTTTTGGTTTCTCGTTCATATTTGAATGAGATCCTTGCTGGGTACAGTAATCTCGGTTGTAGGCTTTTCTCTTTCATCACTTTCATCAGTATGTCCTGCCATTCCCTTCTGGCTTGAAGAGTTTCTATTGAAAGATCAGCTGTTATCCTTATGGGGATCCCCTTGTGAGTTATTTGTTGTTTTTCTCTTGCTGCATTTAATATTTGTTTTTTTGTGTTTGATTTTCATTAATTTGATTAATATGTGTCTTGGGGTGTTTTACCTTGGGTTTATCCTATTTGAAACTTTCTGGGTTTCTTTGACTTGGGTGGCTACTTCCTTCCCCATTTTAGGGAACTTTTCAACTATTATCTCCTCAAGTATTTTCTCATGGCCTTTCTTTTTGTCTTCTTCTTCTGGCATCCTCTGATTCAAATGTTTGGACATTTAATATTGTCTCAGAGGTCTCTGAAATTGTCCTCATTTCTTTTCATGTTTTTTTTTTCTTTTTTCCTCTCTGCTTCATTTATTTCCATCATTCTATCTTCTACCTCACTTATCCTATCTTCTGCCTCACTTATTCTACTGTTGGTTCCCTCCAGAGTGCTTTGGATCTCAGTTATTGCATTATTCATTATTGATTAATTCTTTTTTATTTCTTCTCAGTTCAGTTCAGTCACTCAGTCGTGTCTGACTCTTTGCGACCCCATGAATGACAGCACGCCAGGCCTCCCTGTTCATCACCATCTCTCAGAGTTCACTCAGACTCATGTCCAT
>SJYX01001536.1:163454-173874 GCA_006410675.1 Oreotragus oreotragus
TGTAGAGTCTTCTCTTGTGTTGCTGGAAGAGGGTGTTTGCTATGACCAGTGCATTTTCTTGGCAAAACTCTATTAGTCTTTGCCCTGCTTCATTCCGCAGTCCAAGGCCAAATTTTCCTGTTACTCCAGGTGTTTCTTGACTTCCTACGTTAGCATTCCAGTCCCCTATAATGAAAAGGACATCTTTTTTGGGTGTTAGTTCTAAAAGGTCTTGTAGGTCTTCATAAAACCATTCAACTTCAGCTTCTTCAGTGTTACTGGTTGGGGCATAGACTTGGATAACTGTGATATTGAATGGTTTGCCTTGGAGACGAACAGAGATCATTCTGTCATTTTTGAGATTGCATCCAAGTACACAGTTTGGTAGGGGATACCGTCTCTGGGGCCGAGTTTGTCAGTCTCCCTCTGGCTCTGGCTGTAGCCAGCCTGCCTACCTGCCTCCAGCGGGGGATGGGCCAGTCTGCTGACAGCTAGCTCTCCTCTGTTATTCACTCAGTCCTTTGTTCTGTGAGTTGACTGGCAGTGCCTTAGGTTAGAGCTTTTCATAGGAAAGTGAAAAGCTCTCTCTCTCTCTCCTCTTTTTTTTTTTTTCTTTCTCTCTCTCTGGCTATCCCACAGTTTGGGTCAGGCCCTGCCCCTACCCTAAACAATGCAGCCTGCACCTCCCTGTTCAGCCCCCACTTGCTGATGGGGGATGTGATGTGAGCTTCTGGGCTACTTCTCCGCTGGATGTTTCAGTTAGGCACATAATATCTGGGTTTTATTTATTTATTTTTCCCTCCCGGTTATGTTGCCCTCTGAGATTCCAAAACTCCCCACAGACCCACCAGTGAGGGTTTCCTGGTGTTTGGAAATGTCTCCTCTTTTAGGACTCTCTCCCCGGGATGGGTCTTTGTCCCTAACTCTTCTATCTCTCTTTTTATCTTTTATATTTTCTCCTACCTCCTTTTGAAGACAATAGGCTGCCTTTCTGGGTGTCTGGTGTCCTCAGCCAGCGTTCAGAAGTTGTTTTGTGGTATTTACTCAGTGTTCAAATGATCTTTCTATAAACTTGTAGGGGAGAAAGTGATCTCCCCATCCTATTTTATGCAGTCAATTGCTCATGTCCACAGCTAAGTATACAGACTCCTCCACACAGGCATACTCCTACATACACTTGTACACGTCTATTTCTGTCATTTTGTTAGACATACTTCTCATACTTCTTAAATTTATGTTTATTTGATAGTAAATTGGAATATTTTTCATATCATATTAACCATTGTTATTTCCATTTTCTGTGAATAGACTTAACATGGTTTTAACTATTTTTTAATTTGAGTATCAATTAAAAATCAGTTGGCAAGAACTCTTTGTAACTTATGGTTAATTAAAATGTACAGATTCATGTGATTTGCAAAATGTCTCCTCAAGTATAATCTGCTTGCATTTTTTTCTTTGCATTTATTTTTCACAAAAGACTTTTTCTTTCAAATCTATATTTTTTTCTAGCACAATTTTTGCCTATGTATAATAAAGAATACATCAAGCAAAATGTTGGGATGGATGAAGCACAATCTGGAATCAAGATTGCCAGGAGAAATAGCAGTGAGACATGCAGAGGACACCTCCCTTATGGCAGAAAGTGAAGAGGAACTAAAGAGCCTCTTGATGAAGGTGAAAGAGGAGAATGAAAAAGCTGGCTTCAAACTCAACATTCAAGAAACTAAGATCATGGCATCCGATCCCATCACTTCATGGTAAATAGATGGGGAAACAATGGGAACAGTTTTTTCAAACAGGTTATTTTGGGGGATTCCAAATCTCTGCAGTTGGTGACTGCAGCCATGAAATTAAAAGATGCTTGCTCTTTGGAAGGAAAGCTATGACAAATCTAGACAGCCTAATAAAAAGTAGACATTACTTTGTTGGCAAAGGTCCATTTAGTCAAAGCTATGGTTTATCCAATAGTCACGCATGGATGTGAGAGTTGGACCATAAAGAAAGTTGAGCACTGAAGAACTGATGTTTTTGCACTGTGGTATTGGAGAAGACTCTTCACAGTCCCTTGAATGCTTTTGCACTGTGGTGATGGAGAAGACTCTTCACAGTCCCTTGGACAGCAAGGAGATCCAACCAGTCAATCCTAAAGGAAATCAGTCCTGAACATTCACTGGGAGGACTGATGCTGAAGCTGAAACTCCGATACTTCGGCCACCTAATGTGAAGAGCTGACTCATTGGGAAAGACCCTGATGCTGGGAAAGATTGAAGGCAGGAGCAGATAACAGATGATGAGATGGTTGGATGGCATCACCAGCTGGATTGACATGAGTTTGAACAAGCTCCTAGATTTGGTGATGGACAGGGAAGCCTGGCATGCTACAGTTCATGGAATCTCAAAGAGTCAGACGCTACTGAGGGACTGAACTGACTGAAACTTGAAAGAGCTTTCCCAGTGGCTCAGCACTAAAGAATCCACCTGCAATGCAGGATACACAGGTGTTGTGGTTCCATCCCTGCATCAGGAAGATCTCCTCAAGGAAGGCATGACAACTCACTCCAGTATTTTTGCCTGGAGAATCCCATAGACAGAGGGGCCTGGTAGGCTACAGTCCATAGGTTTGCAAAGGGTTGGATGTGACTGAAGAACAGATGCACATAAACTTGAAAATATATAACCAAAATTTTTTCTCATATTCAAAATTTTAAAAAAAAAATTTAGTAAAGCCAGCTTTTTTGTTTTACTACTCTATGAATTTTAACATATGATTAGATCCAGGACATTATACTGTCATAATTGAGATATAAAACAGCTCTATCACCTCACCTGGTACTAATCTTTTGTACTCAAACTACTCTGTGCCTAGCAGCTAAGAACTAATCTGTTCTCTATTCCTTAACTTGCCATTTTCACAATGTACTATAAAGGAATCATTATTAAATAACCCTTTGAGAATGGTTTCTTTTACTCAGCATAATACTGTTGAGATTTGCATAGTCTGTTGTGTGTAACTGTAGTTCATTCCTTTTTATTGATGAGTAGTAGTTCATTGTACAAAAGCACCAGAGTTTATCCATTCAGAAAAGGGCATTTACATTTTTTGGCTATTAATGTAACTTCTATAAGCACAATGTATATTTATTGTGTGAATGTAGGCTTTAATTTTATGGTAAATAACTAGTAATGACATTGCAAATTCATAATGTAAATGTATATCTAACTTTAAAACAAAATGCCAAACTTTTTACCATAGTAGCTCTATCACATAGCATTCTCATCAATAATGTTTGGCTTTCCGGCTGCTACTCATCCTCATCAACAAAGGGTATTGTCAGAGCATTTTTGCTATCATTGTTTCATTCTAGTTGCTATATGGTGATATTTCATGATATTTTGATATTTGAATTTGTTTTGTCCTGTGGATTGCCTTTTTCTTCTTTCATCAATGAATTTCTCAGAGAAAATGAAATTAATTTCATAAAGGCTAACTTACCAGTTTAAAAATATATTCTCACTGCTTGTTTTTCTTTCTAATTAATATGATTACACGTTATATTTAATATGGTTATAAGAATGTTTGGATTTTACTTTTTGTTTTCTCCTCTTTTTCTTACAGCTCTTTTCTGTTTCTTTTTTTCTTTCAATTGTGTGAATGTTTTTATTATTTTATTTAGTTTTTATTGAATGTTTTACTATTTATATGATGCTTCTAGGAATTGCTCTAAAGCACAGATTTCTTTGAGTTAATACCACCTGGGATTTTCTGTTCTTCTTAAATTGGTAAATTCATCATTTTCACAAAGTTTGAAGATTATCTCCACCACATTCTTCTTTTCTTCTGGTTGTATAAGAATACAAATATTAAAAAAAAAAAAAAAGAATACAAATATTATACTTTTAGTATTGTCCCACAAGTTCCTAAGGCTTAATGTTCATTTTTATTGTCAATCATTCCCCTCCCTATTACTAATATTGGATAATTTCTATTGCTATATTTTCAGGTTTACTCACACTTTCCTATGTAAGTCCCACTCTCCTATGAGGCTCAATCAATAAGTTTTCATTCTAAAACTTGACTTTACTTGTCCTCTATTTATCTGCCAAGATTTTGTGTGTCTCAATTCATTTGAGGTACTCATTCTTACTTATATTGTTTCTTTATAGTCTGTCAAATAATTTCATTATCTGAATAGCTCAGAATTAATTGGTATCTGTTAATTTTCTTTTTATTATGACATATCAATATGCTATGCTATGCTATATATTTAATATGATTCATTATGATATAGGGTTTTTCATGTGGCTCAGTGGTAAAGAATCCACCTTCAATGCAAGAGATATAGGGGACAAGGGTCCAATCCCTGGTTCATGAAGATTCTCTGGACAAGGGAAAGACAAACCATTTCAGTATTCTTGCCTGGAAAATCCCATGCACAGAGGAGTCTGGTGGGCTGCAGAGTTGGACAGGACTAAGTGACAGATCAGACATTATGATATATGGGGGCTTCCCCCCTAGCTCAGTGGATAAGGAATCTGCCTGAGAGGCAGGAGACACAGGATATTTGGATTTGACCCCTAGGTCAGGAAGATCCCCTGTAGAAGGAAATGACATGCACTCCAGTATTCTTACCCCAAAAATCCCATGGACAGAGGAGCCTGGCAGACTATAGTCCAGTGGGTTGCAAAGAATCAGACATGACTGAGTGACTAAACACTCATTATTATATATGTGTTTGATATGTAGAATAATTTTGGTTTGTATCCTGAATAGTTTGAATATTATTTTGTGGAACACTAGATCCTGTTTATATCATATAGAGAATGTTTGCTTCTTCACTTGCTTGTTTTAGCATACCTGTGTGAATATCACTTAATGGCCAAATTTTAAAATTCACTTATTTAGTTTGTATCCAGTTTTCCCATGCCTTTTTCTAGCCATCCCATCTCTTCTTGTATTTTGTTAGTACAACAATCTGATTCTGTAGGAAACTTTATATCAAGAATTCGAATTCCTTGATTCAATTTTCACCCAGTTTTACCTGCCTAACTTCTCTATTTTTCAGATGTCAGTTTTAATAGTCTTTCTTCAGAAAAGCCTTATTCGACATCTGCATACAGACATATCTCATTTTATTGTGCTTCACAGATACCACATTTTTTTGTTTGTTTGTTTTTTAATAATTGAGGTTTGTGGCAACCCTGCATCAAGCAAGTCTATGGGAGATATTTTTCAAAAAGCACAATTTTCCAAAAGCTCATTTTATGACTCTGTGTGTCACATTTTGGTAATTCTCCCAATATTTCTAACTTTTTCATTATTATTTTATTTTTATAGTAGTTCTTCATTCAATAATCTTCAATGTTACTATTACAAAAACTTATAACTCAGAAGACTCAGATGATGCCTAGCATTTTTTAACAATTAAATCTTTTTTTAAATTAACATGTATAATTTTTTAGGCATAATACTATTCCATATTTCTAACTTTTTCATTATTATTTTATTTTTATAGTAGTTTTTCATTCAATAATCTTCAATGTTACTATTACAAAAACTTATAACTCAGAAGACTCAGATGATGCCTAGCATTTTTTAACAATTAAATCTTTTTTTAAATTAACATGTATAATTTTTTAGGCATAATACTATTCCACACTTAATTGACCTCAAATATAGTATAAATATAAATTTTATATGCACTGGGAAACAAAAATATTCATATATTTTTATTAAAATATATGAATAAAATGACTCTATTGCAATTTTTGCTTTATTGTGTTGGTCTGGAACTTAACACACAA
Organism: Oreotragus oreotragus; assembly: GCA_006410675.1. Taxonomy (NCBI): domain Eukaryota; kingdom Metazoa; phylum Chordata; class Mammalia; order Artiodactyla; family Bovidae; genus Oreotragus; species Oreotragus oreotragus. The sequence goes on from SJYX01001536.1 coordinate 169,239, forward strand.
TCACTCTGAGGTATGCCTATATATATATTTATGTCACATTTTTATTACCTCATTATACAAAATACAAGGGTTTTATCTCATCATTTGTCTTCACCATTAATGTAAAAACAGTTTTGCAGCATAATAACCAGAACATAGTAGGCACATACCTAATAAATTTACTATACATAATTAAAATTGTTTTATTATTCTATATTTAGAGTACATAATGGTTACAGCCATAATATTTTCAACTTTTTCAACTGTTATTTGTGGCTTTACCAGACATTTCTGGTAAACATCAGTACAAGTTACAGAAGTATTACTAATCCTAAAGGACTAAAATTATACAGAATAAAAAATTATATTACGAGTTTGAGATCTACTGGTCTTAAAAAGTTAAATATACTTTGAATTTTCAAAGCCCATAACTAACTTAAGGGTGAGGAATCACTAATATTTTAATTCAATAATATGATTTGCATTATTTTCCATGAAATCTTTTNTTGGCTTTACCAGACGTTTCTGGTAAACATCAGTACAAGTTACAGAAGTATTACTAATCCTATAGGACTAAAATTATACAGAATAAAAAATTATATTACGAGTTTGAGATCTACCGGTCTTAAAAAGTTAAATATACTTTGAATTTTCAAAGCCCATAACTAACTTAAGGGTGAGGAATCACTAATATTTTAATTCAATAATATGATTTGCATTATTTTCCATGAAATCTTTTAACCTCAGAGCTAAGGAGGTTCCACGAAGAACAGCAAAGGAAGTGGCACTAAAGGAACGTCACAAACAGGAAGAAACCAGGAAGAGCGCTCAGGGCAACAGGGAGCATGCTTTGCTCACAGAACTGGGACAACAAACAAAAATTCTAGGAGGAATTGATCTCTAGGTTTTGAGCATGTGAAGAAGGGTTTAGTACAAGTATGGACGTATTTCTCTACCTGGGGGTGATGGATTTCTTCACCTGGAAATGATGTATTTCTCCACCTGAACATCAGCCAGATGTTAAGGACTGTGTCCTTAGTCTTCACCTGTGCCCCTGTGGCTAGCAGAGTGTTAGTTATTCACAGGATACTTCTGATTAAATGAACCACTTATAGTCTTGATGATCTATGGGACAGTAAGAGATCTGTATGTACATCATTGTGAATATGAAGAATTTCATTTCATGGGCAGAATACCTGAAATTAGAATTTCAAAATGCTTTATGTCAGGATTTTATGCTGCCTGAATGTCTCTGACTCAGAGGTATTTTATGAGGTTATGTGATATGCACTGTTAAATTTCCTCTCTATACGCTCACCAAATAACTTTTTTTTAAACTTCTTTAACTTTGAAATGTAGATCATGTTCCCTGAGCAGGGTCCATATTTTTATTATATTAAGAAACTTGTAGAGTCAAATGCCTTAAAAGAATATTGAAATTGTGAATTATGGAGGCCAAATTAAAATAAATTCTGGTCTCAATAAGTGATAAAGGAAGGCACTACAAGCACAGTGGCACCATAAATTCTTTTATTTTTCCATTAATTAGAATTCTTGACTCACAATTCCATCCCTACCAATTCTTCCCCAAGTATAAGCACCCCTCATTTTCTGCATAGGACAATGAATGTATTTAAAAAGTCAACAATCTGTGAAGAGTTTTAGTGTGGTTAATTTAGTGTTATTTCATCACTTAAGTATGCATTTGATTATTTGAACAAAAATATCTAAACTTTAGTAAGATTTACAATGTTCCAGGCAGTGTAATAAACTCATACATGTACTGAGTTGTATAATTTTCACAACAGTCTTATATAGCAGATTATTTAATAAACAAAATTTTATAGTTGAAGACACCAATATAGTATGGTTGTTTTGCCCAATATCTGTGACTTCATAAATTATGGATATATTCCTTTCTGATTCCAAAGCCACATTCTTCACCACTGCTCTATGCTATTACTTATAACAGTGCACGGCTGAGGGTATATATTTACATTTATATTTTAGTAAAAGGCAATGCCAAAGAATGCTCAAACTACCACACAACTGCACTCATCTCACATGCTAGTAAAGTAATGCTCAAAATTCTCCAAGCCAGGCTTCAACAATACATGAACCATGAATTTCCAGATGTTCAAGGTGGTTTTAGAAAAGGCAGAGGAACCAGAGATCAAATTGCCGACATCCGCTGGATCATCGAAAAAGCAAGAGTTCCAGAAAACATCTATTTCTGCTTTATTGACGATGCCAAAGCCTTTGACTGTGTGAATTACCACAAACTGTGGAAAATTCTGAAGGAGATGGGAACACCAGTCCACCTGACCTGCCTCTTGAGAAATCTGTATGCAGGTCGAGAAGAAACAGTTAGACCTGGACATGGAACAACAGACTGGTTCCAAATAGGAAAAGAAGTATGTCAAGGCTGTATATTGTGATCCTGCTTATATAACTTTTATGCAGAGTACATAATAAGAAACTCTGGGCTGGAAGAAGCACAAGCTGGAATCAGGATTGCCAGAAGAAATATCAAGAACCTCAGATATGCAGATGACACCACCCTTATGGTAGAAAGTGAAGAACTAAAGAGCCTCTTGATGAAAGTAAAGAGAATGGAAAAGTTGGCTTAATGCTCAAGATTCAGAAAACTAAGATCATGACACCCAGTCCCATCACTTAATGGTGAATAGATGGAGAAACAGTGGAAACAGTGGCAGAGTTTATTTTCTTGGAATCCAATATCACTGCAGATGGTGAATGCAGCAATGAAATTAAAAGACACTTATTCCTTGGTAGAAAAGTTATGACCAACTTCGCATATTAAAAAGCAGAACTATTACTTTGCCAACAAAGGTCTGTCTAGTCAAGGCTATGGTTTTTCCAGTAGTCATGTATGAATATGAGAGTTGGACTATAAAGAAAGCTGAATGCTGAAGAATTGATGTTTTTGAACTGTCATATAGGAGAAGACTCTCGAGAGCCTCTTGGACTGCAAGGAGATCTAACCAGTCCATCCTAAAGGAAATCAGTCCTGAATATTCATTGGAAGGACTGATACTAAAGCTGAAACTCCAAAACTTTGGCCACCTGATGGGAAGAGCTGATTTATTTGGAAAGTCCTTGATGTTGGGGAAGATTGAAGGCAGCAGGAGAAGGGGACAAGAGAGGATGAGATGGTTGGATGGTATCACTGATTCAATGGATATGANCAGTCCATCCTAAAGGAAATCAGTCCTGAATATTCATTGGAAGGACTGATACTAAAGCTGAAACTCCAAAACTTTGGCCACCTGATGGGAAGAGCTGATTTATTTGGAAAGTCCTTGATGTTGGGGAAGATTGAAGGCAGCAGGAGAAGGGGACAAGAGAGGATGAGATGGTTGGATGGTATCACTGATTCAATGGATATGAGTTTGAATAAACTCCAGGAGTTGGTGATGGACAAGGAGGCCTGGCTTGCTGCAGTCCATAGGGTAACAAAGAGTTGGATATGACTGAGTGACTGAACTGAACTTAAAACCAAACAGATGGATGCTAAATTTCCTGGCAAGAATGAAGTTTACTCTACGAAACCTATATCTTGAGGATATATGTTAATTGATTTCATAAAAATCTAACAGAATATGGTACATCACATTTCTATGAAATCTATTTTAAACTAGGAATCCTTTAAATCCATATAAACTGACATTCAGACTACAGATTTATAGCCTTTCAGTGTTGCCCATTTCTTTGGTCACAATTATCAATGGGTATCATTCTAGTTAGAAAGAAAACAAAATTCACTGATGGGAATAAAACCAATGATGAGGGTTAAAAGTACATAAATTTCCTTGAAAGAAAGCTTTGTTCTGCTTAGGGGTTGAGCCTATTCTTCCCCTTCAATTGTCACACTACTTCCAGCCTCTGAGAAAGGAAATACAGCTGTAACCCTTTCTTCCTTTTATCCAGTCTCCATATATCTGTTTCTGACCCATCTCACATTGGGGATGATAAAGCGGCATAGTAAAGTGAGAGTTTTTAAGGAAAAAGTGTCTCAGTTCAATTCAGTTCAGTCGCTCAGCCGTGTCCGACTCTTTGCAACCCCATGAACCGTAGCATGCCAGGCCTCCCTGTCCATCACTAACTCCCAGAGTCCACCCCAACCCATGTCCATTGAGTCAGTGATGCCATCTAAGCATCTTATCCTTTGTCATCCCATTCTCCTCCTGCGCTCAATTTTTCCCATCATCAGGGTCTTTTCCAATGAGTCAGTTCTTTGCATCAGGTGGCCAAAGTATTGGAGTTTCAGTTTCAACATCAGTCCTTCCAATGAACACCCAGGACTGATCTCCTTTAAGATGGACTGGTTGGATCTCCTTGCAGTCCAAGGGACTCTCAAGAGTCTTCTCCAACACCACAGTTCAAAAGCACCAATTCTTCAGCACTCAGCTTTCTTTATAGTCCAACTCTCACATCCATACATGACCACTGAGAAAACCATAGCTTTGACTAAACGGACCTTTGTTGACAAAGTCATGTCTGTGCTTTTGAATATGCTGTCTAGGTTGGTCATAACTTTCCTCCCAAGGAATAAGTGTCTTTTAATTTCATGGCTGCAATCAACATCTGCAGTGATTTTGGAGCCCAGAAAAATAAAGTTAGCCACTGTTTTCAC
>SJYX01001536.1:177028-191656 GCA_006410675.1 Oreotragus oreotragus
AGTGGGTTGCCATTTCCTTCTCCAATGCATGAAAGAGAAAAGTGAAAGTGAAGTCGCTCAGTCTGTCTGACTGTTAGCGACCCATGGACTGCAGCCCACCAGGCTACTCCATCCATTGGATTTTCCAGGCAAGAGTACTGGGGTGGGGTGCCATTGCCTTCCCCGAAGATTTTCCTGAGAAGCTAGATTTTGAATGAGGCATAAGTTAAGTGATAGAACAAGCCATACTTTTCTGAACTGTGAAGTGTTATGTGTATATTTTATTTTGTAAAGTCTCTTCAAATTTATTCAGAACGTGGGTGTCATAGGAGGGAAACAGACCAATTTTCTGGAATAAAGAGACTAGGTAAAACAGAGAGCAATGTTAGCGTGAACAATGGTGATCAGAAACTTCTAGTTCATCCAGGCACATGCACAGGGCCCTCTAATGCTGACAAATACTTGTGTGTAAAGTCGCTTCAGTTGTGTCCGACTCTTTGTAACTCTGTGGACTGTAAGCTGCCAGGCTCCTCTGTTTCCATGTGGGTCTCCAGGCAAGAATACTAGACTGGGTTGCCATGCTTTCCTCCAGGGGATTTTCCCAGCCCAGGAAACCCACATCTCTTACATCTTCTGCATTGGCAGACAGGTTCTTTTTTCACTAGCATCACCTGGGAAACCATAAATACTTGTGGCACTTACATAGTATCTCTTCAGTTATGTGAATAATTGGTCACATAAGTTGGTGGCACAATTAAATGTGGGCTTGTCAAATCATTTCACAAAGCCATTTCAAGGCAGGGTCTTCTTAGTTATATGTCAACTATTTTTTAAGTTGCTACAAGTTAAAAAGAATATGAAATTGATTGGTAAAATGTCCTTGCAGTCACAGAAGCATTCTGTCTTTCCCTTAAAAAGATAGGTAACTACAAAATTATACCATGTTTAAACAATATAAACTTCAATTATGACCACATTGATATGACATTCTTTTTGGACCTAGATGTAAAAGGAAAGTTTTTGTAGGCGAGGATTTATTTAGTTTAGTCAAAAAACATTTAAGGCTATTTTAAACTATTTAAAGCTTGAAAACCCATTTTACTTTTTAAAGCAAAGAAGCAGATGTACTAGAATTGGCTACAGTTACACTAAGGGACTGATTTTGAGAGATTTTTGTACCACTGTACAAAGATGAGCAACCTTCATTGACCTCCAAAATCCTGATGGCAGAGGGAGAAAAAACTATATATCCTGACTATTCATTTTAGAAAAGATAGTGAAACTATTTAAAATATTACATGAAAAGACTCTTGAAAGTATTTTGATGTGTCTTAAAAGGAATTTTAGGAAACAATTAACAGTTTTTGTCAAAAATTCACTTATGAGCTAATGGTTGAAAATCCGAGGCTTTCATAAGGAATTCGGAGGTAGTGTTTGCTTTTTTTGTTTGTTTAATTCTTTTTTCCCTTCTGTCCCTCTCTTGTTTATTTTATTCAGAAATAACTTTACAAAAGAACTGTACTATCACTGGAGTAGGGATCTGTACATTTTGGCCTGCAGACCAAATCCAGTTCACTGGCTGTTTTTTCTAAGAGAAATGTTATTGGAATTCAGCCATATCCACTCATTTATATGTTGTCTGTAGTGCCATTGAGCTGTGCCAGCAGCACTGAACTACTGTGATAGAGACTACATACTTCAGGAAGCCTAAAATAGTTACTGTCTGCTCCTTTATGGAAAACGTTTGCTGACCCCTGCACTAACCCCTAACCTGTTGAACACAAGGACTATTAGACATGACAAATTAATGTGAGATGCTTTGCAAGAAGCTCAAAAATTACCTCTATTTGAAAACTCCTGACTGAAGTAGGTATGACAAATTCGGTTTTAAAGGGCATGCCAAGGAAATATGGACCTGTTCACCACATTCTGCAGTGCTAGGTCAGCAAATATCTCTTTATGGCAAGGGCACGTACTAAGCATTACAGTGTAGGAGGCATCACATTAAGTGTTTTATTGCAGTACCTCACTCAACCTCACAAATCACATGGACAAAGTACTATATCAATCCTATTTAAAGATGAGAAAACTGGAGTTAGAGTATTTAAGACCAACTAACTAGGAAATGTTATAATCTGTGTCCATATCCAAGCTTGCCAGACCTCTTGGGTGGGAGGTAGGAAAGAGGTTCAAATGGGAGGAGGCATATCTATATTGATGGCTGATTTATGCTGATACATGGTATAAACCAATGCAATATTGTAAAGCAATTATCCTCCAATTAAAAATAAAAGAAAGTAAAAAAAGTCCATACTTTTTACAGTACTTGTATTAAACAATATTGTCTACAATGAAATATATATTTGTACATTTTTTGAAAAAATATAATTAAATTAATAGACTCACATATAAGCAACTGATGGTATCTATAAGTATTTCAGAGATGAAAAAGTGAGATAAAAATATTTGAATGGTTTACTTTAATATGTATTGAGAATACATAGGATGAAGAAGAGGTATTTCCACTGAAGCATCTTTTAAAGGAATTCTGAGCTATTTGAAGAAATACCAAGATCAATCTCAAACTTATCAACACTAGATAGACACATGTGACAACCCCAAAATTTGGTATAATCAAGGCACAATTATGAAAATAAGCCTAATTTAGGGTCAATTTATGCATTCATTCAAAACATGATTGTTTAGTGCTTCCTATGGCCTGTGCAATTTGTATACATCGTTGTTCAAAACAGGCCTAAACTCCTATCCTCTTGGAGTTTAAACTACAGGAACAAGAATTATGATAAATAAATGCATTTTATACTGTGTGTGCTAACTTGTTTCAGTTGTGTCTGATTTTTTGGTGACCCTGTGGACCTATGGACTGAAACCCGCCTGTCTAGTCAAAGCTATGCTTTTTCCAGTGGTCATGTAGGGATGTGAGAGTTGGACTATAAAAAAAGCTGAGCACCGAAAAACTAATGCTTTGGAACTGTGGTGTTGGAGAAGACTCTTGAGAGTCCCTTGGACTGCAAGGAGATCAAACCAGTCCATCCTAAAGGAAATCAGTCCTGAATATTCACTGGAAGGACTGATGCTAAAGCTGAAGCTCCAATATTTTGGCCACCTGATACGAAGAACTGACCCATTGGAAAAGACTCTGATGCTGGGAAAGATTAAAGGCAGGAGGAGAAGGAGACAACAGAGGATCAGATGGGTGAATGGCATCACCAACCCGATGGACATGAGTTTAAGCACGCTCCAGGATTTGGTGATGGACAGGGAAGCCTGGCTTGTTTCAGTCCATAGAGTCACAGTGTTGGAAACGACTGAGTGACTGAACTGAACTGATGTCACGTGTGCTAAATCATTTCAGTTGTGTCTAATTCTTTGCAGCCGTATGGACCTATAGACTGAAGCCTGCCAGGTTTCTCTGTCCATTAGATTCTCCAGGCAATAATACTGGAGCTGCTGCTATGCCCTCCTCCAGAGGATCTTCCCTACCCAGGGGTTTAACACAAATCTTTTGTGTTTCCTGCATTGGCAGGCAGGTTCTTTTTCACTAGCACCACCTGGGAAGCACTGAAGAATATATCACTTCGATATAATAAATAAAATAAGCAAATTATTTGTGTTTAATATAAAAACAGATTATAAAAGATAAAGAAAAGTGAAGATACTTGGACAAGGTGCAATTTTAAATACAACTGGCTCTTGGAATTCACATATTCTGCATTCATAGATTCAACCAAATGTAATAAAAAATATATATATATTTTAAATTCCAGAAAGTTCCAAAAGGCAAAATTTGCATTTGCCATGCACTGGCAAACATTTACATAGCACTCACTTTGTGTTTGCAACTAGTTACATAGCATTTAAATTGTAATAAATATTCTAAGCAATATCTACTGTTAATTTAAAGTATACGGGAGGACATTCATAGGTTATATGCAAATACTATGCCATTTTATATAAGGGACTTGAACATCTACAGATTTTGGTATCCCAGTGGGGGCAGGAGGTGGTCCTGCAACATATCTCCTTCAGATACTGAGGAATGACTGGGATATGATGAAGATAGTCCTTCCTAAACAGGAGTATGAGAATGAGTTGGTTGGATGGCATCACTGACTTGATGGACATGGGTTTGGGTGGACTCCAGGAGTTAGTGATGGACAGGGAGGCCTGGTGTGCTGCGGTTCATGGTGTCACAAAGAGTCAGACATGACTGAGCAACTGAACTGAACTGAACTGAAACAGGAGCAATCTGAGCAAACATCTGAAGAAGATGATAATGCAGCTAGGGGAATGCATTTCCAGAAGAGAGAAAAACCAGTGCAAAGGCCCTGAAACAGATATATCTGCCTGTTAAATGGTCAGCAGGGACGAACCCAGCCTGACTAATCCAACTGAACAAGGGACCAAGTAGGTTGAGTAGAGGTCTCTGTTTCATTCAGATTGTTTCATGCATGTAGCCATTGTAAGGCAATGGTTTTTAATCTGAAGTGGGAAAGGATTTGAAGATTTTGATCAAATAAACAGATTGAACATGAAAAAATACACCAAAATCTCCAATTCCATTTTAGATCAATTGGTAGATTCTATAACAAAGCAGAGTATCTCACAATATTCATGTTAATATAAGCTACTAGCAAAAGGTAACATTTATATTACTGATAAGAATTTAGAGCTATTAAGATAGGAAAGTAAAATAAACAAATTAAGGGAAGAATTTGCAAGACTACCTAAATGGGAAAAGAGAGTATTAGCATTGGAAAGTAACATTTTCTAAACATTTATTTCATGCCAGCTACTATAATTGTATTTTAGGTAGTCTATTGTTAAAAACACCTATGCAAGAGAGTTATTATTTATATTTTGAAGATAAGGCTCAGGTAGTTTTATGCCTAAGAAACTATCATGTGTAATGGTACCTGTGGTGGGTGAGTGGCAAAAAGAAAAGAAAAGATAAAGATAATTATCCTGTCTTTGACTAAATATAGTTTATCTCTAAATAGAACACCATCTATAAGAAAGATGGATAGATAGTAAAGAATAAGGATAAATATACTAAGTAAGAAAGTAACTGTACTTAATGGAAGCTTGGTGTTTCCAAAAATTAAAATATGTATAAATAGAATTGTAAATAATTAAAGCCACACAATTGTCTAGTGTAGGTATGAGATTCAATGTAACACAAAGACTAGTAAATGGTACACTATGCAAATTGTATATACAAGTAAATGCAAAAAACAATTAATAAATTTAGGGATATTGGAGCACTCTCATATTATTACTGAGGAAAATGCTTGGAACTCTAATCTGACTCTTCCATGATTGCACTTTAAGAATGAATATGATTAGCAATGTTTTCTTGAAGCCTATTTAAAGGTAGAAGTCAGGTAGAATTTGATATATGATTTGGCCAAGGGCTTCCCTGGTGTTTCAGCTACTAAATAATCTGCCTGCAATGTGGGAGACCTGGGTTTGATCCCTGGGTTGGGAAGAAACCCTGGAGAAGGGAACAGCTACCCACTCCAGTATTCTGGGCTGAAGAATTCCATGGACTGTATAATCCATGGGGTTACAACAAGTTGAACACAAATGAGAGACTTTCACTTTCATTTTCACTTTGGCCAAGGGAAGAACCCCTTCAGATTTATTATTATTATTCACATATCCCTTTATTAGGGCATTAATACATACTTTGTTTTAGAGAAAAACCAAGTTCATAATAACAGTTGTTCAGTCACTAAGTCATGTCTAACTCGTAGAATGAATTCACAAATCTATAAAATGGTCTACAAAATGCAGTGGAATCTGTTTTGTGTCAGCCTCTCCAATCAGTTCCCCAATTGCATGCCCTCCGACTAGTTTCTCTACTTGTTCTTGTTTTCAGTTGCTAAGTCATATCTCACTCTTTTGAGACCCCATGGACTGCGGCATACCAGGTTTCCCTCTTCTTCACTGTCTCCGGGAGTTTGTTCAAATTCATGTCCATTCAGTCAATGATGCTATCTAACCATCTCATCCTCTGCCATCCCCTTCTCCTTTTGCCTTCAGTCTTTCCCAGCATCAGGAACTTTTCCAATGAGTTGGCTCTTTGCATCAAGTGGCCAAAGTAATAGAGTTTAAGCTTCAGCATCAATGAATATTTGGGTTGATTTCCTTTAGGACTGACTGATTTGATCTCCCTGCTCTGCAAGGGACTCTCAGGAGTGTTCTCCAGTATCACAATTTGAAAGCATCAATTCTTTGGTGATCAGCCTTCTTTATGGTCCAGTTCTCACATCCATAAATGACTATTAGAAAAACCATAGCTTTGAGTATACAGACCTTTGTCAACAAAGTGATGTCTTTGCTTCTTAATTAAAAATGTGTTGTCATTTCCTTCTCCAGGGGATCTTCCTGACTCAGGGATCAAACTTGCATCTTCAGTGTCTCCTGCACTGAGTTCTTTACCAGCTGAGCCCTTGGGTTATTATTTACTTGTGAAGCTCCTGGTTCTTCTCTCTCTCTCTCTTTTTTTTGACTCTCAGCAGAAGTTCCCAAACATCCAACTATTGTCCTTTGTGGATTGTCATATTTATTGTTTGGCTTATTTATAAGTTAAATTCCAAGAAGAGTGAGTGCAAATAAATCTAAAAAAAATTTGCTTGTACTTTTTTGTTGTATGTTTTACTCATATAAGATCGCAATATTTTTGATAGTCCTTACATTTTGAAGAAATTCAGTCCTGGAATTTAGCCAGTTTACAATATTTAAGTTTTTTTCCTAAAAAACTAGGAATGCTAGCCCTTCTTAGGAAACAAATTAATATTATTATTATTTATGACAATATCTGTCACTTTGCCCTGAAACTAAAATTGATTTTAATTAGTAAAAATATATGTCTTTCTGCATAAGGTTTTCAATACATATTTCACTTCAGAGATCTTTCATAAAAATTTATTTACTTGTGTGTGCCCATTTATTTCTTGAGGGAACTATCCCAATTCCTTTCCACATGGCTTTGGCAAGGCTTAACACAAAGGACAGAGTAGTCAATTATACTTGCCAAAATTAAAGATCTTTCTCAGTATCAATTGTATTAAAATTTCTAGGAGTGTTCTAGAGTAACCACAAGGTAAACTCAATGCAAGGAAAACTCTGAGACCTCAAATACCATTTCCCAGATGTTCTCTTGTCACATTCAGGCCCAGATTAACATGAAAGGTTCTTACTCATTGTATGCAATCACATAACTTACAGACTATAAGTCAATTTGATCATGCAACCTCTCCATTTTCACTCATATCGGTTGATAACTTTTGTGCCCTTTCTCTAAGACAGCACCTAATAAAAGGAGAGAACATTTTGCAGACTTGCTATTTAAATATTGACTATACACTTTTTTGAGGTCTCATTATTGACTATACACTTTTAAGGGCTTCCCTGGTGTCTCAGAGGTTAAAGAATCTGCTCACAGTGTGGGAGACTTGGGTTCAATCCCTGGGTTGGGAAGATGCCCTGGAGAAGGAAATGGCAACCCACTCCAGTATTCTTGCCTGGAGAATCCCAGGCAAGATGGTAGGAGGAGGAGCCTGGTAGGCTACAGTCCACAGGGTCACAAAAAGTCAGACACGACTGACCGACTTCACTTTCACTGTCATACACTTTTAATTATAGTATTTTTCCCTCTCCAAACTTTACAAATAGGCCTAGGCAATCATCATCCCTCATCACTTTGCCCTAGTTATAACTAGTACAATGAAGGGAATGCATATCAAAAAAAGGTCAGTGAATCTTCTTTGAAATCACTATATAATTCTTAGAAGGTATATATATATATATATATATATATATATTTTTTTTTTTTTTCCCTCTAGTGAAATGGCTAAACTTGTATCATGGAAGGAATACATACCTGAAGTAAGAGAGAATAGTCTCAGTAAGAAGAAAAAAGCAAATCAGAAAGAGAACTGTAGAGAAAGATAATAAGAGAAAATAAGATAAAAATACTGAGTACTGAATTAGATCCCTAAAGTACTATTTTGTCTGAATTTTTAGATCCATCCAAGTTGGATGTTTTGTCTTTCAAATTACATAAACCAGTGTTTAACAAATAGATTATTGCCCCCTTACAGAGTCTTAATGAACAAAAATTAATAAATAAAACTCTAATTGAGTCACCCTGCTTTATTTCTTTAATAGGTAAAGTGCCATTGTGATATTATGACAATTTAATTACTTCCTTTTCCCATAAAATAAAAAAGCATTATGAAGCACTGGGCTTTCAATTTGATTCCATCATTAAGAAGAACTAAATATATGAAATTTCCTAAATTTTATTTTTTTAAATAAGTAGTTTGACTGATAAGAAAGTTTAAAACAGTTTTTTAAATTATATACATAAGTATAAATAAAGAAGAGAAATACAATATGCAAGTATTAAAGATATCAGTTATGAAATGTCATAATTTATTTGTATATATATGATACACACAGATACATATATAAAATAGAAACTAGATTATAAATACAATTTTTCATTTTATTTCATATGGTGCAACATGTGAATTTCCTTATATTATTAAAAATTTTGAAAACATAATTTGGGGTGGCAGCTTATCAACTTATTCTTCACTTAGTGTAGGATGAAACTCTTTGAAGGACTAATTTCTCCCCACTCAACAAAACATAAACAATAATATTTTAAATATCACAATTTAGATTGCAATCAGCTCTACTGAATAAAGCATTATTAATTGGATGCATGTCAGCTCATTCTGTGGAAAATTAGCAAGTCATTTGAACTATGTGGGCACATTATAAGTAACCAAATCTAGGAAAGCAAACAATTAAGTATCAAAAGAACTCCAAAACTTTTAATGAATGCCTAATCAGTAATAAGCAAATGTTCTCCCCACCTACAACTCTGCCCCTCAAGATCATCCAAGTAACATTTACCAAGTGGCATTTCTAAAATACAAATCTGAGTCAGTCACTCCATCATCCAAGGTTCCAAACAAATCAAGTCTGTTGTTCAAAGGTAAAAAAATCTGGGTGATCTGATTCTAACTTTCTTTGTCTTCTCATCCTCCTCATCCTCCAGTCAAGCCCAAATAGTTGTCCGTTCTTTTAGTTTCCTGACTGTTCCTTGCTTAATTAAACTCAGGACTTCTAGCAAAATAGGATTATTCAGTTTATTCTAATAATAATGGAATTATTATTTACCTCTATAACATGTTCATACTGGCCAATATTGTTATCTGGAAAAATTCTATACACTCTCAAGATCCCAAACAAATGTTAACTCTTTCTATGAAATCTTTCTCAATTTTTTTTCTCTGCCTCCCACATGTTCCAGGTAAATATTCTCATCACTTTCCTCCCACATGTTCCTGTGCATCCTATTGTGAGGGAATCTACGACCCATGCATCATATTTGTTGTTTTACCTAACCCCCTCATTAAACAGAGCAGCTTCAGGCCAGCAACTATGGTGTGGGCAGCTTTAGAACATCAGTTAAATCCAAGCCCTCCTTGGTTTTACTTTTTTCTTTAGCATTTAAGCACTGTTAAACATAGTATAGCTTTTGCTAGTACATCTGTTTTTTCCTTTCCAATTGCCAGTCACCTGGAGAATTTAAACTCCCCAAGGATAAGATTATATTTCCATGTGTTCATGCCAGTATTTCTTATCTGGAAGAATTCTTAGACCAGCACATATTAGTTGCTCACTTAAACATCTATTGAATGAAAACCTATATTTGATTATAAAGTAAGAGGACACAGAGGTAAAGACACAATTTTACATGAAGATTTTTCTGGTAAATTGGACTGAGTTCAGTAAAGTTACTCATACTGAATGCATTTTAACCAGACAATGGAATACCATGGTCACTTCTGTGATGAGTGGGTGGCTGGACTAAGATTAGTCTCATACTGGGGCAAGCAACCTAAGTGCTCTAACATCAAAAGAAGACACTCTGTTGATGTTAACATTTAATGGTCATCTCATCTGAGCTTCACAAAATCCTGGCTAAATGTTACAAGTGAGAAACCTCAGTTCAGAAACACCAAAGATCAAGGTTCCCAGGTAACTGATGAACCCTTTGGCTGTTGCTGTCTCACCTAGTTCTCAAGAGATCTCTGCTGAAGTGATTCTATATCTAGAGCATTTGCAAAGCCTTTTGTGAGCGTCCGGAGAATGCAATGGCACCCCACTCCAGTACTCTTGCCTGGAAAATCCCATGGATGGTGGAGCCTGGTAGTCTGTGGTCCATGGGGTCACTAAGAATCAGACATGACTGAGCGACTTCACTTTCACTTTTCACTTTCATGCATTGGAGAAGGAAATATGAGCATGAGTGCTGAAATATAGAAGCTATTCATCAGTTTATTTCAATTTATGTGCCTATGGTGCTTCCTGAAATCCCCAAATAGAAATAAATCACCTTCACAGTTACATGAAGACTCCTGCGTAACTTCTCCCAGGGACAGCACTTGTAAACCATCGATCATAACTCACTTGACTTTCCCCCAGGGCTTCACATTTTGCTCATGAATGTGGAAAGTTACAGTTTAGGAGACTATCATTGTATAGTTCCAATCCTTATACCCTCACCCTGTGACCAGAATATGTCCTAATGGAATAGTTGTGGTCAAGGAAAGAAAGAGGATGAGAGATTCAGGGAGAAAAAAGGAAAAAAGAATGGTAGAGAAGGGGAGAAAGAAAGATGATACCACTCCCCATTACTAGAAAGTTCCCCCTTCAACCACACAGTTATAAAAATGTCAACTCACACAGCAAGCTTCAGGATTTTCCATGGGAAAATCAGTGAAATCTCTGGTAGCAATCACAGCTGAAGTGACGAGGTTGCTATGACTGCCAGAGCAGGGGTCTCACAAGCCTCGGATTTTACAAAGATCTATTATTCAGTTAGGCCTAGTAGAGGCATCCTTCACCTATGAGCATGAGTGCTGAAATATAGAAGCTATTCATCAGTTTATTTCAATTTATGTGCCTATGGTGCTTCCTGAAATCCCCAAATAGAAATAAATCACCTTCACAGTTACATGAAGACTCCTGCGTAACTTCTCCCAGGGACAGCACTTGTAAACCATCGATCATAACTCACTTGACTTTCCCCCAGGGCTTCACATTTTGCTCATGAATGTGGAAAGTTACAGTTTAGGAGACTATCATTGTATAGTTCCAATCCTTATACCCTCACCCTGTGACCAGAATATGTCCTAATGGAATAGTTGTGGTCAAGGAAAGAAAGAGGATGAGAGATTCAGGGAGAAAAAAGGAAAAAAGAATGGTAGAGAAGGGGAGAAAGAAAGATGATACCACTCCCCATTACTAGAAAGTTCCCCCTTCAACCACACAGTTATAAAAATGTCAACTCACACAGCAAGCTTCAGGATTTTCCATGGGAAAATCAGTGAAATCTCTGGTAGCAATCACAGCTGAAGTGACGAGGTTGCTATGACTGCCAGAGCAGGGGTCTCACAAGCCTCGGATTTTACAAAGATCTATTATTCAGGTAGGCCTAGTAGAGGCATCCTTCACCTACACCTTTGAACTGACTTGGACTTTAAATTTAGCTTAATCTCAGGTTATATCAAGTAGGCTATGGAGTTAAAGGATGAAAGCTATTTCCTGAAATCATCTTTTATTACCAAAAATAAGAGGTCACTGAGGGTTTAGCACAGTATGTATTAAGAAATGCAATGCTGTGTCTTTTAACATGTGTATTTTAATAAAAGGCAGATTCTGGATATAGATCTGTGAAATGAAAAATCCACCTAGTTGCCTTTCCTCCCCTGTTTGTTTTCACTTCTCTTCTTTGATCTCCTTCTACCAGTCTCTTTCCTCTGACTGTCTTTCTCCCCACTCCCTTTTAAATCACTCTTTTCTTTTCCCTCCTTCTCACTTCTTCATTTCCTTTATTCTTTCCATTCTCAGTTGAATTTTTATTTTCCTTCTTTCTGTTTTTTCCCCATTTAACATTATTTTATTCTATGTTTCTTTACATTTTTCCTTCTACACTTTAGCTATTGAAATCATTCTGATAACCATGTGAACATTATTGGGCTCCCTATTCCCCTCCAAACACACTACCTAGGGAAGATTTGTTGTTGTTCAGTTGCTAAGTTGTATCCAACTCGTTGCAACCCCACGGACTGTAGCCCGCCAGGGTCCTCTATTCATGGGATTGTCTTGACAAGAATACTAGAGTGGGCATGCTTGCTTAAAATTAAACTAAGGAAAAATGCAAAGCAAATGAGAGATAATGTCCATCCAAACTACTGTAATTATGTAGAAGAATAAAGAATCCTTCAATTCCTCTCTCCTTTATCTCTACCTGCCCAACTTATAACCTATTGTTCTTCATTCCCTCTGTTACCTACAGAGAACTTGTTACTTTTTCAAATACAAAGTGTGCCATCACTTAAGAGCAATTTTACATAATAGTTTTATATATATATATAACAAAATAGATCTTCATTGTTACTGATATTTTTACTAATTAGTGTGGAAAAAAGTACTCTATACTCACCTAAGTAGTGTATAATGTTGGGGAAATGTAGGAGCTGAGAGATTTGAAATGATATAAAAAACAATTTCTATCACATTCTCGAGTTACCCAGGCTTTTAAGCTATTATTTATATATTTATTTGTATTTTGGACAGTGTGCTTAGACCCACACATTTAATTCATACGGTGTTAATCTTTAGTTCCAGAGTGTATATATTGGTTTAATATAATAAATTAGTTGATCTCCATCCTTGCATTCAAGTAATGAGATGTCCTCTACATTTAACTTATGAAGAAACTCTTTACCTTACTCCTTCATTGTATCCACTTTAGAGAAGAGAACCAAGGTGAAAAAGCAAATGAAATAAATCTTCCTTTTACCTAAGACATGTCTTGCAGCATAGATAGCTCACACCCAGGTTTACGAAAAGTTTTGCATTCTGAAATTAATACAGGCAGAAGAGAGAAATGGAAACTTATAAGCAAAATTGAGGTGAAAATGTTTCAGATGATAGCTTCAAGTCTGCATGAAGCAAGCATGCACTTTTGTGATAAGATGGTAACAGAGAAAGGGAAACTAGTCCCATTCCACTAGGATGGAATGCAGTATCTTTCATTCCATTGGCTGGAAATAAGTTTAGATTCTATAGATTCTATTTAAAGTAGAGACAGACAGAGCAGTGATCTATTTGGACAATAAAAAAGGTAAACTATGAGTGGTTTGAACATGACACACAATATTTCTACTGGCAGAATCAACCCCAGATAAAGCTGATGTACTACCTAAGGAAAAAAGCTTTCACAACAATTTTTACCAGTACAAAGTACAAAGAGCTGAAAGCTGCAAAAATAGTTGGTAGCACTTCAGAAATAGTGCCCTCACCAAGACAAACCCAAGGGTAAATTCCCCAAACTTCAACATGAAAGGAACCTCAGAGAAGAAGTGGAGAAAATTTTGTCAGCAAATGGTTCCCTGTAATTCCAAATCTTTGAGGGGAAGCCTACCCTTTTTCTCATGTTATTCTCTCTCTCATTCCCAAGTTGCATTTACTTTTTATGATATCTACATGATCAAATTTTATTTCCTTTCCTTTCTGAGGTCCATAAAGGACCAGTTCCTCGTTCAGCTAAGCAATAACTTTACGTCTCTACGTGGTTGGTACTTACAGGTCTCAAACCCTTAATGTCTCCAGCTGAATTTGCATATAACCTCCATACTCAGTCTTACCTCCAGTGATATTTCCAAGTTGCTTTGGCCAGTGAATAAAGAAATCATCCCAGGAGTATTTTTTCCTTTGACAACTGTCTTTTTATCTTATTTCAGGTTTCCTAGATGCCAAGATTGAGATAGGGATTTGGATGCACAATATTCTGTGACAAGGGGGACAGTCCGTTGGAGATTGACAGTCATTAACTTAGGGTGTGAGTATGAAGGATGAAGAGTGGTATCTAACTTTCAAGCAGGTGTTGAATTTCTCTGTTAAAGGGATCAGGAGTAAGCTGGCAATGGCATCCCACTCCAGTACTCTTGCCTGGAAAACCCCTTGGATGGAGGAGCCTGGAAAGCTGCAGTCTCATGGAGTCACGGAGGGTCAGACACGACTGAGCGACTTCACTTTCACTTTTCACTTTCATGCATTGGAGAAGGAAATGGTAACCCACTCCAGTGTTTTTGCCTAGAGAATCCCAGGGATCGGGGAGCCTGGTGGGCTGCCATCTATGAGGTCACACAGAGTCAGACATGACTGAAGTGACTTAGGAGCAGCAGCAGCAACCTATTTAAAGTGTACCCTGCCCAGTAGAGCAGACTTGAGTAGGCCACCAATTCCATGGACTACAGTCCATGGGGTTGCAAAGAGTCAGACAAAACTGAACATGAAAGCAGAGCCAGAGAGAGCCACAGTATCTATTCCATCAAATATATCTAGTGGGTCACCAAGTCCATTAACTCGAATGTTTAAATAATTATTGATTGAGCTACTTTCCTCTCTCATTCTAACATTACCCTGTTCATGGTAATAGTTTTGCTCTTCTAATATATAATATATTCTCCTAGTTATTCCTCACAAATCCATTGGTATGCCTCTCTCATCTATCCACAAAACAGTCAGTAACTT
>SJYX01001536.1:204008-223809 GCA_006410675.1 Oreotragus oreotragus
CTTTACAATATTGTATTGGTTTTGCCATACATTGACTTGGATCCTCCATGGGTGTACATGTGTTCCCCATCCTGAACCCCCCTCCCAACTCCCTCCCCATCCCATCCCTCTGGGTCATCCCAGTGCACCAGCCCCGAGCACCCTGTATCATACATCAAAACTGGACTAGTGATTCATTTCACATATGATAATTTACATGCTTAAATGCCATTTTCCCATGTCATCCCACTGTCGCCCTCTCCCACAGAGTCGAAAGGACCGTTCTATACATCTGTATAATGTCTGTGTAATGTCTCTACTTTTTAATGTTGTCTAGGTTTGTCATAGCTTTTCTCCCAAGGAAGCGTCTTTTTATTTTATGGCTACAGTCACCATCTGCAGTGATTCTGGAGCCCAAGAAAATAAGGTTTGTCATTGTTTCCCCATCCACTTACCATGAAGTGATGGGACTGGATGCCATGATCTTAGTTTTTTTGAATGTTGAGTTTCAAGCCGGCTTTTTCACTCTCTTCTTTTACTTTCATGAAGAGGCTCTTTAGTTCTTCTTCACTTTCTGCCATAGGGTGGTGTCCTCTGAATATTTGAGGTTATTGATATTTCTCCCAGCAATCTTGATTCCAGCATGTGCTTCATCCAGCCCAACATTTCGCATGATGCACTCTCCATATAAGTTAAATAAGCAGGGTGAGAATATATTACGTTGACACACTCCTTTTTCAATTTGGAACCAGTCCGTTTTTCCATGTCCAGTTCCAAATGCTGCTTCTTGGCCTGCAAACAGATTTTTCAGGAGGTAGATAAGGTGTGTCTGGTATTCCCATCTCTTTGAGAATTTTCCACAATTTGTTGTCATCCACACAGTCAAAGGCTTTGGCATAGTCATTAAAGCTGAAGTAGATGTTTTTCTGGAACTTTCTTGCTTTTCCTATGATACAATGCATGTTGGCAATTTGATCTGTTAGTCTTTCTTAATGATAATTTTTGATCAGGCATCATAGGCATACATATGAATTACTCAATGTGAACATTTTGGGATAATGATGAAGAGTTACTTCTATGATATTTTCAAGGGTGTAACCTACTTCTGAAGAACAAGGATAAAGTAAGTTAGAATAACATCTTACATACATGATGAGATGCTGTGCTACTCTTACCCAAAATCCACAATTTCAATCTAGTCTTAAGAAAATATCAGATAAACCCAAATTGAGGGACATTATACAAAATAATTTACTAGTATTCATCAAAATTGTCTGAATCATAAAGAAGGAATCTTAAGAAATTATCAGAGGAGGAATCTAAGGAGAAGTGACACCTATGGGCAATGTAGGAGGTTGGACTGGACTAACATAGGCAGGAAAACTGGCAAGTTTCAAAGACTATCAGTCAGTCAGTTTTAAATATTGTATTAAAGTAATTTCCTAGCTTCTGTCATTGTTCTGTGGTCTTATAAACTATTAACAATAGAGGAATCTGGGTGAAAGTATAAAGGCACTCTGTACTATTTTTTCAACTTCTAAGTTTGACATTATTTCAAAATAAAAAATAAATGAGCAGATGGGTGTATAAATAATCTGTGATGCTCAGAATTTAGAAGTCTATCAGATTTACTTTAGTTCTCAAGTGTCCTTTCTTACAAATCTTTGTAATAGTGTAGCTTTAAATGAAACCTGGTAAAAAGAAATTACCTTAAGAAATTACCCTTTATAAAATTATAATTATCATTATGATATCAAAGAAACAGTATATATGCCACATAAATAAATTGATACTGCCTGTTCCTTTACCCAAATTCGATTGACTATCCTGTTTCAAGCCAAAATGATATTAAGCAAAGAGTTTATTAGATTTCAGATCTGGCCCTTGAAAAGGGTAGTTATGTTTTCCAGGTGTCATTTTAAGCTAAAGGTAATGTGATCTACAGCAGCTGTATGAAAATTTTGGTTCTGAATTTGCTTTCCTATGGTGTTTCTAAGTTCATAAATGTATAGTTTGAGTTTCCTGAGTATCTCCACATGAATCTTTTGTAACAATTTAACAACATCATTTATGCTAAATAATTTACCACATAAGTATGTTTTAAATAAAATTATTAGAAATTTAAATGAAAATGTTGATTAGGAGAGGAAAATAATTATATAATTATAACTGTAATTAAATTACAATTAGCTATTTTTACATATTCTAAACAAATAAAATCCTTTCGTTTTTTTTTTTTTCAATATACTGCATGCAGGCAGTGGTTTTATGTTTATCTATGTGGAGAACAGAAATATATCACACATATTTATTAAAAGTCAAACAGAAAAAGATAGCCTTCTAGCTTCCTTCTAGTCCTCATATCATCAGTGGACTGTCTGAACTGACTTATGGCTTACTGACTCTCTGGAAACAATACATAGCATTATATAACTTTGAGAATACCACTTGACAACAAAAAGAAAATATGTAAGGAAAGATTGTCTCTTTGGGATATGGGACAGTCTTATGAATATAAAAATATAGAAGATATTATACTAATAGTGAGATAACACAATTTACTATCGGCCTGTATAAAGGAGTTAATTAGAGTTCATGAGAATAAGGGCTTCCCTGGTGGCTCAGAGGTAAAGAATCTCCCCTGCAGTGCAAGAGACCTGGGTTCGATCTGGGTCAGGAAAATCTCCTGAGGAGGGCATGGCAGCCCACTCCAGTGCTTTTGCCTGGAGAATCCCACTGACAGAGGGGCCTGGTGGATTACAGACTTTACAATATTGTATTGGTTTTGCCATACATTGACTTGGATCCTCCATGGGTGTACATGTGTTCCCCATCCTGAACCCCCCTCCCAACTCCCTCCCCATCCCATCCCTCTGGGTCATCCCAGTGCACCAGCCCCGAGCACCCTGTATCATACATCAAAACTGGACTAGTGATTCATTTCACATATGATAATTTACATGCTTAAATGCCATTTTCCCATGTCATCCCACTGTCGCCCTCTCCCACAGAGTCGAAAGGACCGTTCTATACATCTGTATAATGTCTGTGTAATGTCTCTACTTTTTAATGTTGTCTAGGTTTGTCATAGCTTTTCTCCCAAGGAAGCGTCTTTTTATTTTATGGCTACAGTCACCATCTGCAGTGATTCTGGAGCCCAAGAAAATAAGGTTTGTCATTGTTTCCCCATCCACTTACCATGAAGTGATGGGACTGGATGCCATGATCTTAGTTTTTTTGAATGTTGAGTTTCAAGCCGGCTTTTTCACTCTCTTCTTTTACTTTCATGAAGAGGCTCTTTAGTTCTTCTTCACTTTCTGCCATAGGGTGGTGTCCTCTGAATATTTGAGGTTATTGATATTTCTCCCAGCAATCTTGATTCCAGCATGTGCTTCATCCAGCCCAACATTTCGCATGATGCACTCTCCATATAAGTTAAATAAGCAGGGTGAGAATATATTACGTTGACACACTCCTTTTTCAATTTGGAACCAGTCCGTTTTTCCATGTCCAGTTCCAAATGCTGCTTCTTGGCCTGCAAACAGATTTTTCAGGAGGTAGATAAGGTGTGTCTGGTATTTCCATCTCTTTGAGAATTTTCCACAATTTGTTGTCATCCACACAGTCAAAGGCTTTGGCATAGTCATTAAAGCTGAAGTAGATGTTTTTCTGGAACTTTCTTGCTTTTCCTATGATACAATGCATGTTGGCAATTTGATCTGTTAGTCTTTCTTAATGATAATTTTTGATCAGGCATCATAGGCATACATATGAATTACTCAATGTGAACATTTTGGGATAATGATGAAGAGTTACTTCTATGATATTTTCAAGGGTGTAACCTACTTCTGAAGAACAAGGATAAAGTAAGTTAGAATAACATCTTACATACATGATGAGATGCTGTGCTACTCTTACCCAAAATCCACAATTTCAATCTAGTCTTAAGAAAATATCAGATAAACCCAAACTGAGGGACATTATACAAAATAATTTACTAGTATTCATCAAAATTGTCTGAATCATAAGGACGGAATCTTAAGAAATTATCAGAGGAGGAATCTAGGAGAAGTGACACCTATGGGCAATGTAGGAGGTTGGACTGGACTAACATAGGCAGGAAAACTGGCAAGTTTCAAAGACTATCAGTCAGTCAGTTTTAAATATTGTATTAAAGTAATTTCCTAGCTTCTGTCATTGTTCTGTGGTCTTATAAACTATTAACAATAGAGGAATCTGGGTGAAAGTATAAAGGCACTCTGTACTATTTTTTCAACTTCTAAGTTTGACATTATTTCAAAATAAAAAATAAATGAGCAGATGGGTGTATAAATAATCTGTGATGCTCAGAATTTAGAAGTCTATCAGATTTACTTTAGTTCTCAAGTGTCCTTTCTTACAAATCTTTGTAATAGTGTAGCTTTAAATGAAACCTGGTAAAAAGAAATTACCTTAAGAAATTACCCTTTATAAAATTATAATTATCATTATGATATCAAAGAAACAGTATATATGCCACATAAATAAATTGATACTGCCTGTTCCTTTACCCAAATTCGATTGACTATCCTGTTTCAAGCCAAAATGATATTAAGCAAAGAGTTTATTAGATTTCAGATCTGGCCCTTGAAAAGGGTAGTTATGTTTTCCAGGTGTCATTTTAAGCTAAAGGTAATGTGATCTACAGCAGCTGTATGAAAATTTTGGTTCTGAATTTGCTTTCCTATGGTGTTTCTAAGTTCATAAATGTATAGCTTGAGTTTCCTGAGTATCTCCACATGAATCATATGTAACAATTTAACATCATTTATGCTAAATAATTTACCACATAAGTATGTTTTGAATAAAATTATTAGAAATTTAAATGAAAATGTTGATTAGGAGAGGAAAATAATTATATAATTATAACTGTAATTAAATTACAATTAGCTATTTTTACATATTCTAAACAAATAAAATCCTTTCTTTTCTTTTTTTTTTTCAATATACTGCATGCAGGCAGTGGTTTTATGTTTATCTATGTGGAGAACAGAAATATATCACACATATTTATTAAAAGTCAAACAGAAAAAGATAGCCTTCTAGCTTCCTTCTAGTCCTCATATCATCAGTGGACTGTCTGAACTGACTTATGGCTTACTGACTCTCTGGAAACAATACATAGCATTATATAACTTTGAGAATACCACTTGACAACAAAAAGAAAATATGTAAGGAAAGATTGTCTCTTTGGGATATGGGACAGTCTTATGAATATAAAAATATAGAAGATATTATACTAATAGTGAGATAACACAATTTACTATCGGCCTGTATAAAGGAGTTAATTAGAGTTCATGAGAACAAGGGCTTCCCTGGTGGCTCAGAGGTAAAGAATCTCCCCTGCAGTGCAAGAGACCTGGGTTCGATCTGGGTCAGGAAAATCTCCTGAGGAGGGCATGGCAGCCCACTCCAGTGCTTTTGCCTGGAGAATCCCACTGACAGAGGGGCCTGGTGGATTACAGTCTATAGCCTCGCGCGAAGAGCTGGACAGCTCTGAAACAACTGTGCGGGCCTGCACCCGGGAATAGAGTCAAAATGCTGGAAGAAAGCAGTCAGCAATGCCTGAAAGGAAGACATCAAATAGCATCAAATAGCATATAAATTTTTTTTAATTTCTTCTAGAAAAACAATGACCTAGAAGAAAATCTTTCTTTTTAACTAGCAGATGATACCAAAGTTGGTTACTTTGATCATTTTTACATATTTTTTGATTAGTTGTGAAATGGCGGAAAACTGCAAAGATGACCATCACAGTGAAGGTTTTTTTTTTTTTTTTTTTTGTATTGTGTATTTTAGACTGCTAACTAGCTCTCTTTGTTGAGAACGTGTGGATACAATGTACAAATTGGTTTACTTTTTCTTCACATTTATCATGAAAATTTTCTCCACCTATAACAGGTTCTCCTGTCTAATCAAGGCTATGGTTTTTCCATTAGTCATGTATGGATGTGAGAATTGGACTGTGAAGAAGGCTGAGCACCGAAGAATCAATGCTTTTGAACTGTGGTGTTGGAGAAGACTCTTGAGAGTCCCTTGGACTGCCAGGAGATCCAACCAGTCCATTCTGAAGGAGATCAAGCCTGGGATTTCTTTGGAAGGAATGATGCTAAAGCTGAAACTCCAGTACTTTGTCTGCCTCATGCGAAGAGTTGACTCATTGGAAAAGACTTTGATGCTGGGAGGGATTGCGGGCAGGAGAAGAAGGGGACGACCAAGAATGAGATGGCTAGATGGCATTACTGACTTGAAGGATGCAAGTCTGAGTGAACTCTGGGTGTTGGTGATGGACAGGGAGGGCTGGCGTGCTGCGATTCATGGGGTCGCAAAGAGTCGGACACGACTGAGTGACTGAACTGAACTGAACTAAACTGAAATGTGATTCTAAACATTTATATAATACATCCCCTTGAATAGTGGTACAATGCTTTATTTATCTCCTATAATTTGGTTTCTTAAGGTTGATTCCAATAATAAAAATAATAATACAATTATATTAGAAGTAGAGGTGAGATAAACATCTGTATTGCTTAATATTCACTAGTGTTGAAATATATTTTAACCTTAAAGGCAGAATTGTAAGTATGCACATTTAAATATTTCTTATATTTAACGTCATGTTACTCCAGAAATAAAACAGCAATTTATATTTTCACTCCTGATATATGAGAATATTTGCTTGGCACCCCCACCCCAGTACTCTTGCCTGGAAAATCCAATGGACGGAGTAGCCTGGTGGGCTGCAGTCCATGGGGTCGCTAACAGTTGGACAGACTGAGCGACTTCACTTTCACTTTTCTCTTTCATGCATTGGAGAAGGAAATGGCAACCCACTCCAGTATTCTTGCCTGGAGAATCCCAGGGATGGGGGAGCCTGGTGGGCTGCCATCTATGGGGTCACACAGAGTCGGACACGACTGAAGTGACTTAGCAGCAGCAGCTTTGTCAAAAGTCTGCCAACTCTGTATAGACATTTAAATATATATGTATATATGGCACTTTGATTGCTAGAAACTAACATTTTACTGTTTCAACTTCCATTAAAAAGAAGCTTACAATTGACATGAAACATTTTTTAGATTATTTTTGCAACTGTCTATTTAAAACCTTAGTTGCCTTGTATCTAATCTTTACTGAGCACTTCCTATGTATCATTCTGCACAATACTTTCATGTGTACTCAATTATGTCCGAATCTGCAACCCCACAGACTGCTACCTTTCTCTATCCAGAAGATGTTTCCATCAAGAATACTGGAGTGCATTGCCATTTCCTCCTCCTGGGGATCTTTTCAACCCAAGAATCAAACCCATGTCTCTTGTGTCTCCTGCATTGGCAGGCAGATTCTTTACCACTCAGCCACCTGGGAAGCCTCAATAACCCTTTACATATTGTGTTATCTTCTTTAATCCTGTAACGACCACCTTGCTTTGGAGATGCTGTAAATTCCTATTTACAAATCAAATCAAAAGTTGAAGCGTAATCATTAAAGTGAAGGTGAAAGTCATTCAGTCCAGTCCGACTCTTTGCAACCCAATGGACTATACAGTCCATGGAATTCTTTAGGCCAGAATACTGGAATGGGTAACCTTTTCCTTCTCCAAGGGATCTTTCCAACCCAGAGATCAAACCCAGGTCTCCTGCATTGCAGGTGGATTCTTTACCAGCTGAGCCACAAGGGAAGCCCAAGAATATTGGAGTGGGTAGCCTGTCCCTTCTCCAGTGGGTCGTCCCAACTCAGGAATCAAACCAGGGTCTCCTGCATTGCAAGTGGATTCTTTACCGATTGAGCTATAAAACTTTTCCCAAATTATAGATCAAGCAGTAAAAAATTCAGCTGTATTTCTTGATGTTTTTGTGTCAAAAAGAAGTTTCTCTGATCCTTGAGAAAGACAATTTTGGCTTATGAAACTGGCAGAAGGCTTTGGGTAGAAAAGGATTTACTATTACCTTGCCCTCACAATTAAATCACTCTCAGAAATGGGAAATTAGAGGTTTAGAGTTAGAAAGAAGGTGGTCTAAAGTTTAGCCAAGCTAAAATAAATATTAAGGCTGTCAATAAATGACCTTTTATATTCAAAGAAATTAACTCTATTAGTCATAATTATCACAAATAATTTTCAGTAAATGTATTTCACTTTACAATTTAGTAAATTTTTGCAACACTAGCAATCTATATTTGTTATGGAAAAATGAGAAACAACTGAGTGGCAGGAAACCTAAATTTAGACTAATTATTTACATGTGTTATGCAAATCTGTTACCTACTTTTTCTAATCAACAGTGTATTTTAAAAATTGTTCTTCCAGTAAAAATACTTTAGAATATCATTCTAAATTTCTATTTGACACTTTGCAGTTTAAGCAAGCTTCTACCATTTCCTATAGATTGTTTGCAATGAAACAATAAAAATGGGTACAAACCATACACTACTCCAGGAAAAAAAAAAATTATCTTTGCACAATAATACAGATGGCCCCTGACTTACAATATTTTGACTTTATGACAGTGCAAAAATAATATGCATTCAGTAGAATCCGGATTTTGGATTTTGAATGTTCATCTTTTCCCAAGTTAGTGACATGCAGTATAAGGCCCTCTCACAGTACTAGGCTGTGACCTACAGGCAGCTCCTAGTCAGTCACATGGTACTGAGGCTGAGCAACTGATACACTTATAACTATTCTGGACCCAGACAACCATTCTGTTTTTCATTTTCAGTAGAGTGTATCAATAAACTATATGAGATATTTAACAGTTTATTATAACATAGGGTTTGTGTTAAAGGATTTCATCCAATTGTAAATTAACATAAGTATTTTGAGAACCTTCAAGGGGCTAAGTGATGCCGTTCTGTAGCTTTGTGTATTAAATGCTTTTTCAGTGTATGCTACCGTCAATTTAGGGTGGGATTACTGGACATAACCCAATGGGTAAGTTGAGGAAGATCTGAAATAACATGTTGTTATTATTATTTTGCAGTGCATACTGTATTTTGTAATACTTTGTTTTTAATCCTCTCAGGAGCCCAAGAGGAAGGTACAGTTTTCATCTCTGTACTTCAGACTAGAAAATTTAATCAAAGAGATGCTAACTTACTCCCCTATGGTCACAAAGCTAGTAAATGATCTTGCAGAAAAACTTTTAATTGGTAAACTTCCCAAACACAGAACATATAACATTTAGTGAACAATATCTGATTGAAAAGAAGGTTATAATCTTATTTTTATAAAACTGTTTTATATATATATAAAACATTTATATGAGGCTATAAACCAAGATCTGAACAGTGTTTACCTCTATTTGATAGGATTAATTTATTTTATTTTTGTTAGTTAATATTTAAGCATGCATTGGACTGATAATACTGTATTGTTTTTGTTGTACTCACTAAGCTGTGTCTGACTTTTTTGTGACTCCATGGACTGTAATGTGCCAGACTCCTCTGTCCATGGGATTTCCCAGGCAAGATTATTAGAGTGGGTTGCCATTTCCTTCTCTAGGGGATCTTTCCAACCCAGGGATCAAACCTGCATCTCCTGCATTGGAGGGTGAATTCTTTACTACTGAGACACCAGGGAAGTTCAAGCAAAATGTACCTAGAATATGAGAAATACTGTAATTGTAGAAACTTCTATTACAATTTTTTTTTCAGTATTCACTCACTCAAGAAAAAAAAATGAATAAAAATTTAGAAATTAATCACTAAGTCATTTCTGACTTTCTGCAACCCCATGGACAGTAGCCTACCAGGCTCCTCTGTCCATGGAATTCTCCAGGCAAGAATACTGAAGTGGGTTGCCATTCCCTTCTCCAGGGGATCGTCCCCATCCAGGAATCAAACTCAGGTCCACCTCATCCAGGGATTGAACCTAAGCCACCAGGGAAGCCCCAAATTTTAGATGATCTGACTAAAAACAAATTTTCATATGCTTCAGATCAAGCTTACTTATTTATGGTTAAAATTTACACTAACTGACTATAAATAAGCTTGATCTAAAGCATGTGAAATTTTATTTCCTACAATCATCTGAAATGCCCATGTCTTCCAAAAATTACCTATTTGGCCCCAGAGTATAGTATGTTACATTACTAACATTCAGAGATAGCAAAAGA
The DNA here is from genome assembly GCA_006410675.1 of Oreotragus oreotragus. Classification (NCBI taxonomy): domain Eukaryota; kingdom Metazoa; phylum Chordata; class Mammalia; order Artiodactyla; family Bovidae; genus Oreotragus; species Oreotragus oreotragus. The sequence continues at coordinate 214,142 of SJYX01001536.1, forward strand.
AATTTGGTTCAAAATTGAAAATGGCTATTTCCATTGAAATAGTTTTTTTTCAATTTACTTTAGAAATTTCTGTGAAATAAATAACAAGCTTTTGTTCTAAGAGAAGTATAATAATTCATTATTAATAAAATATCTTGATTTTGAATGGAGCTAGCTTTCTAAGGAATTTGGATGTTACTGGGTAATAATTTGGGGAATTATTGAAGTTTTAGGGTATTTTTTTGTGTTCAAAGAGAAGTGTGTTGGCATTGTTTCAGAAAGAGCAATGTCAATAGTATGTGATATAAACCAAAATGGAGGAAGACTGGGGCTAAATATACCACAGAGATGATACGAATAGCAATAAATAAACAAGGGAGGTGTTGTATGCTAAGTCTTTCAAGAGGATAAAAAGGAATATGGGACAAAAAAACATCAGGAAGGATGGTCAAGGATGCCAGGATGAAACATAAAGTTATAGAGGGATATCACAGCAAGAGCTTCCAGGAAGCTGTTTAGTCTCTGATGGTGGATTTTGACTTAAAAAGTCTGAAAATCCACCTCTATGATTTAGATTAGATTTTCTTAACGATGGAAATAAATGAAACAACCTACAGAGATGACACCTACTTATTCTATAAAATTAGGCATTCCAGTTTTACGTACGCATCTTTGTCTTTCTCAAGAGTTCTCCCCTTCATTTCTAGAACTCTAATCATTGAAGAATCTTTGGTACTGACTCCCTTGACCTTATTCTTGTGACTTCAACATCTCAAAATTAACATTGGACAGTTCTGTTAAAAGGGCCACATCAAATCTCTATTTTAGTCTTTGAGTTATTTGAGTTGGTATCTTTGTTTAACTTCAGTCTGCAAGCTTATCAGATGATGGATTTCCATTTACTTAGGTAAGATTTTAGAAAGGACTTAAGGTTTAAGCAGTATTATGAAAGTATATGTGTGTGTATATGTGTGTGTATGTGTGTATATCTATTTTAGTCTTTGAGTTATTTGAGTTGGTATCTTTGTTTAACTTCAGTCTGCAAGCTTATCAGATGATGGATTTCCATTTACTTAGGTAAGATTTTAGAAAGGACTTAAGGTTTAAGCAGTATTATGAAAGTATATGTGTGTGTATATGTGTGTGTATGTGTGTATAGCTATGTGTGTGCTTTAAAAATCACATGGGTAATTATGCAGAGTAGATATAATATGAAGTAATAGGTTTTGTAAATCATAGAGAAATGGACAAAAATACTTGTATATTGTCTAACAAAATTATTTAAATTGAGAAATATTTCTGTCTTTGAATTTTAGATTTTTAAGTTGAAGTACAAATTGGATAATTGAAGCTGTGCATAGCAATCTAAAATTATCTGGTAATGCCCACATAATAAAATCACATCTACATAATTGTGTTGATAACTTGTTGATAGGATTTAATAGCAGTTTTTTTTCACTAATTGAAACAATCATAGTCCAAAAGAGGTTGAAATACATCATGAATAAGCAGGTCGGTTTCACATCATTAGGAAGTTTTAAATGATATCCAATTAACTCTTAGAAATTATGTACTTTTGTGGAATAGAATGCACTACCGAGAAATAAATGGGAGAAATTCATATTAATGACAAGGATATGTGGGCAGTGAAATGGATTGAAGTCAAACAACCTTTAAAAGATGCATCACATGTTTCAATAGCTTGGGTGTCCAAGGTGGGGCTTTGAGGTATGTGTGGAGATACAGGAATTCACCAACACTCTCACAGTGAGGGATGATAAAAAAGAAAAATGTACTGTGCTTGCTGGTCATTTGTGGAATCAGTTCAGTTCAGTCGCTCAGTTGTGTCTGACTCTTTGCGACCCCATGAATCGCAGCACGCCAGGCCTCCCTGTCCATCACCATCTCCCGGAGTTCACTCAGACTCACGTCCATCGAGTCCATGATGCCATCTAGCCATCTCATCCTCAGTCGTCCCCTTCTCCTCCTGCCCCCAATCCCTCCCAGCATCAGAGTCTTTTGCAATGAGTCAACTCTTCGCATGAGGTGGCCAAAGTACTGGAGTTTCAGCTTTAGCATCATTCCTTCCAAAGAAATCCCAGGGTTGATCTCCTTCAGAATGGACTGGTTGGATCNTATATATGGCACTTTGATTGCTAGAAACTAACATTTTACTGTTTCAACTTCCATTAAAAAGAAGCTTACAATTGACATGAAACATTTTTTAGATTATTTTTGCAACTGTCTATTTAAAACCTTAGTTGCCTTGTATCTAATCTTTACTGAGCACTTCCTATGTATCATTCTGCACAATACTTTCATGTGTACTCAATTATGTCCGAATCTGCAACCCCACAGACTGCTACCTTTCTCTATCCAGAAGATGTTTCCATCAAGAATACTGGAGTGCATTGCCATTTCCTCCTCCTGGGGATCTTTTCAACCCAAGAATCAAACCCATGTCTCTTGTGTCTCCTGCATTGGCAGGCAGATTCTTTACCACTCAGCCACCTGGGAAGCCTCAATAACCCTTTACATATTGTGTTATCTTCTTTAATCCTGTAACGACCACCTTGCTTTGGAGATGCTGTAAATTCCTATTTACAAATCAAATCAAAAGTTGAAGCGTAATCATTAAAGTGAAGGTGAAAGTCATTCAGTCCAGTCCGACTCTTTGCAACCCAATGGACTATACAGTCCATGGAATTCTTTAGGCCAGAATACTGGAATGGGTAACCTTTTCCTTCTCCAAGGGATCTTTCCAACCCAGAGATCAAACCCAGGTCTCCTGCATTGCAGGTGGATTCTTTACCAGCTGAGCCACAAGGGAAGCCCAAGAATATTGGAGTGGGTAGCCTATCCCTTCTCCAGTGGGTCGTCCCAACTCAGGAATCAAACCAGGGTCTCCTGCATTGCAAGTGGATTCTTTACCGATTGAGCTATAAAACTTTTCCCAAATTATAGATCAAGCAGTAAAAAATTCAGCTGTATTTCTTGATGTTTTTGTGTCAAAAAGAAGTTTCTCTGATCCTTGAGAAAGACAATTTTGGCTTATGAAACTGGCAGAAGGCTTTGGGTAGAAAAGGATTTACTATTACCTTGCCCTCACAATTAAATCACTCTCAGAAATGGGAAATTAGAGGTTTAGAGTTAGAAAGAAGGTGGTCTAAAGTTTAGCCAAGCTAAAATAAATATTAAGGCTGTCAATAAATGACCTTTTATATTCAAAGAAATTAACTCTATTAGTCATAATTATCACAAATAATTTTCAGTAAATGTATTTCACTTTACAATTTAGTAAATTTTTGCAACACTAGCAATCTATATTTGTTATGGAAAAATGAGAAACAACTGAGTGGCAGGAAACCTAAATTTAGACTAATTATTTACATGTGTTATGCAAATCTGTTACCTACTTTTTCTAATCAACAGTGTATTTTAAAAATTGTTCTTCCAGTAAAAATACTTTAGAATATCATTCTAAATTTCTATTTGACACTTTGCAGTTTAAGCAAGCTTCTACCATTTCCTATAGATTGTTTGCAATGAAACAATAAAAATGGGTACAAACCATACACTACTCCAGGAAAAAAAAAAATTATCTTTGCACAATAATACAGATGGCCCCTGACTTACAATATTTTGACTTTATGACAGTGCAAAAATAATATGCATTCAGTAGAATCCGGATTTTGGATTTTGAATGTTCATCTTTTCCCAAGTTAGTGACATGCAGTATAAGGCCCTCTCACAGTACTAGGCTGTGACCTACAGGCAGCTCCTAGTCAGTCACATGGTACTGAGGCTGAGCAACTGATACACTTATAACTATTCTGGACCCAGACAACCATTCTGTTTTTCATTTTCAGTAGAGTGTATCAATAAACTATATGAGATATTTAACAGTTTATTATAACATAGCGCTTGTGTGAAAGGATTTCATCCAATTGTAAATTAACATAAGTATTTTGAGAACCTTCAAGGGGCTAAGTGATGCCGTTCTGTAGCTTTGTGTATTAAATGCTTTTTCAGTGTATGCTACCGTCAATTTAGGGTGGGATTACTGGACATAACCCAATGGGTAAGTCGAGGAAGATCTGAAATAACATGTTGTTATTATTATTTTGCAGTGCATACTGTATTTTGTAATACTTTGTTTTTAATCCTCTCAGGAGCCCAAGAGGAAGGTACAGTTTTCATCTCTGTACTTCAGACTAGAAAATTTAATCAAAGAGATGCTAACTTACTCCCCTATGGTCACAAAGCTAGTAAATGATCTTGCAGAAAAACTTTTAATCGGTAAACTTCCCAAACACAGAACATATAACATTTAGTGAACAATATCTGATTGAAAAGAAGGTTATAATCTTATTTTTATAAAACTGTTTTATATATATATATAAAACATTTATATGAGGCTATAAACCAAGATCTGAACAGTGTTTACCTCTATTTGATAGGATTAATTTATTTTATTTTTTTTAGTTAATATTTAAGCATGCATTGGACTGATAATACTGTATTGTTTTTGTTGTGTACTCACTAAGCTGTGTCTGACTTTTTTGTGACTCCATGGACTGTAATGTGCCAGACTCCTCTGTCCATGGGATTTCCCAGGCAAGATTATTAGAGTGGGTTGCCATTTCCTTCTCTAGGGGATCTTTCCAACCCAGGGATCAAACCTGCATCTCCTGCATTGGAGGGTGAATTCTTTACTACTGAGACACCAGGGAAGTTCAAGCAAAATGTACCTAGAATATGAGAAATACTGTAATTGTAGAAACTTCTATTACAATTTTTTTTTCAGTATTCACTCACTCAAGAAAAAAAAATGAATAAAAATTTAGAAATTAATCACTAAGTCATTTCTGACTTTCTGCAACCCCATGGACAGTAGCCTACCAGGCTCCTCTGTCCATGGAATTCTCCAGGCAAGAATACTGAAGTGGGTTGCCATTCCCTTCTCCAGGGGATCTTCCTCATCCAGGAATCAAACTCAGGTCCACCTCATCCAGGGATTGAACCTAAGCCACCAGGGAAGCCCCAAATTTTAGATGATCTGACTAAAAACAAATTTTCATATGCTTCAGATCAAGCTTACTTATTTATGGTTAAAATTTACACTAACTGACTATAAATAAGCTTGATCTAAAGCATGTGAAATTTTATTTCCTACAATCATCTGAAATGCCCATGTCTTCCAAAAATTACCTATTTGGCCCCAGAGTATAGTATGTTACATTACCAACATTCAGAGATAGCAAAAGAAATTTGGTTCAAAATTGAAAATGGCTATTTCCATTGAAATAGTTTTTTTTCAATTTACTTTAGAAATTTCTGTGAAATAAATAACAAGCTTTTGTTCTAAGAGAAGTATAATAATTCATTATTAATAAAATATCTTGATTTTGAATGGAGCTAGCTTTCTAAGGAATTTGGATGTTACTGGGTAATAATTTGGGGAATTATTGAAGTTTTAGGGTATTTTTTTGTGTTCAAAGAGAAGTGTGTTGGCATTGTTTCAGAAAGAGCAATGTCAATAGTATGTGATATAAACCAAAATGGAGGAAGACTGGGGCTAAATATACCACAGAGATGATACGAATAGCAATAAATAAACAAGGGAGATGTTGTATGCTAAGTCTTTCAAGAGGATAAAAAGGAATATGGGACAAAAAAACATCAGGAAGGATGGTCAAGGATGCCAGGATGAAACATAAAGTTATAGAGGGATATCACAGCAAGAGCTTCCAGGAAGCTGTTTAGTCTCTGATGGTGGATTTTGACTTAAAAAGTCTGAAAATCCACCTCTATGATTTAGATTAGATTTTCTTAACGATGGAAATAAATGAAACAACCTACAGAGATGACACCTACTTATTCTATAAAATTAAGCATTCCAGTTTTACGTACGCATCTTTGTCTTTCTCAAGAGTTCTCCCCTTCATTTCTAGAACTCTAATCATTGAAGATTCTTTGGTACTGATTCCCTTGACCTTATTCTTGTGACTTCAACATCTCAAAATTAACATTGGACAGTTCTGTTAAAAGGGCCACATCAAATCTCTATTTTAGTCTTTGAGTTATTTGAGTTGGTATCTTTGTTTAACTTCAGTCTGCAAGCTTATCAGATGATGGATTTCCATTTACTTAGGTAAGATTTTAGAAAGGACTTAAGGTTTAAGCAGTATTATGAAAGTATATGTGTGTGTATATGTGTGTGTATGTGTGTATGGCTATGTGTGTGCTTTAAAAATCACATGGGTAATTATGCAGAGTAGATATAATATGAAGTAATAGGTTTTGTAAATCATAGAGAAATGGACAAAAATACTTGTATATTGTCTAACAAAATTATTTAAACTGAGAAATATTTCTGTCTTTGAATTTTAGATTTTTAAGTTGAAGTACAAAGTGGATAATTGAAGCTGTGCATAGCAATCTAAAATTATCTGGTAATGCCCACATAATAAAATCACATCTACATAATTGTGTTGATAACTTGTTGATAGGATTTAATAGCAGTTTTTTTCACTAATTGAAACAATCACAGTCCAAAAGAGGTTGAAATACATTGTGAATAAGCAGGTCGGTTTCACATCATTAGGAAGTTTTAAATGATATCCAATTAACTCTTAGGAATTATGTACTTTTGTGGAATAGAATGCACTACTGAGAAATAAATGGGAGAAATTCATATTAATGGCAAGGATATGTGGGCAGTGAAATGGACTGAAGTCAAACAACCTTTAAAAAATGCATCACATGTTTCAATAGCTTGGGTGTCCAAGATGGGGCTTTGAGGTATGTGTGGAGATACGGGAATTCACCAACACTCTCACAGTGAGGGATGATAAAAAAGAAAAATGTACTGTGCTTGCTGGTCATTTGTGGAATATACAGAGGAAAAAAATATCAGAGTTCATTGTCCCTTGCATGGATTACCTCATATTCTTTCAGAAGGAACAGGGTGAGAGTAGAACAAAATTTGCTTACATTTCTCCAGACAACTCAGTATTTTGTTAGACTGTTTCAATCTTTAGTCATCACATCTTCTATCAAATTCAGAGTTCTCAATAGTCTTGTCCCTTTTGGAATTTGTTAAATTCTGTGTCTGATGTCAGCTTGCAATTGAAAGCTCATCTTCCCTTCCTAAGTGTTTCTTCATTCATGTTCACTCTTTCCAGTGACTTTACATTGGTGGCTCATTATGACCTAACAAATAAACCTCACATTTGTCATGATTTACTTAACCAGTACGTAATATACACAGTCTTTGATACATGTCATCTACTGAACTAAACACTTTTATTAGACCATTAAATAAACTTATGAGGGAGACAGGTATAGTATAATTACCTATAATCTCAGGATAAACAAGCTGAGGGCTTGAAACTTGCCTGATTTTTCAAAGTCAGTAAGTAGAATTCAGTCCCAATCTCCAGAGATTATGCTCTTAACTTGGGTACTTTGTTAAACATTCACCCCTCAGGTGTCCTAAATTAAGTAATTCATTCTGAGCCCCAGATTTCATCTATAATTTTCCTTGAAGCCAGCATAAAGTGGGAGAGGTTTAATAAGTTAAATATAATATATAGATAACATTTTTTAAAAGGCCAAGGCTTTTAAAATTCATCAAATTTCTTGCACCTTAATTTGTTAATCTTGGACACAAATCTTGGGTAATATTTATTCACCTTGTTTTATAGTTACATTTGAATTCAACTCAATTTTTGCAAAACAAACAAACAAAACCTTAGTACCCTCAAATAATTTGGGGATATTTGTGACAATATTTGCAATCTTATATTGAATAATGAAAAGCAAACTTTGAAGTCAAAGGCTTAAATTCATACTGAAAATAAACAGCATTAAATTGGACACAAATCTTGGGTAAGATTTATTCACCTTGTTTTAAGTTACATTTGAATTCAACTCAATTTTTGCTGAACAAACAAACAAAACCTTAGTACCCTCAAATAATTTGGGGATATTTGTGACAATATTTGCAATCTTATATTGAATAATGAAAAGCAAACTTTGAAGTCAAAGGCTTAAATTCATACTGAAAATAAATAGCATTAATTATTAGAGATATTTGAAATATATTACTACATTCTTTCGTTAAGAATAGGAGTATTTTTGTTAAAGACAGGCTCAACACAATCTAAATAAATATATATATATATATAAATTAAAATATATACACATATAATGCACACACTGCCATCATCATTATTCCCAGTGTTCCAATGTTTATTGTCATTAAAAAATTAATTAATCATGGAAGTCTGGTACAGTATTGACATATTGATTGTGCATCCAATCCCCTTTCCTGTAGCAGCTACTGGGCTCTTAGATCAAGAGAAACCTTTGCTGCCACATCAGACATTAGTCTTGTGACAGATGTTCTGTGTTCGATTGAAGGAGCACAGAGGAAAATAAGTCTCTCCATGCTTGTGAGACCACAGTTGAAAATGAGCAGTTGTCCCCTTCCAGACAATGGCTGTCAAACTCATAGAACCTTGACATAATTTGCAGACTGCCCTGCACTAGAATAAAGCCGACATGTTACTTGAGGCTGGCAGGCTCCACACTGCTGAAGCACAAGAAGGGTCTGTTTTCCTTTTCTAAAATTCAACTGTACAACCAGTGATAAAGAATGTCTCAAAGGCTTTGCTCACTTTTTTTTTTAAATTTTTGTATGTATTAATGTATGTAATTTCTTTATGGAAAAATTTTAAAAATAGATAATGGCAAAATGGAAGTCACTAATAATCCTTTCTAATAGCCAGAACCATTGCTTAGATGATATTTATCCTTCCTATAAGCTCACAAATGTGTGTGTAAATGAATACACACATACATAAACACATTTACATACACACATTTACACATACACACATACACATTTTTAGGTATTAAAAAATATATGAGCTTGGCATACATAGTTTTATAATTTCCTTTTCCACTTAATATTATCTAACAAAAATGTTTCCATGTTCATAAATATACCTCTGTTGACTTAAAAAATGTTCACCATCTAAAAGTTGAGAGTTATGTTTTATGGGCTTTCCTGGTGCTCAAACAGTAAAGAATCTGCTTGCAATGTGGGAGACCAGAGTCAACCCCTGGGTTATTCCTTTTCCGCTTAATATTATCTGACAAAAATGTTTCCATGTTCATAAATATACCTCTGTTGACTTAAAAAATGTTCACCATCTAAAAGTTGAGAGTTATGTTTTATGGGCTTTCCTGGTGCTCAAACAGTAAAGAATCTGCTTGCAATGTGGGAGACCAGAGTCAACCCCTGGGTTGAGAAGGGAGGACTTCAAGTTCAGGAGACAGCATTTCAAGTAACCATGAAAAAATGCTCTGAAGAGGTGAGGAGAGGAGCCAGGTTATATGGAAGTTTTGCAACAAAGGGCAGGTAGTCTAATGGTACATATACCCAATGGAGTATTACTCAGCCATTAAAAAGAATACATTTGAATCAGTTCTAATAACATGGATGAAACTGGAACTGATTATACAGAGTGAAGTAAGCCAGAAAGAAAAACAGCAATACAGTATACTAACACATATATATGGAATTTAGAAAGATGGTAATGAGGACCCTGTATGCAAGACAGCAAAAGAGATACAGATGTGTAGAGCGGACTTTTGGACTCTGAGGGAGAGGGAGAGGG
>SJYX01001536.1:224606-234865 GCA_006410675.1 Oreotragus oreotragus
AGGGAGAGGGAGGGAGAGGGAGAGGGAGAGGGAGAGAGAGAGGGAGAGGGTGGGATGAATTGGGAGAATAGCACTGAAATATGTATACTATCATGTAAGAAATGATTCGCCAGTCTATGTTCAATGCAGGATGCAGGATGCTTGGGGCTGGTGTATGGAGATAATCTGGAGGGATGATGTGGGGTGGGAGGTGGGAGGGGGGGTTCATGTTTGGGAGTTCATGTACACCCGTGACGGATTCATGTCAATGTATGCCAAAACCAATACAGTACTGTAAAGTAAAATAAAGTAAATAAATAAATAAATAAAATAAAGTTGTTAAGAGAGTAAATCCTCAGAGTTCTCAGGACAAGAAAAAATATTTTTAATTTCTTTTATTTTTTATCTTTGTGAGATAATGAAGGTACACTAAATTTACTGTGGTCATCATTTTATGATATATCATTATGCTGTACAACTTAAACTTATACAATGCTCTATGTCAATTATATCTCAATAAAACTGACAAAATTAAAATATCAAAACAAACAAACAAACAAAAAAGAAAAGTAGATGTCCCAAGTTAAAGAATGTAACACTTTTCTATATATGGGATGATGCAAGACTTTGGGTTTACTGAAATCATTCCTTTCATAAGAATTTCAGCTATCTAGGGCCAATATCCTGTGTTTTTCACATCCTGGGCTCACAGTGAGGAGTGTGTGTATGTGTGTTAGTCACTCAGTCATGTCTGACTCTTTGCAACCCCGTGGACTGTAGCCCACCAGGCTTCTCTGTCCATGGAATTCTCCAGGCAAGAATACCAGAGTGGGTTGCCATGTCCTTCTCCACAGTGAGGAGGGGCTATAATTGTTGCTAGGTTGCAAGTATTTTTCTCCCTCCTGGGTGCCCTGAATTCCCCTTTAGAAGCAAATGGCAACCCACTCCAGTATTCTTTTTTTTTTTCACCAGAAACAAGAAAGCTTTCTGTAAAAGTAAAGCCAAGTGATCTCTGTTGCAACTATTCAACTCTTTTCTTAAAAGCAGCCATAAGAGATAACTGCATAAATGTGTATGTATTTTTTTTACAATAAAACTTTATTTACAAAAACAAGAAATGTTCCATGATTGTTTTGTGGATCATAACTGCCCATCTGTGACCTATACTGCTATTTTAACATTGGCAGAAGGTTCCATGATATGGATGTGGCATGGATTATTTAAGCCTTTTGCCCTGAAGGGGTCTGTGCTTTCAGCTTTCTCTTATAAAGCTCTTGTACTGCCAGGGATTCCACTGCAGTTATGCCTACTAGTGTTGTGACTAGCATCCCTGAGGGCTAGATTTCCTACCAGTTAACAACTCCCCAGCCTGATAGAACTTCCAGGGCTTCTTCCCAACCAGAGGGCCCCTGTGAACTGTGAAATTCCTCCACTATATTGTCTCAGGTGTGTCCTCAGCAAGGTTAATTACAAGACAGCATTTAATGGGTATCCTATACCTTAAGATGTTACACAAAATTTTCAACATTTGATTTCTTTATATAACTTGGAAGATCAGTGAAGTTTTCACATTCACTAAGTCCAAAGAAAAGGCAAGAGGGAGTCAGATTTTGTCATTACACTCTTCCTTAAAGACATGTCCAGTTGATCTTTCAGGACATGTTGCTATTGTAATGTCATTTAAAAGTGTGTTATTTGAACTGTATTCCAGTTTCTTCCTCTCTGAATTGGAAACAGCAAAGCATAATCATCAATGGGTTTATTTTTGCCCTATTATTATTGAAATTTGGGCCTTTGTTTTCTTGTGCCTTATGTATATTTTTGCTTGTCTTTGCAATTTGCATTATTAATGCCAGAAGATTCAGAATTTAAAGTTAAATCCTTTTTGTAATTTTACATTTATTGTTAGGTATTTATTTATTTTTTGAGTCAAAATCTGTACATTCTACTTAGCTTTAGGATGTTCTTGACATAGATCCCAAACTCTGGAATAAAGCATAATATGAAAGTCTACTACAGAAGGTAATAATTTGGACTTGTTGACTGACAGAACTGCACAATCTTTTCAGTGAAATTTGTAACAGTTGAAGCCTGGTAGATAGCCTCTCAGGTAGCTCTGAAGGACTTCATTGAAGATGAAAGGAAGGAGCTAGGATACGTAGGAGTTTTTGCAATAACAGCTGGTAAAGAATTCACCTGCAATGCAGGAGATGCAGGTTTGGCCCCTGGGTTGGGAAGATCTCCTGTAGAAGGAAATGGCAACATCCAAGTAGCGCTAGTGGTAAAGAACCCACCTATGAACGCGGGAGACATAAGAGATGGCGTTTTCAATCCCTGGGTCAGAAAGATCCCCTGGAGAAGGGCATGGCAATTCACTCCAGTACTCTTGTCTTGAGAATCCCATGGACAGAGGAGCCTGGTGGAATATAGGCCATAGGGTCCCACAGAGTCAGACACTACTGAAGCAACTTAGCACAGCACACACCAGTATTCTTGCCTGGGAAATCTCATGGACAGAGGAGCCTGGTCGGCTACAGTTCATGGGGTTGCAAAAGAGTCAGACACCACTTAGTGACTAAGCCGTCACCACAGAACATCAAAAGACTACTGTTAATTAAAGAAAATTAATGGATTTATTACTTTTTGTGCATGGAAAGATGCAAAGTTCTGAGCCCACTGAAATCATTCCTTTGATATGCAGCATCCTCCACTTGGGTAAAGACTTTATTTCCTATAGAAGAACTCAAAGATATTGTAACATACATTTCTTAAGGGGGAGTGCTTTATCACTGCACTATTGTTTCTTGACTATTCCTCCTTCATTTCTGCATTCCCCCCCTTCCCTGACAAGTAACTAGTTAAATCTGCCATTTGGAACTCAAGGAAGGTCAAGGAAGGTGAATGAAGCATAGTTCCTACAAATAAGAAATGGGCAGAGAGATGAGGAGGGACACAGAAAGAATTTTTATCTGGAAGGGCCCATTTCAAATGTGTACGGCATTTTGTTAATAATATAAGAAACTTCCCATTTAACATCAAATATTTCATTATAAGCATTCGTGCTTTTTAAACTTTTTTCCGACACAGAAGCAAGTAATATGCTAAAGTATGTATTTATAAACTTGTATTAGAAGTGGTATATATGTGTATACATATATTATTGAATCACTAAATTTTAAAAATAAGTGCAAATTATAAACATCATAATATATATGGAAAAAAGGTATATCATTGATAAATGAAGTCTGAGGTTGAGATACTTGGTGGATAAATAAAACAAGGACAATTAAGAAGCAAAAAGTAACTGGTAATTCATATTTCAGAGAAAATTTCAAGCTGACCTCTAACCCATTTATATTTTATTTTATACGATTTAGCTACTCAAGGTAGACTACAAAAATATGTAAAAGCAGAATATAGCTACTATTTTAGAAACTGGATAAAATGACAGATAATTTTTAATCTTCCTTTTTAACTGATTAAAGAATATTAGAACTTTTATCACCTCAGTTGCAATTCACTGCTTGGCATATGATTTTTCTCTTCTATTTCATTATTTTATAACCTAATTGAAGAATCAAAAAAATTGGAAAGCAGGTAACATGTATTGAACCGTTTTCCAAATATAGTTGTTTCTCATATTCTCAACCTGGATAGGTAATGCATCACAGAAAATTGTATTAAAATGATCTCTAATTGGCCTTTGGTTAACTGCTTTGAGGAGATGAGAGAAGATATAGTAAGAATTTTTAGCTGTTAAACCTGAATAGTCATTTGAATACTAGTGTTGTCATATTTACATATAATTTTGGGACATGTCTGCTCCCAAGGCCTCAGGTGCAACTTAATGGAAACTAAGGTTTGCAAGAGGAGATCCATCAGCAATATCTGAAAGCTATGGTAAATTGCAATAGAGCTATTGCAAGGAGGTTACACACTATCCTGATGTGGGTTATTGTCCCTGAAAGTTGTCATTGTTGAGTGACATGTCAGATGCTGCAGGATGCAAAAGGGCACAGAACCTGATTTCTGTTTTTAATTAATAAACTACAAAGCAATACATATTACAATTCTTTCTGAAAAATCATAACTTTGGGTTGAATAAACAAATTATTATTCAGCAAGGTAAAGTATAATATGCAGCCATTCTGTACATACAAATATGCACATACTTTTATTTTGTCTTATTTAAATTTTCAGAATAAAATATATTGAAACAGTAGTAATGATTTCATATATTTTTTGGAAGCTTAGAATGTACTGGGTTATTTTATTATGAGAATATAGAGATAATTCTGTCATACTATTTAAGCATATCACTGCACAACTTTCAGAAAATACAATATCAACCTTTTTTCTACTTTAAAATTTTAGAGTATCATATGAAAACATCATCTGCCAACTTTTAGTAGTATAACAAAGCAATGATTTTAAGAGCTCAGAAATAACATATGGCTATGCAATGAAAATTTTAAAACATGCACCGACTTTTAGAACTATGTTTGTTGAATATTAAATACCTGAAATTGCTAGTGGCTAAAGCACTTCATTTAGCACAATGTATATAAACTTTGAAACTATTTTCAGGCACCAGTTTTAATAAATTAAGTGCAAAGTTGAGGAGGAAGTTTACTAAAAAATATTTTGTTTTAAAATAATTTATTTTGGAACTATCCATATTGAATCTTTGTAAGACATATGAAGTTAGAGAAAAGAGTAATTCTCACTCAGAATTTAAATTAAGTTCAAGCATACTTTTAAACATATTCTCGAGAATAAAGAACAAAAATATTGTTTACAATTCAATTTCTATAGTGTATATATATATAGGATTTGAATTTATAATTTTTAAAAAATAAGAAATTTAACAAGAGGTAAATAAAATAGCCTAATTCATATGTAAGTCAATGAAAAAAACTAGACAATTGATGTGTATCAGTGCTGAATTAACTAGTTCTGAGTATAAAGCAATAATTAAAATCTCAAATAACAGAATTTTATGTACATCGTTTCAACCTCAGTTTATATGGTCCAATGTTCTCAGAAATTGATGTACATTAGCAATGTTCCTTCTTTTCATACATATGCATGACGATGCTAATATGAAGAATTAATCCATAATGAATGAATAAAATAATTGGCTAATTTACACAGTATAATTATTTGCATGTTACACAGGGATGTTAAAAGACATGTTTTAACAAAACTTGGTATGCCATCTTAAGGAGATTTGGAATTAGAAAGGTATTCATCTAAGGTCAGTTCAGTTCAGTTCAGGCGCTCAGTCATGTCTGATTCTTTGTGACCCCATGAATCACAGCACGCCAGGCCTCCCTGTCCATCACCAACTCCCAGAGTTCACTCAGACTTGCATCCATCAAGTCAGTGATGCCATCCAGCCATCTCATCCTCTGTTGTCCCCTTTTCCTCCTGACCCCAATCCCTCCCAGGATTTTCCAATGAGTCAACTCTTCGCATGAGGCGGCCAAAGTATGGGAGTTTCAGCTTTAGCATCATTCCCTCAAAAGAAATCCCAGGGCTGATCTCCTTCAGAATGGACTGGTTGGATCTCCTTGGAGTCCAAGGGGCTCTCAAGAGTCTTCTCCAACACCACAATTCAAAAGCATCAATTCTTCAGCACTCAGCTTTCTTCACAGTCCAACTCTCACATCCATACATGACCACTGGGAGGTATTACCATCTAATTCACTTCACAGTATGGCCCTACTTATAATTTTAGCTTCTTTTTCTGCTTGCTTTCCCTACAATGACAGGATTTTCAAAATGCTCCAGCTATACTCAGTTACTTACAGTTCTTCGAATTTGTGTTCTTCCATGCTGCGTCTGTTTCCCAAAACATCACTGAGCCCTGATTTTCCAATGATCATTCAGCCTGGGCATCTTCTATTTCAGTGTAAGACACACCTCATGCGGGAATGCATTATTGCTGGGTTACTTGCTCTTTTTCTGCTATCATAGCCCATAGATAGCTTCATATTCTATTCTATTGAATAAAGTAGGAAAGGTGCCCTACTCAGAGTGTGTAATATAAAAAAATTAAACAGATTCATAGATAAGGAGAACAAATAGGCGGTTGCTGGAGAGGGCTATAATCAACCATATTGTATGGCTTAAAAAAAGGTTACCAATTTTTAATTTGTAATCAGTGTATTAAAGTTTTACTATATATTTAGGTTAAATTTTTTCCTTGTCTCACGTAGCAGGTACTCTATGAACCATTTAGTCTAAGATCTATGAAATTTATTTGAATCTGGGTGATTTTTACTCCATTAATACCACACTATTTTCACCTTTCTAATTTTATTTTTCTCTGTAAGATACCTATATAATTGGGATATTTATGCTTTTTTTCCTCTAAACTTAAATTTTCTTTTGTTTTCTAAATCACTTTAATCTCATCATCTTTTGTGAAATTTATCTGAATGTGATCATTCATCTCACAAATTCATTTTTTAAACTATTTCCATTCCACATTTTATCTCTCCCACTGTGTTCTTCATTTCATTTATATCTAACTTGGTAATGCTTTCCTTCTTTTAGTTAAATATATTTATTATGCTTACTTTAAATTATTTTTTCTTGGTGTCAATAATTGCTCTTAGACGATATGTATTGTCCAATTTCTATTTTTCTTTTCAAGTACTCCTCTTTTTCCATATCTTGTATTTTGGCTAGTGAGTTACTATTGTCCTGGAGACAGCAATGTTTCTCTTTTTGTCATGTGTATGGGGAAACGGCTGATGACCCACTTTGTTCATTTTGTATATTTAATGTAAATATTTTTATTAAGGAAAATATATCTAACTTGGTAATGCTTTCCTTCTTTTAGTTAAATATATTTATTATGCTTACTTTAAATTATTTTTTCTTGGTGTCAATAATTGCTCTTAGACGATATGTATTGTCCAATTTCTATTTTTCTTTTCAAGTACTCCTCTTTTTCCATATCTTGTATTTTGGCTAGTGAGTTACTATTGTCCTGGAGACAGCAATGTTTCTCTTTTTGTCATGTGTATGGGGAAACAGCTGATGACCCACTTTGTTCATTTTGTATATTTAATGTAAATATTTTTATTAAGGAAAACCAAATTTTAATATATTCTGGGTGTTTATATTTTGGTAGCTTTAACTTTCTGAACTGGTAGATGTCTTCATAACAATATCTTCTAAAAATATCAAAGTACCAGGCCTTATTCTTTAGATTTAATTTAGAATGTCAACTAGGATTTTAGTTAATGGCAGCAGTCACACAATTGACTAGTACTGACAAAAATTAGAAAATTATGTTTTCAAAACACAAAAATTATGGAGCTAGACTGTTGGGGCTTATACAAGCTACAAAAATATTTTAAAAATGGTCTTTGTTACTTCTATGTTCTTATTCCAATTTAGCTGTTGACTTTCATCCATAACATATAAAATAGATTCTATCCTTCTATCAATCAAAATGAATTTTGATATTTCACATAAAAATCATGGGGTAGGGCAAATGATAAAGAGGAAAGTGAAATGCCAAGGGAATTTGTATATTATACAAACTTTCCTTGATGCCTTGCCAAATATTTTTCTATTACATTGCTTTTTAGGTAAATTTGAATCACAAAAGAAACTTGGAATAAAAGAGCAATAAAGTGTGCCTTCTTCTATCATAAGTAATAATAATAAATAAATAAATGAGGATTCTGCAGACTCCATACAGATTACCTTATTGGATTGTTATATAAACTTCATGAACTAAGTATGTAGCAGGTAAATTAGTGCTTTGGATGTTTGAGTATTGGGCTATTATTTTTTCCCGTTATCTTCTAATTTTGCAAAGAACAGCATTAGGAAGCATGCTTTAAAAATTAAACTTTTCATTGTGTTTGGGGCCAGGTCACGAAGATTAGAAGCCGGAGAAACTAATTTAACAGGAGCCATGGAGGAGCTCTGATTTTGCTTTTGAAAGGCAAATGTGAGAGAAGCTGAATAGCACACGGTGACTAATGTCCTATGTTGAATGGGACCCTGGAACAGAAAAAGGACATGGGTTGAAAATTAAGAAAGTCTAAATAAAGTATGAACTTTAGTTAATACTAATGTATCAATATTAATCTATTAATAGTAACCAATTTACCACACTAGTATAAGAAGTTAGTAATAGAGAAAATTGGGTGCAGGTTATATGGAAACTTTCATTACTATCTTCAGTTCAGTTCAATCTTAGTGTTTCTATAAATGTAAAACTACTGAAAAATAAATAAAAAGATATTTTTATTATAAAAATAACATAATAAAAGATACATAAAAAGTTTTCTTTTCAATAAAAGGAAAAATAAATTCAAAATTTTAAAAAAATCATACAATTAAATTCCTTCATATTTACATAATAAGTATTTCTTATTTACTTCCACTAATATCAACTTATGTGTTGGCCAGTAAAGATCAAAAGCTTAGAAGCAGTATAACACTGCTACTGCTGCTAAGTCACTTCAGTCGTGTCCGACTCTGTGTGACCCCATAGACAGCAGCCCATCAGGCTCCCCAATCCCTGGGATTCTCCAGGCAAGAATACTGGAGTGGGTTGCCATTTCCTTCTCCAATGCATGAAAGAGAAAAGTGAAAGTGAAGTCGCTCAGTCTGTCCGACTGTTAGCGACCCCATGGACTGCAGCCCACCAGGCTACTCCGTCCATTGGATTTTCCAGGCAAGAATACTGGGGTGGGGTGCCATTGCCTTCCCCAAGTATAACACTATTCACATATAAATATTTAACAGGGCTTCTGTGTGCTTTAAAATTTCAGAAAAGAGAAAATTTGGGGGAAAGAAGAAAACAAACAAACCTGTATTAAGAGTCCATTATATTTTAACATGATCTCTACATTTTTCTATTTATCATAATATATCTTAGCTACTTTTGTTACTCACTGATTTATTTGAATGATATAATAAATATTTAAATCTAATAGATTCTTTCTTAAAAACACATCCTTAGTTGTTAACAAAATTGGAAGCTAAATCCAGATCTCACGTAAGTCCAGTATGCTTTCAGAACTTACCACATCTTGTCAAGAGGAAAATTNCAAACAAACCTGTATTAAGAGTCCATTATATTTTAACATGATCTCTACATTTTTCTATTTATCATAATATATCTTAGCTACTTTTGTTACTCACTGATTTATTTGAATGATATAATAAATATTTAAATCTAATAGATTCTTTCTTAAAAACACATCCTTAGTTGTTAACAAAATTGGAAGCTAAATCCAGATCTCACGTAAGTCCAGTATGCTTTCAGAACTTACCACATCTTGTCAAGAGGAAAATTTTTATTAAAAAATTTTCACTAATTAAAAAAAAATGCACATAATAAATACACCATGAACTTGTGTACTTAATTTCTTTCCTTTTCATATTATCATGGGATTCTATTGGAAAATATGACATTTTGGAGAAATAGTACCAAAATGTGAATCAGAAGGGGAAAACGTCAAAGAAGAAATGGAAGAATTTTCACTATATATACTAAAAATGAAACTCAAATGAGAAAAATGATTATGACCAAAAGTATTAATAATAAAAGGCAACATTTTTTGAGAACTTAGGAGAATTTTAAAATTTATGATTCATTAGATATACCATGTACCAAGCAGTGTGACCCATATTTCAACATATTAAAAGAAAAAACAGGGAAATGTGTGAATGGATAAATGAAACTTTTTTTTTGAAATCTATATAATGGAAAATCAGGAAACCACTGAGGTGATAATATAGGAATCTATTAACATAAAAATGATAACATTATTACTGACACTCTTGGTCAAGATATAAATAAAACATTAAAAAAAAGAATAAGAGAAGTAATAAGAGAATGAATCAGTTCAGTTCAGTTTAGTTCAGTCGCTCAGTTGTGTCTGACTCTTTGTGACCCCATGAATCACAGCACGCCAGGCCTCCCTGTCCATCACCAACTCGCGGAGTTCACTCAGACTCACACCCATCGAGTCAGTGATGCCATCCAGCCATCTCATCTTTTGTTGTCCCCTTCTCCTCCTGCCCCCAATCCCTCCCAGCATCAGGGTGTTTTCCAAGGAGTCAATTTTTCACATGAGATGGCCAAAGTACTGAGGTTTCATCTTTAGCATCAGTCCTTCCAAAGAAATCCTGGGGCTGATCTCCTTTAGGATGGACTGGTTGGATCTCCTTTCAGTCCAGGAACTCTCAAGAGTCTTTTCCAACACCACAGTTCAAAAGCATCAATTCTTCGGCACTCAGCT
>SJYX01001536.1:236489-297352 GCA_006410675.1 Oreotragus oreotragus
GTGACTTAGCAGCAGCAGCAGCAGTCTTCTATGTTGTTTTTACTGGCATCCTCTCTTTTCTTGTTTTTTTGTGGGTTTTTTTTTGGTACATTTTCTCTTTCAGATAGCATACACTATATATGGAATAGCAAACAATTATTCAATTAGTAAATAGTGGCTTGTTTGGAGGGAAATGAGGAGGAAATGACCTTTGAATATTAATTTTCCTCTCATATGAAGAGACATAATGAATATCAGTTTATCAAATATAGGTAACTTTGATTCTTTATTATAGTAAAAAATTGGAATTTACCTAATATTCAGAGAATTAAGAATGCACTTGGCAAAACATGTTCACATAAATTAAATATTTTAACTTAGCATTTAGAAGAATGATTAAAGTAAGTAATGTTAGAAAAGAGAAGGGTTAATAAATGTAATCTTTTTCTGTTTGACAAGATGTTGGAGTAACAAAAGCAGATACAAAACTTAAAAACAGTCTTATATATGCTTTCTGAACATAAATACATGGAATTTATCTTTTGAGTGGGCAGGAGAGTACGCATTAATGGATACCAGTGAGACACTTTTCTTGCCCTACTTGTAACAAGACTCAAGTGTGACCTGAATGGCTCCCTAGTGCTTGGATTTATATTCTTCTCAGAGGCATCGGATATTGTATTTCACTACAAAGAGCTAAAAACATTGCAATCATTATTTATAAATCTTTTAGAAAAATGTATTTTCTTAGCAGCAACTATGGCAACAGGGAACTCAAAATGACACTAGAAAAGAATTGAGCTCAGTTGCAGTGGGTAATGCACACAAGATTTATATTTTAACATCATCTATATTTTAAAACTGGAAAAATCAAAACAAGCATTCACTATATACAATTATTTTCTGTATTTAATCATTCAGCTCCATCTAAGTAACATTTGAAGGCTGCAATTAAAGTACATTTATTTGTCATGAAAAATGTATAGACATAAAGTAACTGTAGGTGATAAAAATCATCTTATTTTTAGGATATAGTCAACTTTATATATTTGTAATAATACTAGCATTTCTAGCCATAGTATAGTTATACTATAAACCATTACTGTCACTTGTTACAAACTTAGCCAACTGTTTATACAACTGAAAATATCATAATTTTTTTCTGTTTAATTTAAAGCAAATGTGATTTATTTTATATATTATTTTAAGAACATATCTTGAGTATCTTCTTATATGAGATATAAAAGTAGCTTATTTCTCAATAATTGTTNCAAACTTAGCCAACTGTTTATACAACTGAAAATATCATAATTTTTTTCTGTTTAATTTAAAGCAAATGTGATTTATTTTATATATTATTTTAAGAACATATCTTGAGTATCTTCTTATATGAGATATAAAAGTAGCTTATTTCTCAATAATTGTTTTTTCCCTATAAAAAGGTAAAAACTTTTTCCCTAAAAAAAGAACTTACCTTCTTTTAATCAAAAAGCTTTCTGCTACTTATAATTTTTCCTATTAAAACATATATTTTCCCTTAAACTATAAAAGAGATATGAGGTTGTATGTTGATCAGTACTTCACATTCTGTGTTGAAAGTTTCAGCAAATTCCTCTTTTCCAATAATATTGATAAAATAACAAATTCAATTATNAATCAAAAAGCTTTCTGCTACTTATAATTTTTCCTATTAAAACATATATTTTCCCTTAAACTATAAAAGAGATATGAGGTTGTATGTTGATCAGTACTTCACATTCTGTGTTGAAAGTTTCAGCAAATTCCTCTTTTCCAATAATATTGATAAAATAACAAATTCAATTATATGAGTTTACCATCATTAGATTAATTTGCTAGGGCTACCATAACAAGTACCACAGATTGGGTGACTTTAACCAAATAAATTTATTTTCTAAGAGTTCTGAATGCTAGAAGTTCAAGATCAAGATGTTGGCAGAATTGGTTCTTTCTGAGTGCTCTGAGGGTAGAGTCTGTTCAGGTCTCTTCCTGTTTCATGAACTGAAATCTGAAATCAGCACAGAAGAGAAAGTTAAGTGCCCCCAAGTCTTCATCACAGCTCCATTAGGTAATGAATATAAAGTCCACTAGTGTTCTGGCACTCTGTCATTAATAAATCTTGCTGCTTTTCCCCCCTACATATTTCTTTCACTTCTATCTGGGGAGTCTCTTCACACATATTAGAAGCCTTAAGGGGGTTGCAGAAACTCTTTTCCATCTTTTACTGTTTTAAAAATGTCCCTCTTATATGAGTTTTACATAGTATATAAAAAGAAGAGAGAGTTTGACCTATTTAGGTGAATTAAAAGTTTGGTAAGATGTAATGAGACTGAATATTTTACTTACAGAGAGAATTCCAGTTATTCTATAGTCACCACATTCACTGTATACCTGATGAATTTAATGCCTTCTATCTAGCAGTTCTATCTATACAGTGAGAAATAGCGGAAAGAGAAAACTACAAACGGGCTTTAGTAGGTTGATCTTAGAGACTCTCTTCATGTATGAACTTGTTAATGCTTACTTCTCTTTTTCTGCACTTTGGGACAAGGGATTAAGTAAGCCTGGTTTGTTCCTTGGTCTATTTATACCTACGGGTTCTTCTATTAAGTTTGGCTACAGTCTGTTTAAGAGACCCCTAGATGTTATCTGTGAATACAGTCATACTAAAGACACTCAGATCATTTTTGCCTTATAACAGAATCAGATAATGGAACTTTAAAATAAATTGATAATAATGTAGCCTTTGTAGTGAACCCCTTGCTCTTAGTTCATTAATTTTAAGTTCTCCAAGTTATCTAAACTAACAATACCTTCTGATTACAATGTAATTTAGAGCCAGACAACTAGAGCCAGACATCCTGGAATGCAAGGTCAAGTGGGCCTTAGGAAGCATCACTACAAACAAAGCTAGTGGAGGTGATGGAATTCCAGCTGAGCTATTTCAAATCCTAAAAGATGATACTGTTTAAGTGCTGCCCTCAATATGATAACAAATTTGAAAACCCTGCAGTGGCCACAGGACTGGAAAAGTTCAGTTTTCATTCCAATCCCAAAAAAGGGCAATGACAAAGAATATTCAAACTACCATACAATTGCCCTAATTTTACATGCTAGCAAAATAATGCTTAAAATCCTTCAAGCTAGGCTTCAACGGCATATGAACTGAGAACTTCTAGATGTACAAGCTGGATTTAGAACAGCAGAGGAACCAGCAATTAAATTACCAACGTCCAATGTATCATAGAGAAAGCAAAAGAATTCCAGAAAAATATCTACTTCTGCTTCATTGACTATGCTAAAACCTTTGAAACTGTGGATCACAACAAACTGTGGAAAATTCTTAGAGACAAAAATACCAGGTGAACTTACCTGCTTCCTCAGAAACTTGTATACAAGTCAAGAAATAACATTTAAAACAAACATGAAACAAAAGATTGGTACAAAATGGGAAAGGAGTACATCAAGACTGTATATTGTTACCTTGTTTATTTAAATCATATGCAGAGTACATCATGCAAAATGTCAGGCTGGGTGAATCAAAAACTGGAATCAAGATTGCTGAGAGAAATATCAATAACCTCAGATATGCAGATGACACCACCATTATGGCAGAAAGTAAGAGGAGCTAAAGAGCCTCTTGATGAAAGTGAAAGAGGAGAGTGAAAAAGTTGGCTTAAAACTCAACATTCAAAAAAAAAAGATCATGGTATCTGGTCCCATCACTTCATGGCAAATAGATGGAGAAACAATGGAAACAGTGAGAGTCTTTATTTTGGGGGGGGGGCTACAAAATCTCTGCAGATGGTGACTGCAGCCATGAAATTTAATGCTATGACAAGCCTAGACAGCATATTAAAAAGCAGAGATATTACTTTGTCAGCAAATGTCCATATAGTCAAACCTATGGTTTTTCTAGTAGCTGTCTCTTATACACATCTGACAAAAAAAAAAGATCATGGTATCTGGTCCCATCACTTCATGGCAAATAGATGGAGAAACAATGGAAACAGTGAGAGTCTTTATTTTGGGGGGGGGGCTACAAAATCTCTGCAGATGGTGACTGCAGCCATGAAATTTAATGCTATGACAAGCCTAGACAGCATATTAAAAAGCAGAGATATTACTTTGTCAGCAAATGTCCATATAGTCAAACCTATGGTTTTTCTAGTAGTCATGTATGTTTTTGAGAACTGGACAATAAAAAGGCTGAGTGCTGAAGAAGTGAATCCTTCAAACTGTAGTGCTAGAGAAGACTCTTGAGAATCCCTTGGACAGAGAGGAGATCAAACCAGTTAACCCTAAAGGAAATCAGTCCTGAACATTCATTGGAAGGACTGATGCTGAAGCTGAAACTCCAAACCTTTGGCCACCTGATGCAAATAGGTGACTCATTGGAAAAGACTCTGATGCTGGTAAAGATTGAAAGTAAGACGGAAAGAGGATGACAGAGAATGAGATAATTGAATGGCATCATCAACTCAATGTGAGTCTGAGCAGACTCCGGAAGATGATGAAGGACAGGGAAGACTGGCATGCTGCAGTCCGTGGGGTCGCAGAGTCAGACATGACTGGGCGACTGCACAAAAACTATGCTACTTTAGGACTGACACGAGATCATGTGGTCAAAGGCTTAACTACTTAGAAAGAAAATGAGCTGCTCATGCTTCTTCTTCTTTAAAAAACAAAACAAAGCTTATATCATTCCCTAAAGTAGGTGATATATTTAAATTTCTATTCTACAGAACCCTTGCACATTAAGTATGATGAAAGAGCGTGTGATCTTTGGGAAACTCACAAGAAAAGTAAATTCTTCCTTTGAGTAATCCAAGATCAATAGACAAGTGGATTGATCAGTCACCAGAAGTAATATCACCTTGTGTTCCCTATGGATCCATTCTCAAAAGAGGATAATCTAATTAAGATAGACAAGTGGTTCTAAAAATTATTTCATAAGAGAACCAATAAAGGAAATTTTAAAATCAATTCCCAGATCTCACTACAGACTTAATATCTTAAATGCTGGAATCCAAGAAGAGCTATTTTCTGAAAATTCTAGAGGTGGTTTTTAATGCAAAACCAGACTTGAAAACCCCTGTGATAGCTTATGGGCCAAATAATGACCTAAGTATGCGTTAAGTGGTCCTATCTACAGTCTAATGTTATGAAGTTTGCAATTGGTCAATTAATCTTGCATTCATCAGAAAGTGTCCTGCTGTTATCATTCCAGAGGAAAAATTACTTGAATAAAAATAATGTCATTATCATATTCATTTTGAAGCAAACAAGTGGAATTTTGTTGGCACTTTAAATTATCTGGCCTTACTACTAATCATTACTGTAACCTAATAGTGATAAGTACTTGCTGATGATTAAAGTCTATGAGAAGCACTTAATATGGTTTCTAAAATGTATAGAAGATGATGCATAAAAATTTATTTAAAAAATTATACATAAATGTTCATAATGTATAAAAATATTTTCCTTTTAATAAATTGGAGGAAAATATTCAATCTAGCTGAAGTGCAAATTAAGAAAACTAATATAGTAATAACCATTAAATTTTTAACATAACAGTCTACATGATTGTTTGTAATAATGCAGACAGGCTTTGTTGATAAGGAAAATATATATATATCTCACAATTAGATTTTATTCGTTACCACATTATGAATGGTGAAATATAATTACTTTCAACCTTAGAACAAAACAAAGATTCCAGAGCTAAGCAATAGAGTCTTCAAAATTCAGTCTCATGACAAAAGGAATTGGAACACTGTTTCTTTTTCATGTGGTAGCAGAATATTTGCTACTGAACCATCTATTTCTAAAATCGACTCTGGAAAAATAAAATCCTGTCCATATAAAACTATCTTATTATCTAGTGTCTGAGGAGGCCTTACAAATAGCTCTGAAAAGAAGAGAAGTGAAAAGCAAAGGAGAAAAGGAAAGATAGCATCTGAATGCAGAGTTCCAAAGAATAGCAAGAAGAGATAAGAAAGCTTTCCTCCACGATCAATGCAAAGAAATAGAGGAAAACAACAGAATGGGAAAGACTAGAGATCTCCTCAAAGAAAATTAGAGATACCAAGGGAACATTTCATGCAAAGATGGGCTCGATAAAGGACAGAAATGGTAGAGACCTAACAGAAGCAGAAGATATTAAGAAGAGGTGGCAAGAAAACACAGAAGAACTGTACAAAAAAGAGCTTCATGACCCAGTTAATCATGCTGGTATGATCACTCACCTAGAGCCAGGCATCCTTGAATCTGAAATTAAGGGGGCTTTAGGAAGCATCACTACAAACAAAGCTAATAGCAGTTGAGCTGTTCCAAATCTTAAAAGATGATGCTATGAAAGTGCTGCACTCAGTATGCCAGCAAATTTGGAAAACTCAGCAGTGGCCACAGGACTGGAAAAGGTTAGTTTTCATTCCAATCCCAAAGAAAGATAATACCAAAGAATGCTCAAACTATTGTGCAATTCCACTCATCTCACACACTAGTAAAGTAATGCTCAAAATTCTCCAAGCCAGGCTTCAACAGTACGTGAACCATGAACATCCAGATGTTCAAGCTGGTTTTAGAAAAGGCAGAGGAACCAGAGATCAAATTGCCAACGTCTGCTGGATCATGGAAAAAGCAAGAGAGTTCCAGAAAAACATCTATTTCTGCTTTATTGATTATGCCAAAGCCACATGTGGATCACAGTGAACTGTGGAAAATTCTGAAAGAGATGGGAATACCAGACCACCTGACCTGCCTTTTGAAAAAGCTGTATGCAGGTCAGGAAGCAACAGTTAGAACTGGACATGGAACAACAGACTGGTTCCAAATAGGAAAAGGATTACGTCAAGGCTGTGTACTGTCACCCTGTTTATTTAACTTCTATGCAGAGTACATCATGAGAAATGCTGGGCTGGAAGAAGCACAAGCTGGAATCAAGAGTACCGGGAGAAATATCAATAACCTCAGATATGCAAATGACACCACCCTTATGGCAGAAATTGAAGAGGAAATAAAAAGCCTCTTGATGAAAGTGAAAGAAGAGAGTGAAAAAGTTGGCTTAAAGCTCAACATTTAGAAAACAAAGATCATGGCATCTGGTCCCATCACTTGATGGGAAATAGATGGGGAAACAGTGGAAACAGTGTCAGACTTTATTTTAGGGGGCTCCAAAATCAGTGCAGATGGTGTTTGCAGCCATGATATTAACAGATGCTTACTCCTTGGAAGGAAAGTTTTGACCAACCTAGATAGCATATTCAAAAGCAGAGACATTAATTTGCCAACAAAGGTCCATCTAGCCAAGGCTATGGTTTTTCCAGCGGTCATGTGTGGATGTGAGAGTTGAACTGTGAAGAAAGCTGAGTGCTGAAGAATTGATGCTTTTGAACTGCGGTGTTGGAGAAGACTCTTGAGTGTCTCTTGGACTGCAAGGAGATCCAGCTAGTCTATGCTAAAGGAAATCAGTCCTGGGTGTTCATTGGAAGGACTGATGCTAAAGCTGAAACTCCAATACTTTGGCCACCTCATGCAAAGAGTTGACTCATTGGAAAAGACCCTAATGCTGGGAGGGATTGGGGGCAAGGGGAGAAGGGGACAACAGAGGATGAGATGGCTGGATGGCATCACTGACTTGATGGACGTGAGTTTGAGTGAACTCCGGGAGCTGATGATGGACAGGGAGGCCTGGCGTACTGTGATTCCTGGGGTCGCAAAGAGTCGGACATGACTGAGTGACTGAACTGAACTGATCTGTTGTAAAACATATAGAGTCTCCCTTCAGAGATGTTTATTCTATAGATGTTCTCTACAGAAATGTAAAGAAGAATATCATTATAATTTATTGAAAAGCAACACTTGAACCTTTCAACTGAAACATATTGGCAGATACATGGAGACATAACACATTGTCACCAAGTGAGAGGACATGTTGTGATAAAGACTTTTTTTTTAAGTTTGTTTGAGGCCCATGAAGTCTAATAGAGTACATGAAAGTGATGTCTTCAAGAAAATGTGGGATTATTTTATATCTATTTGTACAAATGATTATTCACAAGTCATTTTATTCAATCAGAACTATCATCATACCTCGAAGACTCGAGGTAAACTTTTGGTGATACTATTAGGTGAAAAATAGAAATATTTTAAACTTTGGTCAGATTCTTGAAGTACTTTTATATAGAAGGTAGAGGACAAAATAATTAAGAGTTAAGACAATTCAGCACTACAGCCTATGATTAGGGCCAAGTTCTACCAAAGTTCTGCCTAAAGATTAGATGGGCCATTGTGGGCTGATTTACTTAATATGTGGTTCAATTTGTCAACTGTAATATAAAGTTTATAATAAATAGCACATAAATTGTTGTTCAGTTGTTCAATTGCTAAGTCATATCTGACTCTTTGGGACCCTATGGCCTGCAGTACACCAGATTTCCTTGTCTTAACTATCTCCCAGGGTTTGCTCAAATGTCATATCCATGGAGTCAGTGATGCTATCTAACCATTTCTTTCTCTGTCACCCTTCCCTCCATGTGCCTTCAGTTGTTCCAAACATCAGGGTCTTTTCGAATGAGTAGGCTCTTTGCATCAAGTGACCAAAGTATTGGAGCTTCAGCTTCAGTCTTTCCAATGAATATTCAGGGTTGATTTCCTTTAAGATTGACTGGTTTGATCTCCTTGTTGTCTAAGGGATTCTCAAGGGTCTTGTCCAGCACTACAATTCAAAAGTATCAGTTCTTTGGTGCTCAGCCTTCTGTATAGTCCAACCCTCACATCCATACATGATTACTGGAAAAATCATAGTTTTGACACTAAGGTCCTTTCTTAGCAAGGTGATGTCTCTGCTCTTTAATACTCCAGGTGTCACTAGTGGTAAAGAATCTGCCTGCCAATGCAGGGTACATATAAGAAGTGGGTTTGATCCCTGAGTCAGGAATATCTCCTGGATTAGGGCATGCAATCCACTACAATATTCTTTTTTTTTCTTTCTCTTTTTATTATTATTTTTTTAATTTTACCTTACAATACTCTATTGGTTTTGCCATACATCAACATGAATCCGCCACGGGTGTACACATTTTCCCAATCCTGAACCTCACTCCCATCTCCCTCCCCATACCATCTCTCTGGGTCATCCCAGTGCACCAGCCCCAAGCATCCTGTATCCTGCATCAAACCTAGACTGGTGATTCATTTCTTACATGATATTATACATGATACAATGCCATTCTCCCAAATCATCCCACTCTCTCCCTCTCCCACAGAGTCCAAAAGTCTGTTCTATATGTCTGTGTCTCTTTTGCTATCTTGCATACAGGATTATCGCTACCATCTTTCTAAATTCCACATATATGTGTTAATATGCTGCATTGGTGTTTTTCTTTCTGCCTTACTTCACTCTGAATAATAGGCTCCAGTTTCATCCACCTCATTAGAACTGATTCAAATGTATTCTTTTTAATGGCTGAGTAATACTCCATTGTGTATATGTACCACAGCTTTCTTATCCATTCATCTGCTGATGGACATCTAGGTTGCTTCCGTGTCCTGGCTATCATAAACAATGCTGCGATGAACATTGGGGTACACGAGTCTCTTTCAATTCTGTTTCCTTGGTGTGTATGCCCAGCAGTGGGAGAATCCCATGGTCAGAGGAACCTGGCAGGCTATGGTCTGCAGGGTTGCACAGAGTTTGACATGACTGAAGCAATGTAATGCACACTCATGCTAGGTTTGTCATAGCTATTCTTCCAAGGAGCAAGAGTCTTTTAATTTCATGGCTGCAGTCATCAACCACAGTGATTTTAGAGCCCAAGAAAAGGAAATCTTCCACTGTTTCCACTTTTTCCCATCTATTTTCCATGAAGTAATCAGGCTGGATGCCTTGATCTTAGTTTTTTGAATGTTAAGTTTTAAGTCAGATTTTTTACTCATCTCTTTAACCTTCATCAAGAGGCTCTTTAGTTCCTCTTTCAGTTCAGCTCAGTTCAGTCGCTCAGTCATGTCTGACTCTTTGTGACCCCATGAACTGCAGCAGGCCAGGCCTCCCTGTCCATAATCAACTCCTGGAATCCACCCAAACCCATGTCCATTGATTCAATGATGCCATCCAACCATCTCATCTTCTGTCATTCCCTTCTTCTCCTGCTCTCAATCTTTCCCAGCATCAGGGTCTTTTCCAATGACTCAACTCTTCACATCAGGTGGCCAAAGTATTGGACTTTCTGCCATTAGTGTGATATTATCTGCATATCTGAGGTTATTGATATTTTTCCTGGCAATTTTGATTCCAGCTCGTGATCAGTCCAGTCTGGCATTTTGCATTATATATATACTCTGCATATAAGTTAAATACAAAAGGTAACAATATACAGCCTTGACATACTGCTTTCCTAATTCTGAACAGTCTAATGTTTCATGTCTGGTTCTAAGTGCTGTTTTTGACTTGTGTATATGTTTCTCAGGAGATAGGTAGAGTTATGAATAAATTATAATTATACATACCATTTAGTACAGTGTCTAGCACAAAGGAATTGTGTAACCTAGGAGGAGGATTCTGTGGGGCTCCTGGTCACAGAAACCTTTTTTATCCCCATTTCTGTAGGCAACACTCCAGTCTTAATAACCTTCCCTGAGTTCTAAAGGGCAGATTTTCAGTTCAGTTCAGTCACTTAGTTGTGTCCGACTCTTTGCGACTCCATGAATTGCAGCATGCCAGGTCTCCCTGTCCATCACCAACTCCCAGAGTTCACTCAGATTCATGTCCATCGAGTCAGTGATGCCATCCAGCCATCTCATCCTCTGTCGTCCCTTTCTCCTCGTGCCCCCAATCCCTCCCAGCATCAGAGTCTTTTCCAATGAGTCAATTCTTCACATCAGGTGGCCAAAGTACTGGAGTTTCAGCTTCAGCATCATTCCGTCCAAAGAAATCCCAGGGCTCATCTCCTTCAGAATAGACTGGTTGGATCTCCTTGCAGTCCAAGGGACTCTCAAGAGTCTTCTCCAACACCACAGTTCAAAAGCATCAATTCTTCAATGCTCAGCCTTCTTCACAGTCCAACTCTCACATCCATACATGACTACTGGGAAAACCATAGCCTTGACTAGATGGACCTTAGTCAGCAAAGTAATGTCTCTGCTTTTGAATATGCTATCTAGGTTGATCATAACTTTCCTTCTAAGGAGTAAGCATCTTTAAATTTCATGGCTGCAGTCACCATCTGCAGTGATTTTGGAGCCCCCAAAAATAAAGTCTGACACTGTTTCCAGTGTTTCCCCATCTATTTCCCATGAAGTGATGGGACCACAATTTCTCATCAAGGAAGAGAAGTAAGAAACCACCTGAGGCAAGATTACAAGAACCAGAGAAGTTCACCAAGATTAGGAGACCAACCAGGGGAAACCTGGAACACACCCTAATCTTGTCAGCAACTCTCACCCTTGAACTATTGCTATAAAATTCCTCACCATATCCTCCTCCCAGGTTGGGACAGATGGATTTTTGAAGCAGGAGCCCACTTTGTCCTGCTTTGCCTGGCAAAACTGTAATGCTATCCTTTTCTACTTCACCCAAAACTCTGTCTCCAACATTTGATTTGGCAATGGTTTCTACAAAGGGTGAACTTTGGGCATCACATGCTCAGTAACTGGTGGCTGCTGCTGGTGTATGTAAATCAAACACAACACATGTGCATCATTTATTAACTACTCCACCTTATATAAGGATTTGAGAGCTATGTTTAATATATGCACTCATATGTTCATTTCATGTTTATCAGTTATCTTATCCATCTGATTAAGATATCAATTGGCATTCTGTGATATCCTGTTTTCTACATCTTCATCTTTAAAACTAGCAATAATATTAAATTAGAAGAAATACGTAAACCATGGTAAATATCCAGTTTCAGTAAACTGAAAAACATGTTAAACAACTCTAAATAGACAGACTTTTTCTTTTCTTTTTCTTCTTTTAAACAGGATACATGCCCATACATGTAAGGCTTTGTCTTTTTTAAAGCTAATTGAACTTTTTGGTTTGTGTAAGGTTAACAGAGTAGATGGACGTGAGTCTGAGTGAACTCCGGGAGTTGGTGATGGACAGGGAGGCCTGGCGTGCTGCCATTCATGGGGTCGCACAGAGTGGGACATGACTGAGCAACTGAACTGAACTGAACAGAGAAGATATAAACCTTTATAAAAAAATCATACTACATATTTTTAATATTCTCTGAAATATACACTTCTTTACAAGAGTACTTTTCTATTTAAATTTGCATATCCAAACAGGTTTTTAAGAAAATGGATGATTCTTATGCTCTGAAATTGTATAACTATTGAATGTTGATAATTTCTGATTTTAAATTTATGCAATAAAGTAATTAAATTTGAAAAATGTGTTATAGCTAGAGAAATAAACTATTGCTAAAAATTAAGTAGATAAAATATTACCACAAAATATTTCATAAATAAGAATGATATTTCATGAGGTTTTACCCTGAAATAGTGTATGTCTCAGAAAGTTTTTTTATGTCATTATGTCACATAGATTATATTAAGTAGTAATTACTGCTAACAAAGTGTAATATTGCACAAATTACCACAGACATTCATTTATGAACATAACTTTATAAAAAATAAGAAAGCTATTGCTAAAGCTATCAAAACAATTCCCTCTGATTTTGAACTATAATTGCCAGTCATTTGTATTCTGTCCCATGAGACACAGAGGAATTCAGGAGGCAGCTGACAATCCACTCATGTAATTATGTTTCTCCCTATGTTTGAACTGTTAGGTAGAATTTTTGCTAATAAATCTTTAAACAAATAGTACCCCATTCCCTTCATATTAAGCTTGGTTATTCTGGGATCAATAGAGATTCATAAAGGGTAGAAATGGCAAAATGTGTTTCTGTGTCCTCTACTCAAAACTTATTCTGTAACACAGAGAAGCTAAGGAATCATGAGAAATAAAGGATAGTTTAGACATTGCCTAGCAACACTGCACAAAATGAAAGATAGAAGACTCACCAGAAATGAGAACAGGTGAAATCATATAAAAACTATTTTAGACATATTTTCTAAGTCATCTAGGAGGAAAAAAGAACTAAACAGAAATGGGCTCATTTTCTGTGCACCAGAGGAACAATAGAGGAGGAGAGAGAAATAGACATACTCTTCTAGTCATCACTGCAAACTCACATCATGGAAGTAAAATTTTCATCAGAAATAATAAAAAATGAATTCCAAATGTAAAGTAGTATGATACAAATCTAATATAAAAACAAATAATTGTGCCAAAATACTATTAGTTCTTGCTTCAATGTGGCGTCCATCAGACTATTTCTAGTTCTTATCATTTTATGAAATAGTAGCTAAATCTGTCTTTCATTTTATAATTTAAAGGTTTTTATATTAAATATGTTTCTTTTTAATCTCTGAACATATTGACTTTTTTTTTTTTTAAAAAAAATCATACTACATATTTTTAATATTCTCTGAAATATACACTTCTTTACAAGAGTACTTTTCTATTTAAATTTGCATATCCAAACAGGTTTTTAAGAAAATGGATGATTCTTATGCTCTGAAATTGTATAACTATTGAATGTTGATAATTTCTGATTTTAAATTTATGCAATAAAGTAATTAAATTTGAAAAATATGTTATAGCTAGAGAAATAAACTATTGCTAAAAATTAAGTAGATAAAATATTACCACAAAATATTTCATAAATAAGAATGATATTTCATGAGGTTTTACCCTGAAATAGTGTATGTCTCAGAAAGTTTTTTTATGTCATTATGTCACATAGATTATATTAAGTAGTAATTACTGCTAACAAAGTGTAATATTGCACAAATTACCACAGACATTCATTTATGAACATAACTTTATAAAAAATAAGAAAGCTATTGCTAAAGCTATCAAAACAATTCCCTCTGATTTTGAACTATAATTGCCAGTCATTTGTATTCTGTCCCATGAGACACAGAGGAATTCAGGAGGCAGCTGACAATCCACTCATGTAATTATGTTTCTCCCTATGTTTGAACTGTTAGGTAGAATTTTTGCTAATAAATCTTTAAACAAATAGTACCCCATTCCCTTCATATTAAGCTTGGTTATTCTGGGATCAATAGAGATTCATAAAGGGTAGAAATGGCAAAATGTGTTTCTGTGTCCTCTACTCAAAACTTATTCTGTAACACAGAGAAGCTAAGGAATCATGAGAAATAAAGGATAGTTTAGACATTGCCTAGCAACACTGCACAAAATGAAAGATAGAAGACTCACCAGAAATGAGAACAGGTGAAATCATATAAAAACTATTTTAGACATATTTTCTAAGTCATCTAGGAGGAAAAAAGAACTAAACAGAAATGGGCTCATTTTCTGTGCACCAGAGGAACAATAGAGGAGGAGAGAGAAATAGACATACTCTTCTAGTCATCACTGCAAACTCACATCATGGAAGTAAAATTTTCATCAGAAATAATAAAAAATGAATTCCAAATGTAAAGTAGTATGATACAAATCTAATATAAAAACAAACAATTGTGCCAAAATACTATTAGTTCTTGCTTCAATGTGGCGTCCATCAGACTATTTCTAGTTCTTATCATTTTATGAAATAGTAGCTAAATCTGTCTTTCATTTTATAATTTAAAGGTTTTTATATTAAATATGTTTCTTTTTAATCTCTGAACATATTGACTTTTTTTTTTTTTGCAAATGGCTTTCAATAGTATTAATAGTAGGATTCAAGATTTCCTCTAAGGCAGTTGTGATAGAATGCAAAAATAAATTGTGGAGAATTGAAATAGGAGGGAAGGGGATAGGGCACAAACTTTAAAAGATGACAACATAAATTGCTGTCATAAAAAGATGACAACATAAACTGATAAGAACAAAATAGGTCCAAGATGGGGAACTAATCTATTTCCACTAGACCTTAAGTCTCAGTATGCACACATTGTAACACATCAGCAAGCCAAATGACACACCCACAGACACCATGACAGTTCTGAGGCCAACCATCAAAGACCAAAAAGTGGGAGGTGGTCCAGCTCCTGGAAATCCCCACCTGTTCCTCAAAATAGTTGGAATATTTATCTGACTTAGCCTATGAAATTACCCAGCATATGAAAAGTAGCCATGCCTTCTGAGGGCCACTCTTGCATTCTAGGATGACACACACCATCTGTGGAGTGTGTTCTCTCTAAATAAATTCACTTCTTACCTATCACTTTGGTTCTCACTGAATTCGTTCTGCAATGAGACAAAGAATCTGGGTTTTAGTAAGTCCTGAACCCATGTATGCGATCTCAGTTAAAAGACTGTGGAGTCTGGCCAGATTCATGTCCTGGGTTCAAGTACCTATCTGGGGTACACATTTTCAGTTTAAAGTCTGAATATGCCAATCAGTGTTGTTCAGTTCAGTTCAGTTCAGTCACTCAGTCATGTCCGACTCTTTGTGACCCCATGAATCGCAGCACGCCAGGCCTCCCTATCCATCACCATCTCCCGGAGTTCACTCAGACTCACCTCCATCGAGTCTGTGATGCCATCCAGCCATCTCATCCTCGGTCATCCCCTTCTCCTCCCGCCCCCAATCCCTCCCAGCATCAGTCTTTTCCAATGAGTCAACACTTCGCATGAGGTGGCCAAAGTACTGGAGTTTCAGCTTTAGCATCATTCCTTCCAAAGAAATCCCAGGGCTGATCTCCTTCAGAATGGACTGGTTGGATCTCCTTGCAGTCCAAGGGACTCTCAAGAGTCTTCTCCAACACCACAGTTCAAAAGCATCGATTCTTCGGCGCTCAGCTTTCTTCACAGTCCAACTTTCACATCCATACATGACCACAGGAAAAACCATAGCCTTGACTAGGCGGACCTTAGTCGGCAAAGTAATGTCTCTGCTTTTGAATATACTATCCAGGTTGGTCATAACTTTTCTTCCAAGGAGTAAGCGTCTTTTAATTTCATGGCTGCAGTCACCATCTGCAGTGATTTTGGAGCCCAAAAAAATAAAGTCTGACACTGTTTCCACTGTTTCCCCATCTATTTCCCATGAAGTGATGGGACCGGATGCCATGATCTTCGTTTTCTGAATGTTGAGCTTTAAGCCAACTTTTTCGCTCTCCTCCTTCACTT
The DNA here is from genome assembly GCA_006410675.1 of Oreotragus oreotragus. Classification (NCBI taxonomy): domain Eukaryota; kingdom Metazoa; phylum Chordata; class Mammalia; order Artiodactyla; family Bovidae; genus Oreotragus; species Oreotragus oreotragus. The sequence continues at coordinate 252,649 of SJYX01001536.1, forward strand.
TCATCAAGAGGCTTTTTAGCTCCTCCTCACTTTCTGCCATAAGGGTGGTGTCATCAGCATATCTGAGGTTATTGATATTTCTCCCGGCAATCTTGATTCCAGCTTGTGTTTCTTCCAGTCCAGCGTTTCTCATGATGTACTCTGCATATAAGTTAAATAAGCAGGGAGACAATATACAGCCTTGACGTACTCCTTTTCCTATTTGGAACCAGTCTGTTGTTCCATGTCCAGTTCTAACTGTTGCTTCCTGACCTGCATACAGATTTCTCAAGAGGCAGGTTAGGTGGTCTGGTATTCCCATCTCTTTCAGAATTTTCCACAGTTTATTGTGATCCACACAGTCAAAGGCTTTGGCATAGTCAATAAAGCAGAAATAGATGTTTTTCTGGAACTCTCTTGCTTTTTCCATGATCCAGCGGATGTTGGCAATTTGATCTCTGGTTCCTCTGCCTGTTCTAAAACCAGCTTGAACATCAGGGAGTTCACGGTTCACATATTGCTGAAGCCTGGCTTGGAGAATTTTGAGCATTACTTTACTAGCGTGTGAGATGAGTGCAATTGTGCGGTAGTTTGAGCATTCTTTGGCATTGCCTTTCTTTGGAATTGGAATGAAAACTGACCTTTTCCAGTCCTGTGGCCACTGCTGAGTTTTCCAAATTTGCTGGCATATTGAGTGCAGCACTTTCACAGCATCATCTTCCAGGATTTGAAACAGCTCAACGGGAATTCCATCACCTCCACTAGCTTTGTTCTTAGTGATGCTTTCTAAGGCCCACTTGACTTCACATTCCAAGATGTCTGGCTCTAGATTAGTGATCACATCCTCATGATTATCTGGGTCGTGAAGATCTTTTCTGTACAGTTCTTCTGTGTATTCTTGCCACCTCTTCTTAATATCTTCTGCTTCTGTTAGGTCCATACCATTTCTATCCTTTATCGAGCCCATCTTTGCATGAAATGTTCCCTTGGTATCTCCAATTCTCTTGAAGAGATCTCTAGTCTTTCCCATTCTGTTGTTTTCCTCTATCTCTTTGCATTGATTGCTGAAGAAGGCTTTCTTATCTCTTCTTGCTATTCTTTGGAACTCTGCATTCAGATGCTTATATCTTTTCTTTTCTCCTTTGCTTTTCACCTCTCTTCTTTTCAGTGCTATTTGTAAGGCTTCTCCAGACAGCCATTTTGCTTTTTTGCATTTCTTTTCCATGGGGATGGTCTTGATCCCTGTCTCCTGTACAATGTCACGAACCTCATTCCATAGTTCATCAGGAACTCTATCTATCAGATCTAGGCCCTTAAATCTATTTCTCACTTCCACTGTATAATCATAAGGGATTTGATTTAGGTCATACCTGAATGGTCTAGTGGTTTTCCCTACTTTCTTCAATTTAAGCCTGAATTTGGAAATAAGGAGTTCATGATCTGAGCCACAGTCAGCTCCTGGTCTTGTTTTTGTTGACTGTATAGAGCTTCTCCATCTTTGGCTGCAAAGAATATAATCAATCTGATTTTGGTGTTGACCATCTGGTGATGTCCATGTGTAGAGTCTTCTCTTGTGTTGCTGGAAGAGGGTGTTTGCTATGACCAGTGCATTTTCTTGGCAAAACTCTATTAGTCTTTGCCCTGCTTCATTCCGCATTCCAAGGCCAAATTTGCCTGTTACTCCTGGTGTTTCAGTGTTGTTGTGAGGATAAAATAAAACAAGTTAATAACACTATTTAGCACAGTCTTCATTTTATGGGAGAAAGGAGGTGTTTTCAATAACTACTTGTTCACTCTTACTCTAACTAGTGTTATCCCGTGGAAACTCTTATAACAGTAGAGGGGAATTTATGTTGGCAAGAGTAGGTGGAAAGTACTCCAACCTCCTCAGTGAGATTCCTGAAGTTGTGAGGGAAATGTTTCTATACACACCATTTCCCGGGTCTGTGAAATAAATCAGGAAATTACTACCAGGCAGTTTTTAGGAAAGGGAAGAGACAGAGCCACTTTGTGTGGAGATAATATTAGGGTAATACAATCTGTCTTAATATAATCTAGCTTTTGGTTGAAACCACTATGCATGTCAGGAGTGAGCAGATAAAATGGGGGAACAAATCAGATCAGCAGGCTGAAGTGGCTAGCTTCTGAGTAGGTTAGGGTACATATGCTAAACTGTCATCCCACATAATGCTAGTGGTAAAGAATTTGACGGCCAATGCAGGAGATGAAAGAAATACGGGTTTGATCCTTGGATCAGAAAGATCCCCTGGAGTAAAAAATGGCAATCTTCTCCAGTATTCTTGCCTGGAAAATTCCATGGACAGAAGAGCCTGGAAAGTGACAGTCCATGACTGTCAGACACGGCTGAGCACAGCACCCAGCTGTCACTATTCAAGGTGTGGCCAAAAAATAATAAATAATAAGTTGCCTGCTTGTCAGTTCAGTAAACACAAATGTTGCCTGCCTTTCTGGTAAAAAATAGATCCTGTCTTCCTTTAAGCCCTCAGACCCTGCAGCCACCCCCAGGTGTGCTCTAGGGGAAATTCAGGATAACACAGGAATCAACCATAAATAGTTAAGGAAGAAGGTGTTAGCCACTCAGTGTCTGACTCTTTGTGACCTTGTGAACTGAAGCCCACCAGGCTCCTCTGTCCATGAAATTCTCCAGGCAACAATACTGAAGTGGATTGCCATTTCCTTCTCCAGAGGATGAAGTTCTCCCATACTGCAAGCAGACTCTTTACCAACCTAGCTATCAGGGAAGCTAATAGTTAAGATGCATATCAAAGGAATAATTTTCATAAGCCATTCTTACATCTTCCCATGAAAAGATAAGCACTAACATCATGAACTTGAGCTGTGTTTGTTTGCTATCAGGTTTTGTAATTAGCAATAATGGTTTGACATTCAACCACATTTTTTTTTTTCTCAGCAAAACTTCTGTANAGTTAAGATGCATATCAAAGGAATAATTTTCATAAGCCATTCTTACATCTTCCCATGAAAAGATAAGCACTAACATCATGAACTTGAGCTGTGTTTGTTTGCTATCAGGTTTTGTAATTAGCAATAATGGTTTGACATTCAACCACATTTTTTTTTTTCCTCAGCAAAACTTCTGTATATCCTGACTTCTCCCTTACTTTTTCAGATCAGTTTCTCAGTGATATCTGAGAAGCTGTCTTCTGGGCTGTAGTCTTCATTAAGGTCTCCAAACAATACAAAAATTGCAACTTTTAAGTTTTATAAATATATATGACCCTTCTGTCCTGCCCCTTCTATAATTTACCTGCCCCAGGTAAATGTTTCTAAAATATAAAACTGAAAGTGTTAATTACCCGCTCAAAACTACAATGTCTTTTATTCTTCTCCAGGATAAAGTATAAATGTCACAAGTTGATTGGTAGATTTGGCTGAAACCAGCAAACTTTAAGGGCTTCCCTGGTGACTCAGACAGTAAAGAAACCACTTGCAATGTGGGAGACCTGGGTTCAATCCCTTGTTATGCACAAGTCGCGAAATCTCCCAATGACCCCCAGGGAGCTGACATCCGATGCAAAAGCAAGAGAGTTTTTATTACCAAGCTTGAGCTGGGGCTCCCACAGTTACTGACACAGCAGCTAAGGAGAGGAGCCTTGAACTCTGGGTTTCATTGGTTATATAGGGTATTCTCACGCGAAAAATTCGAAAAACATTTCCCGAGCAGGTCATAAGTCCTGAACGTAAAGTCAGGAGATCCTGATCTGGGATCTGATTGGCTCACAGGTGGTGGGGTGAGGTCAGGAGATTTCCAAAGACTCTTTCCTCAGAACTCTAAAATGGAGTCTTTTTTAACAAAATGGAGTGGCTTAGGTTCTTCATTCCCCTCTTCTCAAGGTCCCAAGACACTCAATCATGGGTCCAGCTCTATATTTTCTTCCACTAAGGGGGCCGCTCGCAGAGCTGTATATTGGGACCTGAGCACCATAAGCTGCACCGTGTTGATGTGGCTCTTGATGAAGGTCATTAACCTGTTCAATAAACACGGCCCAAAGGTGAGTACTTTTGTTGTCTTTGCAGTTTTAGCTTGAGCGGGTTAGTTTTGTCCAGTTTGGCCATCCACTGGGGGAGGAACTCTTCTCGTAAGGCGAACAGGTCCGCAGGCCCTGTGTGGGTGTAGTGGACCCAAGCAGAGATGCCGTCAACTTTGAGAGCAGTTGGTGTTGTCAAGACGACAAGGAAGGGTCCCTTCCACCTAGGCTCTAGGGTCTCTTGGCGATGACGGCACATGTACACCCAGTCTCCTGGCCGGTAGCGGTGAGGTTCAGGTGGAGGGCCTGATTCATATAGCGCTTTGAGCCTCTTCCATGTGTCCCCGGTTTCACCTCAGTGAAGTCCACCTCCCAGTAAGCTCCTGGTCTTGTCCCCCGTTCTCTGATTCCTTGGTTGGCCTGATGAGGGACAGCGTTCGTGAGCTGGCATGCTTTGCAGTTGATACGATGTCTTCTATTGTTGTCCTGACACCTTTCATGGTAGTTTTGGCATGTCTAATCAGGTCTTGCACCTGGGTTCCCAGGTGAGTGGCACAATGCATTTTTAGTAATAATTGTTTTCCTAGCTCTCCTGGGAGGATTAGAGAGCTGTCTGCGGCTCTCCACCACCCGGCCAGCTGTTGGGCCATAGGCAGGCTTTTTATCCAGTCTAAGTCTCTTGGTGAGTAATTGGGCAAGTCTGGCGGAACAGGGCTCCCGGGGTTGGGCAGCTGAAGAGTGGCCTCTATCACGGTATTCTGGGCCACATCTCCAGCTGCTCTGTCTGCTAAGTTTTTTCCCCTTGAGATCGGGGTGGCTGGCTTTTGGTGCCCTGGGCAGTGTATTATGGATAGTTTCTTAGGTAGTCATAATGCCAAGAAGAGAGCTTTTGTTTCTTCTTTGTTTTTAATCATTTTACCCTCGGCCGTGAGGAGTCCCCTCTCTCCGTAGATGGCCCCGTGTATATGGGCAGTAGCAAAGGCATATCGGCTATCGGTGACGATGTTAAGTTTTTTGTCCTTTCCCAACTGAAGGACTTTTGTTAGGGCCATTAATTCAACCCTGTGAGCCGAAGTACCCGGAGGTAGTGCTTCCGCCCATACAATTTGGGTTTCCGTGGTTACGGCCGCCCCCGCATACCTGAGTCCATCGCGAAGGAAACTGCTCCTGTCTGTATACCAGATGACCTCAGCATCCACCAGGGGCAATCTTGCAAGTCCTCTCGCGTCCCATGCACCTGGGCTAGTATGTCGCTGCAGTCATGGATCGGGGCTTCCAAGTCCGGGTTAGGAAGCAACGCAGCCAGATTGAGGGCATTAGGCAGTAGAGAGATGATTCTGGAAGGGTTTAGCAGTAGTCCCTGATAGTGGGTCAGCCGAGCGTTGCTGACCCATCTGTCTGGGGGCTGTTCCAGTATGCCCTCAGTGGCATGGGGGGCGGTAATATGTAACTCCTGCCCTAGCGTCAGTTTGTCTGCATCTTTGACCATTAGGGCCACTGCTGCAATCATGCGGAGGCATGGGGGCCAGCCTGATGCTGCGGGGTCTAGGCATTTAGACAAGTAGGCCACTGGCCCTTTCCAAGGTCCCAAATGTTGCATCAGCACCTCTTTTGCCACCCCTTGCTTTTCATCTACATATAGAAGAAAGGGTTTGGTGATGTCAGGTAGTCCCAGGGCAGGGGCTGACAGTAAGGCCCTTTTAATGGCCTTGAAAGCGGTCTCCATCTGTTCTGTCCAACTGAAAGGGGTGGTATTTTTTATGGCTTCATGTAAGAGTTGAGCCAGTTCCGCATAGTTTGGAATCCAAAGACGGCAGAAGCCAGCAGACCCCAGAAATTCTCTCACTTTTCGAGGTGAGTCTGGGGTCGGTATTTTGAGTACTGTCTCTTTCCGCGCCTCTGCTAGCCATCCCTGCCCTTCCCTTAATATGTACCTAAGTAGGTGACCTCTGGTTGGCATATCTGAGCCTTTTTGGCTGAGGCTCGGAATCCTAATTTTCCAAAGGGGTCTTTCGTGGTCCCTTCTTTTTCTTAGGGCATATTTTGGCCCAGTGTCCTTCCTCCTTACAATAGGTGCATTGGTTCTTTCCTAACGCTGGTCGCGTACGGGGACGGCTCTTACCTTCAGCCGCCAGGCGGCGCAGCTGGCACTCCCTCTCTCCCGAGTCAGGAANTTTCCCCTTGAGATCGGGGTGGCTGGCTTTTGGTGCCCTGGGCAGTGTATTATGGCTAGTTTCTTAGGTAGTCATAATGCCAAGAAGAGAGCTTTTATTTCTTCTTTGTTTTTAATCATTTTACCCTCGGCCGTGAGGAGTCCCCTCTCTCTGTAGATGGCCCCGTGTATATGGGCAGTAGCAAAGGCATATCGGCTATTGGTGATGATGTAAAGTTTTTTGTCCTTTCCAAACTGAAGGGCTTTTGTTAGGGCGATTAATTCAGCCCTTTGAGCCGAAGTACCCTTTGAGCCAAAGTACCCGGAGGTAGTGCTTCCGCCCATACAATTTGGGTTTCCGTGGTTACGGCCGCCCCCGCATACCTGAGTCCTTCGCGAAGGAAACTGCTCCTGTCTGTATACCAGATGACCTCAGCATCCACCAGGGGCAATCTTGCAAGTCCTCTCGCGTCCCATGCACCTGGGCTAGTATGTCGCTGCAGTCATGGATCGGGGCTTCCAAGTCCGGGTTAGGAAGCAACGTAGCCAGATTGAGGGCATTAGGCAGTAGAGAGATGATTCTGGAAGGGTTTAGCAGTAGTCCCTGATAGTGGGTCAGCCGAGCGTTGCTGATCCATCTGTCTGGGGGCTGTTTCAGTATGCCCTCAGTGGCATGGGGGGCGGTAATATGTAACTCCTGCCCTAGCGTCAGTGTGTCTGCATCTTTGACCATTAGGGCCACTGCTGCAATCATGCGGAGGCATGGGGGCCAGCCTGATGCTGCGGGGTCTAGGCATTTAGACAAGTAGGCCACTGGCCCTTTCCAAGGTCCCAAATGTTGCATCAGCACCTCTTTTGCCACCCCTTGCTTTTCATCTACATATAGAAGAAAGGGTTTGGTGATGTCAGGTAGTCCCAGGGCAGGGGCTGACAGTAAGGCCCTTTTAATGGCCTTGAAAGCGGTCTCCATCTGTTCTGTCCAACTGAAAGGGGTGGTATTTTTTATGGCTTCATGTAAGAGTTGAGCCAGTTCCGCATAGTTTGGAATCCAAAGACGGCAGAAGCCAGCAGACCCCAGAAATTCTCTCACTTTTCGAGGTGAGTCTGGGGTCGGTATTTTGAGTACTGTCTCTTTCCGCGCCTCTGCTAGCCATCCCTGCCCTTCCCTTAATATGTACCTAAGTAGGTGACCTCTGGTTGGCATATCTGAGCCTTTTTGGCTGAGGCTCGGAATCCTAATTTTCCAAAGGGGTCTTTCGTGGTCCCTTCTTTTTCTTAGGGCATATTTTGGCCCAGTGTCCTTCCTCCTTACAATAGGTGCATTGGTTCTTTCCTAACGCTGGTCGCGTACGGGGACGGCTCTTACCTTCAGCCGCCAGGCGGCGCAGCTGGCACTCCCTCTCTCCCGAGTCAGGAACTGTCGCCACCAGCAGGATACGTGCCCTGTTGCTGGTCTGGCGGTCTGCTGCCTTGGCTTGTTTCTCCTCAGGGGTCTCTAGGATGTTGTAGGCCCTTTCTGCTATGGTTATCAAATCCTGGATACTCTTTTCACCCAGGTGCTCTAGTTTTTGTAACTTATTCCTAATGTCTGGAGCCACCTGGTTGACAAAATGCATTATCAAAGCAGCCTGAGTGTCTTCTGCTTCTGGGTCCATGGGGGTGTATTGCCTAAAGGCCTCCATCAGCCTTTCCAGATAAGCGGCTGGGCTCTCGGTGGGGCTCTGTTGAACATCTCCTACTCTAGCCAGGTTAGTGGGTTTCTGTGCAGCTGCCTTGAGCGCCCCCAACAGAGTCTGGCGGTAAACTCGGAGCCTCTCCTTACCTTATGCCGTATTGTAATCCCAGTCAGGTCGCAACAAAGGGAAGGAGGTGTTCATTTCATCTATATTATTAGTGGGTTCTCCACTGGCCCCAGGGACCCTTTTATGGGCCTCATTCTGTATTCTCTCTCTCTCTTCCGTGGTGAAGAGAATCTGGAGCAACTGTTGACAGTCATCCCAGGTGGGCTGATGAGTAAAAAGCACAGTCTCTAGAAGGTTAGTTAAATCTCTAGGGTTATCTGAGAACTTAGCATTCTGGGACCTCCAGTTATAAAGGTTGCTGGTAGAGAAGGGCCAGTACTGATGAGGTTGGTTCCCTTCTTTGTCGGGGGGACCGGCCACTCATAAAGGGAGGGCAACAGTTGAGTCTACTGGCCCCGCCGGAGACATGGCTCGCCTATGGTGAGTATTTTGTGCGGGCCCCCCTTCTGATGCATCGGCCCTAGGTGGAGGGATGGCAGGGGCCCGTGGTGGCTCGAGGGGTTGGTAAGGGGGTGGGAAGAGAAGTTCTTCCTCTGTTCCCCCTTGTAAAATTGGGTACAGCAGCGCCGTTGGTTCAGGTTCCTTGGGATCTTTCAGGTTCTTTTCTACACGTGTCACCAGCACCTGTGTGGTGGAAAATCCCTGTTGAGGCAAGAAAGGTTTTACCCATGGAGGAGGGCACAATATGAGATCTTCCCATACTATGACATAGGGAACTTGGTCAGGGTGTCCACTCTGCAGTTGAAAGATGCTGTCTCGGACTCGGTGCACGGTTTCCAAGTCAAAGGTGCCCTCTGGGGGCCATCTCATGTGGAAGGTTGGCCATTCCACGCTACAAAAAGTGATTAATTTATCTTTCTTAATTTCCACACTGAGGTCGTGGGCACGCACCTTGACCTCCTTAAAATGGTCAGTGACCAGAGATAGAGGAGTAGGGCTAGACTGACTTTGCCCCGTCGTTCCTAGATCAGTCAGATGTTGGTAAATTAACACAGACAGTACAGATAGCCACCCAGACAGACAGAGAGATAGAAGATACAGACCTCTGGGAGTCCGAGGCAAAACTGAAAGACGACGGCCTCCAGCCGTTCAACGGGAGCAACCCGCTATCGTCTACAGAGAACAGGGGCACTCCGTCCCCTCCTAGGGGGTCGGGAACGTCTCCCAACGACCCACACCGGTGACCCACTGGCGCGTCTGCCTGAGTCATATACCAGCTTCAGAAAATAGGCCTTTTCAGAAACAAAGAGACAGAGAAGAGCTTACCGGCCGCAGATGACTCTCTGGATGGGTTTCCCTGCGGGGCCGATGGGAGATCCTGGACGAGCCCCCAAATGTTATGCCCAAATCGCAAAATCTCCCAATGACCACCAGAGAGCCGATATCTGAAGCTAAAGCAAGAGAGTTTTTATTACCAAGCTCGAGCTGGGGCTCCCACCGTTACTGACACAGCGGCTAAGGAGAGGAGCCTCGAACTCTGGGTTTCATTGCTTATATAGGGTATTCTCTCACGAAAAATTCGAAAAACAGGAGTTTCCGGGTTGGCAGTACCTTCTGTGGAAGGGTTAGGTGTTGGGTTCTGATTGGTTTTCATTTCCCGGGCTTAATTCAAATTTCCTGGGCAGGTCATAAGTCCTGAACATAAAGTCAGGAGATCTTGATCTGGGATCTGATTGGCTCACAGGTGGTGGGGTGAGGTCAGGGAATTTCCAAAGACTCTTTCCTCAGAACTCTAAAATGGAGCCTTCTTTAACAAAATGGGGTGGCTTAGGCTCTTCACCCTGGGTTGGGAAGATTGCCTGGAGGATGACATGGCAACCCACATCAGTATTCTTGCCTGGAGAATCCCCATGGACAGAGGAGACAGGCAAGCCACAGTCCATGGGGTTACAAAGAGTCAGACATGACTGAGTGATTAAGCACATCAGAGATGGAAGTTGTGATTAACATTCCCAAGAAGACAAAGCCTCTTATATATCTTATTTTGACAGGGAAGAAATAAAAATGATGAATTAGAACAAGCATGTCGATTGTCACTAGCAGGGTCTGACTGTGGCTCAGACTGTCACACACAGGTTAGTGCCCTGAATTCCGTACCACTTGAACTTCAACACCTCTTTCCACAGTTCTGATCACATGACAAACACTTAACAAAGATTTGTTGAATGAGTGAAAAGCGTTCTCTGGAGAAGTGAATGAATTCAGAGGAAGAAATAAATGAAAAAAAAATGTCAAATGACAAGATATTTGAGGCTTAGTATGACTAGAAGTCAGAGGGGAAAACTAGAAAGATATAGCTCTTGCCTCTCAGGTTTATTATAATGGCTATTGGACTAAGTGTAATAATACCACAACAACCAATAGTTGTGTTAATGTAGTAACTGAGAGGGTAACAGGCAGGAAGGTCAGGGGTCTCCAAATGGAGGAAATAGCCTGCAAGTGTCAGACATTTTTATCTCCCTTAAACAGCAGGAGGAAACAAACTAGAGATTTTTTTTTTTTCCTTCTCTATACAAATTTAAAAGGAGGTTTTTCTTAAAATTCTGTGTTGCCATGACACCTGATTTCACCTGAAGTTAACCAATGCCTTTTTCTTATGGAAATGTTTATCTTAAGGTATGCTACTATACTATGCATTTACCCCAAACTCTGTCTTCAAGTCGGTTCCACCTTTTCCCTGGTGGCTCAGAGGTTAAAGCGTCTGCCTGGAATGCGGGAGACCCGGGTTCAATCCCTGGGTTGGGAAGATCCCCTGGAGAAGGAAATGGCAACCCACTCCAGTACTCTTGCCTGGAGAACCCCATGGAGGGAGGCGCCTGGTAGGCTACAGTCCATGGGGTCGCAAAGAGTCAGACACAACAGAGAGACTTTACTACTACTTACTACTACCTACTTGATAAACCAGTATGTTATACTCTGCATTGTTCCTCTAATCTATGTAAATGAAACTATTTGTATGGTGCTCTGCCCTTCTTCAAGATTCAAGTTAATCCTTTTATGGCCCAAGATGAACCATTTGGAGCCAAGATTATCCCAAAATACATCTTATGGGTGAGGGGCCTGGTGCCATAAAGTTTTGAGACATTCCTTTCTTTCATTAACAGACTGCTAGTGACTACATAACATCAAGCTAAAGACTAGCAGGGGGGTACTCTTTCTGCCCCCTTCTGATGCCCATGTCAGAAGCTTTCTCTATCTCCTTTATACTTTAATAAAACTTTATTACACAAAAGCTCTGAGCAATCAAGACTCGTCTCTGGCCCCAGATTGAATTCTTCTCCTCTGGGGGCCAAGAATCCTGGCATTGTGATTCAACAACAACCTTTAATAACAACCATGTACTGGGCAGCAGCATGATCATGCATTATACTCAGACTTACCTGACAATGTCTCATTTATTGTTTAAAATAACCTTTGAAGAAATGTCATCACTGGGTCTATTTTACATATATGTACACTAAGGTTCAGAGTGATTAATTATTATCCTATGTCATCATTGCAAACAAAGCTAATGGAAGTGATGAAATTCCAGTGGAGCTATTTCAAACCCTGAAAGTTGATGCTGTGAAAGTGTTGCACTCAATATGCCAGCAAATTTGGAAAACTCAGCAGTGGCCACAGGATTGGAAAAGGTCAGTTTTCATTCCAATCCCAAAGAAAGGCAATGCCAAAGAATGCTCAAACTACCACACAATTGCATTCATCTCACACGCTAGTAAAGTAATGCTCAAAATTCTCCAAACCAGACTTCAACAGTATGTGAATCGTGAACTTCCAGATGTTCAAGCTGGTTTTAGAAAAGGCAGAGGAACCAGAGATCAAATTGCCAACATCGGCTGGATCATGGAAGAAGCAAGAAAGTTCCAGAAAAACATCTATTTCTGCTTTATTGACTATGCCAAAGCCTTTGACTGTGTGGATCACAATAAACTGTGGAAAATTCTGAAAGAGATGGAGATACCAGACCACCTACCCTGCCTCTTGAGAAATCTGTATGCAGGTCAGGAAGCAACAGTGAGAACTGGACATGGAACAACAGACTGGTTCCAAATAGGAAAAAGAGTATGTCAAGGCTATATAACCCCCCACCCCAGTATCTTTCCACCTGGGAGGGGGCTGGTAACCTGCTCCGCTTCCAAATCAAACTCAGACTCTCGACCAGAGATTCGAGAGCCAGGAGAGACTTAGCCAAATGCATCCGCACTCCCGGAGGAGGTGGATGGTGCAAGTGGCTGTTGCTGGTACCAAAGCTCTGGCTCCTCATGGCGTTCAGGAGAAGGAAGGAAGTCCACTCTGGGCTGCTTCCTCGGTCACCATAGCTCTGGGCTAAAAAAGATACACAACTTGAAAGTGTTGAGTTAACTTTCATTTGGGGCAAAATGAGGACAGCAGCCTGGGAGCAGCACCTCAGATAGCTCTGAGACTGCTCCAGAGGCAGTGGGACAAGGTCAACGTAAAAGAGTTTGGTGAAGATGCAGCTGAGTGCAATTTAGCACGTATTTTACAGAAGTTTTTCTGCTAGTCAAGAGGATCTGCTGTCGTCATAAAGGGGTTAGTAGATATGAGGAAATGCAAGGATTTGTTTTTGTTCAGTCACTCAGTCAGATCTGACTCTTTCTAATCCCTGGACTGCAGCAAGCCACGATTCCCTGTCTATCACTATCTCCTGGAGTTAGCTCAGACTCATGCCCATCGAGTTGGTGATGCCATCCAACCACTGCATCCTCTGTCTCTCCTTCTCCTCCTGCCCTCAGTCCTTCCCAGATCAGGATCTTTTCCAATGACTTAGTTCTTTGCATCAGGTAGCCAAAGTCCTGGAGCTTCAGCTTTACCATCAGTCCTTCCAATGAATATTCAGAGCTGATTTCCTTAAGTATTGACTGATTTGATCTCCTTATAGTCCAAGGGACTCTCAGGAGTCTTCTCTAGCACAATAGTTCAAAAGCCTCAATTCTTGGCACTCAGCCTTCTTTATGATCCAAATCTCACATCCATACATGACTACTGGAAAAACAATAACTTGGACTATTTGGACCTTTGTTGGCAAAGTAATGTCTCTGCTTCTAATATGCTGTCTAGGTTTGTCATAGCTTTTCTTCCAAGGAGCAAACGTCTTTTAATTTCATGACTGCAGCCACCATCTGCAGTGATTTTGGAGACCAATAAAATAATGTCTGTCATTGTTTTCACATATTTTCCCATCTGTTTGCCATGATGGGACCGGATCCCATGATCTTAGTTTTTTGAATGTTCAGTTTTAACCCAGCTTTTTCACTCTCCTCTTTCATACTAATCAAAAGGCTCTTTAGTTCCTCTTCACTTTCTGCCATAAGGGTGATATTATCTGCATATCTGAGGTTATTGATATTTCTCCCAGCCATCTTGATTCCAGCTTGGGCTTCATCCAGCCCAGCATTTCACATGTTGTACTCTGCATAGAAGTTAAATAAGCTGGGTGACAATATCCAGCCTTGATGTTATCCTTTCCCAATTTTGAATCTGTGCATTGTTTTATGTCAAGTTCTAACTGTTGTTTCTTGATCTGCATACAGGTTTCTCAGGAGGCAGGTAAGATGGTCTGGTGTTCCCATCTCTTTAAGAATTTTTCACAGTTTGTTGTGATCCACACAGTCAAAGGCTTTTGCATAATTCATGAAGCAGAAGTAGATGTTTTTCTGGAATTCTTTTGCTTTTTTCTATGATCTAACAGATGGTGGCAATTTGATCTCTGACTTTTCTGTCTTTTCTGTATCCAGCTTGTACATCTGGAATTTCTCGGTTCATGTACTGTCGAAGGCTAGCTTGAAGGATTTTGAGCATAATCTTGCTAGCATGTGAAATGAATGCAATTATGCGGTAGTTTGAATGTTTTGTGGCATTGCGCTTCCTTGGGATTGGAATGAAAATGACCTTTTCCAGTCCTGTATCCACTGCTGAGCTTTCCAAATTTGCTGGCATATTGAGTTCAGCACTTTAACAGTATCATCTTTTACCATTTGAAATGGGACAGCTGAAATTCCATCACCTCCACTAGCTTTGTTGGTAGTAATGCTTCCTAAGACCCACTTGACTTCACACTTCAGGATGTCTGGCTCTAGATGAGTGATCACACCATCCTGGTTGTCCAGGTCAAAAAGATATTTTTTGTTTAGCTCTTTTCTGTATTCTTGCTCCTTTTCTTTATCTCTTCTTACTTCCGTTAGGTCCATACTGTTTCTGTCCTTTATTGTCCCCATCTCTGCATGAAATATTCCCTCGGTATCTCTAATTTTCTTGAAGAGATCTCGTCTTTCCCATTCTATTGTTTTCCTCTATTTCTTTGCATTGTTCACAGAAGAACAGTTTCTCATCTCTCCTTGTTATTCTTTGGAACTCTGCATTTAGAAGGGTATATCTTTCTTTTCCTCCTTTGCCTTTCATGTCTTTTCTCAGCTCTTTGTAAGGCCTTCTCAGACAACCATTTTGCATTTCTTTCCTGGGGATGGTTTGGGTCACTGCCTCCTGTACAATATCATGAACCTCTGTCCATAATTCTTCAGGCATTCTATCAGATCTAGTCTTTTGAATCTATTTGTCACTTCCACTGTTTAATCATAAGAGATTTGATATAGGTCATACCTGAATGGTCTAGTGGTTTTCCCTACTTTCTTCAATTTAAGTCTGAATTTTGCAATAAGGAGTTCATGATCTGCTGCTGCTGCTGCTGGTGGTCTTATTTTTGCTGACTATATACATAGCTTCTCCATCTTTGGCTGCAAAGAAATATAATGAGTCTGATATTAGTATTGACCATCTTGTGATGTCCATGTGTATAGTTATTTCTTGTGCTGTTGGAAGAGGGTATTTGCTACCACCAGTGCATTCTCTTGGTAAAATTCTGGCCTTTGCCCTGCTTCATTTTGTACTCCAGGGCCAAACTTGCCTGTTACTCCAGGTATCTCTCGACTTCTTACTTTTTTGCCTTTCAGTCTTCTATGATGAAAATGATATCCTTTTTGGTGTTAGTTCTAGAAGGTGTAGATCTTCATAGAACAGTTCAACTTCAGCTTCTTTGGCATGAGTGGTTGGAGCATAGAGTCAATTGCTGTAATGCTGAATGGATGGTTTGCCTTAGAAACGAATAGAAACTATTCTGTCCTTTTTGAGATTACACCAAGGACTGCATTTTGGACTCTTCTGTTGACTATGATAACTACTCCATTTCTTCTTGCCCACAGTAGTAGATATAATGGTCATTTGAATTAAATTTGCCCATTCCTGTCCGTTTTAGCTCAAACAGTTTGTACCAGATATCCACACGCTCAAACCAAGTCAACAAAACGAAACCAAACCAGAACCTCACCAACTTGGAGTCAAGCTCCAGTTCAAACAAAAGGCAAAGTGATGCCCGAAAACCAAAATCCAAGTGGCGCCGCCAAAAGATGGCAAAGTGATTCCCAGAAAGTAAAGGCAAAGTGGAGTAAAGGCCGAACGCGAATTCCCAGTCCCACTAGAACTGCTACCTGGTAGAATCAGTGCTAGCAGAAGTTTATAGTCCTGATATAGTTTCAGGCAATTTCTTGTTGGTTTTCTGCAAAGAAGTTACTTTATTGTTTCCTCTTTAGAAGTAAGCATGGCTGGCCTTTTCTAATCGTGCAAAAGTATCAATTTCGGACTATCACAAGAGCCCCAATTTGGCCATTTTCATTTGAGATCTCTTTTAGTATAATTTCCACAGTTCACTAGGCACTAGCAAGTGTGAGCTCCATATGTGTGCACATGAAGCTGGCTGGAGTGTTAGTTAGAGTTTGGCTTCCTTATACCCCACTATTTTTGAGATTCTGTTTCCCACTTTAAGTTGACTTCGTCAGGGATAAAAATCACACCTCCAGGAGTCACCCCAGATTTGTTTCATCTCCTGTTCTGTGGCTCGGATTTTCCATCTGACAGTCTAAGGTCACCTTGGGTGCTCTGGTCGCTGAATGGCCAGTTCTTCTGTGACCCCTGGAGGAACACGGATTTTAAAGAGTGGGCTTCCCTACGGGACCACTGCATGGTATAAGGACTAGGCCTCAACCAGGTCTGTATATTTCTCAGTCATGTGAGGCAATGGTAACGGGCCAGGAGGAGTCTTCTCCCTTTCCTTTGGAGCTAAGGTCTCACATATTCTCCACACTTTTATCCTCACCAGTTCTATAAAGGCAGTTGAATGGAGGAAAAGTGTCAGATCAGCTTCTTAAGTAACCACTCAGCCAAAGCCACTTAGACTCCTACATTGAACACTGAGGTGACCTTGGCATCTTTCAGCTGAGCCCTGGGTATTCCTCCATTGTTTTCAGTTGAGCCCCTCGCCCCCGCCCCATATCTTTCCACTGGGTGGGTATTCCCTGGCATCTTTCAGGCAGCCTCCCACCCAGTTTCTTTTGATCGGGTGGGAATTTCTTGGTATCTTTCAACCGAGCCCCACTCAGTATCTAGACCACGAGTGGGTGTGCCCCGGACATTTCATCTGGGCTGCCCGCCTTGTATGTTTTCAAGTGGGAGGGGGCAGGTAACCTGCTCCACTGCCAAATAAAACTCAGAATCTCAACCAATACAGATTTTGAAAACCAGGAGAGACTTACCCAAATTTGTCTGAACTCCCCGAAGAGGCGGGGGGCTGCTGCTGGTACCAAAGCTGTCCTTTCTCGTGGAGTTCAACCAAAGGAGGGAAGTCCACTCTGGGTCACTTCATCGGTCACCATAACTGTCAACTAAAAGAGAAGCACAACTTGAGAGTGGCAAGTTAACGTTTATTTGGAGCAAAAAGAGGACTTCAGCCCAGGAGATAGCACCTCAGATAACTCTGAGAGACTGCTCCAAAAAGGCAGTTGGAAAGGTCAATATGTAAGATTTTGGTGAAGGGGGATTTCAATACAATTATGCACTCCTTTTACAAAAGGTTTTCTGCTAGTCAAGATGATCTGATGTCATCATAAAGGGATTTAATGCTTTTCTAGATAAGAGGAGGTGCCAGGATTGGGATCATAAAATCTGTTCCTGGAAATATCCAACTATCTAAAGACCTGTCCCACCAGATTCCCTGGAGCGCAAGCGCCTGACTCCACCCTGAGCTGCCTCAGGGGGCGTTGAAGGTCAACAGCTGCAGAAGCACAGGGTCCAATCTCCACAGAGGTAGATGGAAAATTCCCTTGTTGTTCATGGCAATGCTCCTGGCAAGTGCCAATTTGTAGTTGACAGGAGACAGCCTCTCAGCTAGCACTGAAGGACTGTTCTGAATAGGTTAGGAGGAGCCAGGATTATGTTGGAGTTTTGGCAACAAACAAAAACCCCAACCACCCTAAAACAAAGCCAGGTAATGGTAATATCAAAGATTACTGCTGATTTGAAAAAACAGACATCTGAAATTAATGAATTTGACACACTTCTATTTATGGAAAGATACAAGGATCTGGGCTTATTGAAGATATTCCTTTGATCTGCTTCTTGACTATTAAGGACCAGTATCTTATTTTTCTCCATCCTGAATCCCTCAGGGTGAACCCGGTGGAGGTATGTGTGTGTGTGTGTGGGGGGGGGCGGGGGCTGTGTGGCTGTGTGGGTGTGTGTGTGTGTGTGGCTGCAGTGGTTCATGGTTTAATGGCTACAACATCCATTGTTTACTGATGTGGCAGGAGACAGTCTTTGTATACAGACTGCTATAACAAAGTACCCAGACTGGGTGGTTTAAACAACAGAAATTCATTGCCTCACAGTTCTGGAGGCTGGAAGTGAAAAAAAATCAAGGTACGAGAAGTGCTGATACTTCTTGAGGGCTGAGTGGAAAAGATCTGCTCCAGACTTTTCTCTTTAGTTGACAAAAGGCCATCTTTTCCCTGTGTGTCTTCCCATCCTCGTCCCTCTCTGCCCATCTCTGTGTCTAATTTTCCTGTTCTTATAAAGACACAGTTCTATCGGGCTAGAGCCACCCTTAGGACCTCACTGTACCTTGATTGCCTCTATGAAGACCCTCTCTCCTAGTAAGGTAACCTTCTGAGATCCTGGGCTTTAGGACGTCAACATACACTTCTAGGGCCATGGGTAGAACATCATTGAGCCTAGTAACAGTAGTTGTTGTTCAGTTACTCAGTTGTGTCTGACGTTTTGTGACCCCATGGTCTTTCGTAGGCCACGCTTTCCTGTCCTTCACTATCTCCCAGAATTTCCTCATAATTATGTCCACTGAATTGGTGATGCCATCCAGCCATCTTGTCCTCTGTCATCCCCTTCTACTTCTGCCTTCAATCTTTCCCAGCATCAGGCTCATTTCCAATGAGTCAGCTCTTCCCGTCAGCTGGACAAAGTACTGGAGCTTCAGCTTCAGTGTCAGTCCTTCCAATGCATATTCAGGGCTGATCTCCTTTAGGATGGACTGGTTTGATCTCCTTGCTGTTGAAGGGTCTGTCAAGAGTCTTCTCCAACACCACAGTTTGAAAGCATCAATTTTTTGGTCCTCAGCATTCTTTATGGTCCAATTCTCACATCCATACATGACTACTGGGAAAACCATAGCTTGGCCTAGATGTAACTTTGTCAGCTATGTGATGTCTCTGCTTTTGAATATGCTGTCTAGGATTGTCACAGCTTTTCTTCCAAAGAGCAAGCATCATTAATTTCATGGCCATCCTTAGTGATTTTGGAGTCCAAGAAAATTAAGTCTGTCACTGATTCCATTTTTTCCCTGTCTATTTACCATGATGTGATGGGACTAGATTCCATGACTTTAATTTTTGGAATATTGAGTTTTAAGCTAGCTTTTCCACTCTCCTCTTTCACCTTCATCAAGAATCTCTTATTTTCTCTTCACTTTCTGCTATGAGGGTGGTGTCATCTGCATATCTGTATTGATATTTCTCCCGGCAATCTTGATTCCAGCTTGTGCTTCATCCAGCCTGGCATTTCACATGATGTACTCTGCATATAGGTTAAATAAGCAGGGTGACAGAATACAGTCTGATGTACTCCTTTCCCAGTTTGGAACCTGTTTTTCCATGTCAGGTTCTAACTGTTGCTTCTTGACCTGCATAAAGGTTTCTCAGGAGGCAGGTAAGATGGTCATGTATTTCCATCTCTTTAAGAATTTTTCGTAGCTTGTTGAAATCCACACAGTCAAAGCTTTAGCATAGTCAATGAAGCAAAAGTAGGTGTTTTCCTGGAATTCCCTTTTTCTATGGTTTAATGGATGTTGCCAATTTGATCTCTGATTCCTCTGTCTTTCCTAAATTCAGCTTGTGTATCTGGAAGTTCTCAGTTCACATACTGTTGAAACCTAGCTTGAAGGATTTTGAGCATCAGGCTACAGTCCATGGGGTCACAAAGAGTCAGACACAACCGAGTGACTTCACTTCACCTCATGTGAAATGAGTGCAATTGTGCGGTAGTTTGAACATTCCTTGGCATTTCCCTTCTTTGGGACTGGAATGAAAACTGATCTTTTCCAGTCCTGTGGCCACTGCTGAGTTTGCTGGCATATTGAGTGCAGCACTTTAAGAGCATTGTCTTTTAGGATTTGAAATAATTCAGCTGAAATTCCATCACCTCCACTAGCTTTGTTTGCAGTGATGCTTCCTAAGGCTCACTTGGCTTAACACTCCCGTGCGTGGCTCTGAGTGCTCACACCATCATGGTTATCAAGGTCATTAAGACCTTTTTTGTCTAGTTCTTCTGTTTATTCCTGCTACCACTTCATAATCTCTTCTGCTTCTGTTAGGTTCATACCATTTCTGTCCTTTATTGTGCTCACCTGTGCATGAAATATTTCCTTGGTGTCTCCAAATTTCTTGAAGAGATCTCTAGTCTTTCCCATTCCATTGCTTTCCTCTATTTCTTTGTGTTGATCATTTAGGAAACCTTTCTTATCTCTGCTGGCTATTCTTTGGAACTCTGCATTCACATGGGTGTATCTTTCTTTTTCTCCTTTGCCTTTTGCTTCTCTTCTTTTCTCAGCTATTTGTAAAGCCTCCTCAGACAATTATTTTCCCTTTTGCATTTTTTTTTTATTTGCTGGCATATTGAGTGCAGCACTTTCACAGCATTATCTTTCAGGATTTGAAACAGCTCAACTGGAAATCCATCACCTCCACTAGCTTTGTTCATTGTGATGCTTCCTAAGGCCCACTTGACTTCACATTCCAGGATCTCTGGCTCTAGGTTGGTGATCACACCACCGTGATTATCTGGGTCATGAAGATCTTTTTTGTATAGTGCTTCTGTGTATTTTTGACACCTCCTCTTAATATATTCTGCTTCTATTAGGTCCATAACATTTCTGTCCTTTATTGAGCCCATCTTTGCATGAAATGTTCCCTTGGTATCTCTGATTTTCTTGAAGAGATCTCTGGTCTTTCCCATTTTATTGTTTTCCTCTATTTCTTTGTGTTGATCATTTAGGAAACCTTTCTTATCTCTGCTGGCTATTCTTTGGAACTCTGCATTCACATGGGTGTATCTTTCTTTTTCTCCTTTGCCTTTTGCTTCTCTTCTTTTCTCAGCTATTTGTAAAGCCTCCTCAGACAATTATTTTCCCTTTTGCATTTTTTTTTTCGGGGGTGATTTTGATCAACATTTTTTGTACAATGTTATGAGCCTCTGTCCATAGTTCTTTTGGCTCTCTATCAGATCTAATCCCTTGAACTATTTGTCCTTTGAAGTATTTGTCACTTCCACTGTATAGTCATGAGGGAATTTATCAGAACATATCTGAATGGCCTAGTCATTTTCTCTACTTTCTTCAATTTAAGTCTCAGTTTTGCAATAAGAAGTTTATGATCTGATAGCTTCAGGTCTTGTGTTTGCTGACTATTTAGAGCTTCTCCATCTTCGACTGCAAATAATATAATCAATATGATTTTGGTACTGACAATCTGGTGCCGTCCATGTATGAGTTGTCTCAACACTCTCTTGGGAGAGAGTGTTTGCTATGACCAGTGCGTTCTCTTGGCAAAATACTGTTAGTCTCTGGCCTGCTTCATTTTGTAATTCAAGGCCAAATTTACCAATTACTCTGGCATCTCTTGACTTCCTATGTTTGCCTTCCAGTCCCCTATGAGGAAAAGGACATCTTTTCTTTGGTGTTCGTTCTGGAAGGTCTTGGAGGTTTTCATAACACCATTCAACTTCAGTTTCTTTGGCATGAGTGGTTGGGACGTAGACCTGGATTACTGTGATATTGAATGGTTTGCCTTAGAAAGGAACTGAGGTCATTCTGCCTTTTTTGAGGTTGAACCCAAGTACTGCAAGTCATACTCTTTTGTTGAAGAGAAGTACTACTGTTTCTTCTAAGTGATTCTTGCCCACATAATAAGCATAATTATCATCTGAAGTACATTTGCCCATTCCTGTCCATTTTAGTTCACTGATTCCCAAAATATTGATGTTCATTCTTGCCATCACCTGTTTGACCTCTTCCAATTTATCTTGATTCATGGACCTAACATTTCAGGTTCCTATGCAATATTGTTTTTTTACTGCACGGGGCTTTAATTTCACCACCAGACACATCCAGAATTGGGCAGCATTTCTGCTTTGGCTCAGCCTCTTCATTCCTTCTGGAGCTATTTCTCTGCTCTTCTCCAGTAGCATATTAGACACCTACTGACCTAGGTGGGGTACATTTTTCAGTGTCACAGTTTTTTTCCTTTTCATACGGGATTCTCAAGGCATGAGGCATACTGAGACACACAGATATCCAAACAGACACAACCAGGTGATCTCATGGCTTTGTTTTCCAAACTTAGTTACGATTCAGATGTCACAATATAAAACTCACTAATTGTAAATAACAGTTGGAATGAGAAAAGTTTAAAATGGCTTTGTTCCCCCTCCTTTTTTTGTGGTTTCAGAATTAGAGATGGTCTAGATAAGGTAAGTGATCCAGAAAGCTCTGGTCACAAGATGTAGAAAGAGTTATTTCCTCAGGGCAAGAATTCTAAGAGATCTTTTTTTTTTTTTTTNTCCCCCTCTATTTTTTGTGGTTTCAGAATTAGAGATGGTCTAGATAAGATAAGTGATCCAGAAAGCTCTGGTCACAAGATGTAGAAAGAGTTATTTCCTCAGGGCAAGAATTCTAAGAGATCTTTTTTTTTTTTTTTCTTCAGCTTTCTCTGTAGTCTAAAGAATATTGTGACTACACTGTCAAAAGTGATCTTAATTTTTGTGTTGTCATAGTTTTATAGCCAACATTTAGACCAGATAGCGGTCAAATTGGCCCTGAGAACAAGGGCAGATTGGTCCCAGCAGGGACTGTCCTTCTGGGGAAGTGGGTGCCTTAGTTTGATCAGCCCCAGCCTGTTGATTATAGGAGAAAGTTCTGGACATAAGGGAACTTCAGTCCATTTTCCTATTCTGTGTCAATATAGATTTAATATTTTTAGCTCATTTTTCTTGTCATTGGATCATAGCTATAGGTTGACTGGTCATTTAA
The DNA here is from genome assembly GCA_006410675.1 of Oreotragus oreotragus. NCBI lineage: Eukaryota > Metazoa > Chordata > Mammalia > Artiodactyla > Bovidae > Oreotragus > Oreotragus oreotragus. The sequence goes on from SJYX01001536.1 coordinate 275,032, forward strand.
AATTGTTTTCCAAGGGATTCCCAGGTGGGGTGTGGAACCTTAGAGGAAGTGCTTCCCATTTTATCTCAAGCAGTGTACCAGATGTCTGTGTGCTCAAACCACGCCAACAAAACCAAACCAAACCAGAACCTCACCAGTTGGGAATCACACTCCAATTCAAACAAAAGGCCCTAGAGATGCCCAGAAATCAAAAGCCAAGTGGCAAGAATGCCCCTCAAAATGGCAAAGTGATGCTCAGAAATCAAAACCAACTGGCATTTATGCCACACGTGACTTCCCAGTCCTACTAGACCTGTGACCTGGCAGAATCAGTGCTAGCAGCTTTTTTTAGTTCTGATATCGTTTCAAGCAATTTTTTTGTTGGTTTCCTGCAAAGAAGTTACTCTATTGTTTCCTGTTTTAGAAGCTTCTAGATACCAATCAAAATAAGCATGGCTGGCCTTTTCTAATTGTGTGGGGAAAAATATCAATTTTGGAAAATCAAAAGAGCCTCAGTTTGGCTATTTGCATTTGAGATCTCTTTTAGTATAATTTCCCCAGTTCACTAGTACTTGCATGTATGAGCTCTGTACGTATTGTGCATAAATCTGGCTGGAGTGTTAGTCGGAGTCTGGCTTTCTGACACCCCTCTGATTCTGGTTTTGAGATTCTGCTTCCCACTTTAGCTTGAATTTGTCAGGGATAATAATCACTAATGAAATTGTGTGGTGGACGTGTGTGCTGCTTGTGAGCTGAACTCCTCCAGGAGTCACCCCAGAGTCCTTTCAGCTCCTCTTCCATGTCTGGGATTCTCCCTCCAGTGGTCCAAGACTGCCTTGAATGGCCACTTCTATGTGTGACTCCCAGAAGTTCAAATATTTTAATTAATGAGTGGATTTCCTCATGGGACCACTGCTCAGTATGAGGCCCAGGCCTCCACCACTGCTGTCAATTCCTGTCACCTGACAAAACCGTAACCAGCCAGGACATGTCTTGTCCCTTTCCTTTGGAGCAAATCTCTCAGGTATTCCCCTCACTTTCATCCCAACAAATTCTATAAAGGCAGTCGAATTGAAGAAAAGTGTCAGATCAGCCTCTTGCCTAACCACTCATCCAAGATCACTCAGTTCCATACACTGGAGTGACTGCAGCATTTTTCAGCTGAACCCCCGGTAATCATCGATTTTTTTTTTCAATTGAGCCACCCCCCCGCCAGTACCTTTCCACTGGGTGGGTATTCCCTGGCATCTTTCAGGCAGCCCCCCACCTAGTATCTTTCACTTGGGTGGGAATTTCTTGTATCTTTCAACCAAGCCCCACTCTGTCTAGACCATGAGTGGGTGTGCCCTGTATATTTCACACAGGCCCCACCCCCAGTTTCTCTCCAACCAGGAGTGGGCTCACCACCTGCTCACCACCAAATAGAATCAAAATCTTAACCAATACGGGATATTCGAAAACTGGGAGAGACTTACCCAAATTTGTCTGCACTCCCTGAGGAGACCACTGCTGTTACCAAAGCTCTGGTTCCTTGTGGAGTTCATGAGAAGGAGGTAAGTTCACTGTGGGTCACTTCCTTGGACACCATAACTGTCTACTAAAAAGATGCACAGCTTGAGAGTGGCAAGTTGTTTTATTTGGGGGCAAAATGAGGACTGGAGCCCGGGAGACAGCACCTCAGATAGCTCTGGGAGACTGCCCCGAAGAGGCAGTGGGGGAAGGTCAATATATAAGATTCTGGGGAAGGGGGAGTTCAGTACCATTAAGCACTCATGCTACAAAACGTTTCCTTCTAGTCAAGAGGATCTGATGTCGTCATGAAGGGAGGTATTGATTCTCTAGATATGAGAGATGCTAGGATTTGTAATTTTTGTTCAGTCCCTCAGTCATGTCAGCTCTTTGGGACCCCATGAACTGCAGCACACAGCTTCCCTGTCCTTCACTATCTGAGTAAACTCAAACTGATGTGCATTTGAGTTTTCACAAATGAATGTCCATTGAACTGGTGATGTCATCCAACCGTCTCATCCTCTGTCGACCCCTTCTCTTCCCACCCTCAATCTTTCCCAGCACCAGGGTCTTTTCTATTTAGTTGGCTCTTTGCATTTGCAGATACTCAAAGTATTGGAGCTTCAGCTTCATCATCAGTCCTTCCAATGAATATTCAGGGTTGATTTCATTTAATATTGACTAGTTTGATCTCCTTACTGTCCAAGGGATTCTCAAGAATCTCCTTCAGCACCACAGTTAGAAAGCACCAATTCTTTTTTTTTTTTTTTAGCTTCCCATTTTATCTCAAGCAGTGTACCAGATGTCTGTGTGCTCAAACCACGCCAACAAAACCAAACCAAACCAGAACCTCACCAGTTGGGAATCACACTCCAATTCAAACAAAAGGCCCTAGAGATGCCCAGAAATCAAAAGCCAAGTGGCAAGAATGCCCCCCAAAATGGCAAAGTGATGCTCAGAAATCAAAACCAACTGGCATTTATGCTACACGTGACTTCCCAGTCCTACTAGACCTGTGACCTGGCAGAATCAGTGCTTGCAGCTTTTTTTAGTTCTGATATCGTTTCAAGCAATTTTTTTGTTGGTTTCCTGCAAAGAAGTTACTCTATTGTTTCCTGTTTTAGAAGCTTCTAGATACCAATCAAAATAAGCACGGCTGGCCTTTTCTAATTGTGTGGGGAAAAATATCAATTTTGGAAAATCAAAAGAGCCTCAGTTTGGCTATTTGCATTTGAGATCTCTTTTAGTATAATTTCCCCAGTTCACTAGTACTTGCATGTATGAGCTCTGTACGTATTGTGCATAAATCTGGCTGGAGTGTTAGTCGGAGTCTGGCTTTCTGACACCCCTCTGATTCTGGTTTTGAGATTCTGCTTCCCACTTTAGCTTGAATTTGTCAGGGATAATAATCACTAATGAAATTGTGTGGTGGACGTGTGTGCTGCTTGTGAGCTGAACTCCTCCAGGAGTCACCCCAGAGTCCTTTCAGCTCCTCTTCCATGTCTGGGATTCTCCCTCCAGTGGTCCAAGACTGCCTTGAATGGCCACTTCTATGTGTGACTCCCAGAAGTTCAAATATTTTAATTAATGAGTGGATTTCCTCATGGGACCACTGCTCAGTATGAGGCCCAGGCCTCCACCACTGCTGTCAATTCCTGTCACCTGACAAAACCGTAACCAGCCAGGACATGTCTTATCCCTTTCCTTTGGAGCAAATCTCTCAGGTATTCCCCTCACTTTCATCCCAACAAATTCTATAAAGGCAGTCGAATTGAAGAAAAGTGTCAGATCAGCCTCTTGCCTAACCACTCATCCAAGATCACTCAGTTCCATACACTGGAGTGACTGCAGCCTTTTTCAGCTGAACCCCCGGTAATCATCGATTTTTTTTTTTCAATTGAGCCACCCCCCCGCCAGTACCTTTCCACTGGGTGGGTATTCCCTGGCATCTTTCAGGCAGCCCCCCACCTAGTATCTTTCACTTGGGTGGGAATTTCTTGTATCTTTCAACCAAGCCCCACTCTGTCTAGACCATGAGTGGGTGTGCCCTGTATATTTCACACAGGCCCCACCCCCAGTTTCTCTCCAACCAGGAGTGGGCTCACCACCTGCTCACCACCAAATAGAATCAAAATCTTAACCAATACGGGATATTCGAAAACTGGGAGAGACTTACCCAAATTTGTCTGCACTCCCTGAGGAGACCACTGCTGTTACCAAAGCTCTGGTTCCTTGTGGAGTTCATGAGAAGGAGGTAAGTTCACTGTGGGTCACTTCCTTGGACACCATAACTGTCTACTAAAAAGATGCACAGCTTGAGAGTGGCAAGTTGTTTTATTTGGGGGCAAAATGAGGACTGGAGCCCGGGAGACAGCACCTCAGATAGCTCTGGGAGACTGCCCCGAAGAGGCAGTGGGGGAAGGTCAATATATAAGATTCTGGGGAAGGGGGAGTTCAGTACCATTAAGCACTCATGCTACAAAACGTTTCCTTCTAGTCAAGAGGATCTGATGTCGTCATGAAGGGAGGTATTGATTCTCTAGATATGAGAGATGCTAGGATTTGTAATTTTTGTTCAGTCCCTCAGTCATGTCAGCTCTTTGGGACCCCATGAACTGCAGCACACAGCTTCCCTGTCCTTCACTATCTGAGTAAACTCAAACTGATGTGCATTTGAGTTTTCACAAATGAATGTCCATTGAACTGGTGATGTCATCCAACCGTCTCATCCTCTGTCGACCCCTTCTCTTCCCACCCTCAATCTTTCCCAGCACCAGGGTCTTTTCTATTTAGTTGGCTCTTTGCATTTGCAGATACTCAAAGTATTGGAGCTTCAGCTTCATCATCAGTCCTTCCAATGAATATTCAGGGTTGATTTCATTTAATATTGACTAGTTTGATCTCCTTACTGTCCAAGGGATTCTCAAGAATCTCCTTCAGCACCACAGTTAGAAAGCACCAATTCTTTTTTTTTTTTTTTAATTTTTAAACATTTTTTTGCTTTACAATATTGTATTGGTTTTGCCATACATTAACATGAATCCACAGGTGTACATGAATTCCCAACCCTGAACTCCCCTCCCACCTCCCTCCCCATATCATCTTTCTGGGTCAAGGAAAGCACCAATTCTTCAGCCTTCAACCTTTTTTATGGTCCAGCTCTCACATCTGTACATGACTACTGGAAAAACCATAGCTTGAACTATACAGACCTTTGTAGGCTATGTGACATCTCTTTTAAAATATGCTGTCTAGGTTTGTCATAGCTTTCTTCCAAGGAGCAAGCGTCTTTTAACTTCATGGCTGCCGTTACAATCAGCAGTGATTTTGGAGCCACCCCAAAATAAAGTCTGTCACTATTTTCTTTTTTTCCCGTCTATTTGCCATAAAGGAATGGGACTAGACGCTATGATCATATTTTTTTTAACACTGAGTTTTAAGCCAACTCTTTGACTCTCTTCTTTTATCTTCATCAAGAGGCTCTTTAGTTCCTCTTCACTTTCTGCCATTAGGGTGGTTTCCTGTGCATATCAGAAGTTATTGATATTTTCCTGGTAATCTTGATTTCAGCTTGAGCTTCATCCAGCCTGACACTTCGCAGGATGTACCCTGCATATGAATTAAATAAGCAGGGTGACAATATACTTGACATACTGCTTTATCAGTTAGAGAGCAGTCTATTGTCTTCTGTCTGGTACAAAGTGTTGCTTCTTGATCTGCATACAGGTTTCTCAGGAGGCAGGTAAGGTGGTCTGGTATTTCCATCTCTTGAAGAATTTTCCAGTTTGTTGTGATCCACACAGTCAAAGAATTAGTGTACTCAATGAAGCAGAAGTAGATGTTTTTCTGAAATCCTCTTGCTTTTTCTGTGATCCAGTGGAAGTTGACATTTTGATCTCTGTTTCCTCTGCCTTTTCAAAATTCAGCTTGTACATCTAGAAGTTCCTGGTTCATGTACTGTTGAAGCCTAGCTTGAAGGATTTTGAGCATTACCTTTCTAGCATGTGAGATGAGTGCAAGTGTGCTGTAGTTTGAACATTCTTTGGCATTGCCTTTCTTTGGGATTGGAATGAAAACTGACCTCTTCCATTTCTGTGGCCACTGCTGAGTTTTCCAAATTTGCTGGCATATTGAGTACAGCAGTTTAACGGCATCATCTTTGAGGATTTGAAATATCTCAGCTGGAATTCCATCACTTCTACTAGCTTTGTTCCTAGGAATTCTTCTTAAGGTCCATTTGACTTCACACTTCAGGATGTCTGGATCTAGGTGAGTGACCACACCATGTTGGTTATCTGGGTCATTAAGACATTTTTGTATAGTTCTTCTGTTATGCAAGGATTGGGATCATAAAATCTGTTCATGAAAATACCCAACTCTGCAAAGACCTGTCCCACCAGATTCCCTGGAGCATGAGTGCCTCACTCCGCCCTGAACGCCTTCTGAGGGTGTTGAAGGCCAACAGCCTCAGAAGCAGAGGTTCAGTCTCCACGGAGGCAGGTAGCAAATGTCCTGTTGTTCAGTTGCTGGCAGTGCTCTTGGCATGTGCCAGTTTGTAGTGGGAGGACACAGCTCTCAGATAGCTGAGGGGCTGTTCTGAATCGTAAGGGGGTAGAAAGGACATACAGGAGTTTTGGCAAAAAAAAACCACCACCATAAATAAAAACTCCAATGACCCCCCCGCCCTTCCCCACCATCCAAGAAAAAAAGCAAAAACCCAGGTAGAGGTAACATCAAAAGATTACTGCTGATCAATGAAAACCAGATATCCCAAGTTAATGAATTTAGTATGCTTCTATGTATGGGAAGATACAAGCGTCTGGTCTTATTGGAGTTATTCCTTTGATATGCATCTTGACTATCAAGGACCAATATCATGTTTTTCTCCATCCTGAATCCCTCAGGGTGAACCCAGTGGAGGCGTGTGTGTGTGTGTTGTGTGTGTGGCTGCAGTGGTTCATGGTTTAATGGCCACAATATTCTTTGTTTACTAATATGGCAGGGGACGTTCCTTGTATACAGGCTGCTGTAACAAACTGCCCAGATTGGGTAGCTTAAACAACATATATTTGTTGCCTCACAGTTTTGGAGGCTGGAAGTGAAAAACTCAAGGTTCAGGGAGTGTTGATTCTTCCTGAGGGCTGAGTGGAAAAGATCTGCTCCTGACTTTTCTCTTCAGTTGGCAAAAGGCCATTTTTTCCCTGTGTCTCTTCCCATCCTCTTCCCTCTCTACCCATCTCTGTGTCTAATTTTCCTCTTCTTATAAAGACACAGTCCTATTGGACTAGAGCCCACCCTTAGGACCTCATTGTAACTTGAATGCCTCTGTGAAGACCCTCTCTCCTAATCGGGTCACTTTCTAATTCTTGGGGGTTAGGACTCAATATACAATTCTGGGGCCACAGGCAGAACACCATTTAGGCCAGTAACAGCTGCTGTAGTTATGATTCAGTCACTCAGTTGTGTCTGACTCTTTGAGACCCCATGGCCTGCCACGTGCCAGGCTTCCATATTCCTCACTATCTCCTGGAGTTTGCTCAAACTCATGTCGATTGAATCTATGAAGAAGACATCCAACCACCTCATCCTTTGTGGTCCACTTCGCCTCCTGCCTTCAATCTTTCCCAGCAACTGGGCCTTTTCCAGTGAGTCAGCTCCTCACATGAAGTGGCCAAAATATTGGAGTTTCAGTTTCAGCATCAACATTTCAGTTTCAACATTCAGTTTCAGTTCTTACAATGTATATTCAGGATTGGTTTCCTTTAGGATTGACTAGTTTGATCGCCTTGCTGTCCAAGAGACTGTCAAGTGTCTTCTCCAGCACCACAGTTAGAAAGCCTAGATCCTTTGGCTCTCAGCCTTCTTTATGGTCCAGCTCTCCCCATACATGACTGCTGGAAAAACCATAGCGTGGACTATATGGATCTTTGTCAGCCAAGTGATGTTTTGCTTTTCAATATGCTGTCTAGGTTTGTCGTAGGTTTTCTTCCAAGGAGCAAGTGCCTTTTAATTTCGTGGTTGCAGTCATCACCATCTGCAGTGATTTTGGTGACCAAGAAAATAAAGTCTGTCACTGTCTCCATTTTTTCCCCATATATTTGCCATGAAATGTTGGGACTGGAAGCCATCATCTTAGGTTTTTGAATGTTGAATTTTAAACCAGTCTTTTCACTCTCTTTCACCTTCATCAGGAGTCTCTTTAGTTCCTCTCCCCTTCCTGCCATTAGGGTGGTGTCATCTGCATATCTGAGCTTATTGATCTTTCTCCTGGTGATCTTGATTTCAGCTTGAGCTTCATCCAGCCTGGCATTTTGCATGACGTACTCTGCATATAAGTTAAATAAGTAAGATAACAGTATACAGCCTTGATGTACTCCTTTACCAATTTGGAACCGGTTCGTTGTCCCCTGTGTGATTCTAACTGTTGCTTCTTGACCTGCATACATGTTTCTCAGGAAGCAGGTAACATGGTCTGGTATTCCCATCTCTTTAAGGATTTTCCACAGTGACACACAGTCAAAGGCTTTAGTGTAGTCAATGAAGCAGAAGTAGATGTTTATCTGGAATTCCTTTGCTTTTTCTGTGATCCATCAAATGTTGGCAATTTGATCTCTGGTTCCTCCACCTTTTCTAAATCCAGCTTATACATATGGAAATTCTCAGTTCATATACTGTTGAAGCCTCGCTTGAAGGATTTTGGGCATTACCTTTCTAGCACATGAAATGAGTGCGAGTGTGTTGTAGTTTGAACATTCTTGGGCATTGTCCTTTTTTGGGGGGTTTGAATGAAAACTGACCTTTTGCAGTCCTGTGGCCACTGCTGAGTTTTCCAAATTTGCTGGGATATTGAGTGCAGCACTTTCACAGCATCATCTTTTAGGATTTGAAATAGCTCAACTGGAATCCATCACCTCTACTAGCTTTATTCATAGTAATGCTTCCTAAGGCCCACTTGACTTCACTCTCTAGGATGTCTGGCTCTAGGTGAGTGCTCACATCATTGTGATTGTCTTGGACATTAAGATCTTTTTGTATAAGTATTCTGTGTATTTTTGCCACCTCTTCTGAATGTCTTCATCTGTTAGGTCCATACCATTTCTGTGCTTTATTGTGTACATCTTTGCATGAAATGTTCCCTTGGTATATCTATTTTTCTTGAAGTGATCTCTAGTCTTTTCCATTCTATTGTTTTCCTCAATTTCTTTACTCTGTTCCCCTCAGATAGCTTTCTTATCTCTCCTTTCTATTATAACTCTGCATTCAGAAGGAATCATCTTTCCCTTTCTCCTTTGCCTTTCATTTCTTTTCTTTTCTCAGCTATTTGTTAGGCCTCCTCAGACAACCATTTGGCCTTCGTACTTTTTTTTTTCCTCAGAGATGATTTTGATCAACCCCTCCTGTTCAATGTCAGGAACCTCTGTCCACAGTTCTTCTGGTACTCTGTCTATCAGTTCTAATCCCTGGAATCTATTTGTCACTTCCACTGTATACTCATAAGGGATTTGGTTTAGGTCATACCGAATGACCTAGTGGTTTTCCCTATTTTCTTCCATTTAGGTCTGAATTTTGCAATAGTAAGTTCATAATCTGAGTCACAGTCAGCTCCCAGTCTTGTTTTTGCTGGCTGTATAGAGCTTCTCCATCTTTGGCTACAGTGAATAGAATCAGTCTGATTTCACTATTGACCATCTGGTGATGTCCATTTGTGGAGTGTCTCCTGTGTTGGTGGAAGAGGGTGTTTTGCTATGACCAGTGTGTTCTCTTGGCAACACTCTGTTAGCCTTTGCCCTGCTTCATTTTGTTCTCCAAGGCCAAATTTGCCTGTTACTTCAGGTATCTCCTGACTTCCTTCTTTTGCATTCCAGTCCCCTATTATGAAGATGACATCTTTTTATTTTTTTGGTGTTGTTTCTAGAAGGTCTTGTAGGTCTTTATATAACTGTTGTATTTCTGTTTTCTCAGCATGGGTGGTTGGGGCTTTGACATGAGTTGCTGTGACAATGAATGGTTTGCCTCGGAAAGGAACCAAGATCCTTCTGTCATTTTTGAGGTTACACCAAGTACTGCATTTCGGTCCTATGATGGCTACTCCATTTCTTCTAAGGGATTCTTGCCCACAGTAGTAGATATAATGGTCATCTGAATTAAATTCTCCCATTCCTGTCCATTTTAGTTCACTGATTCCTACAATGTCAATGTTTAGTCTTGTCAGCTCCTGTTTGACCACTTCCAGTTTACCTTGATTCTGGACCTAACATTCCAGGTTCCTATGCAATATTGTTCTTTACCATATGGGACTTTAATTTCACCACCAGACATATCCACAGCTGGGTGTTGTTTCTGCTTTGCTCAGCTTGCTTATTCCCTCTGGAGTTATCTCTCCGCTCTCCTCCAGTAGCATTTTGGACACCTACTGACCTGGGGGGTTCATTTTTCAGCGTCATATCTTTTTTCCTTCATACTGTTCATGGGGTTCTCAAAGCATGAGACATATTAAAACATACATATGTGAGAAAATGCACAGCAAGAGATCTCATAGCGTTGTTTTCCAAACTTAGTTATGAATCAGATATCACAATTTAAAACTCACTAATTGTAAGTAACAGTTGGAATACGAAAATTTTAAAAAGGCTTTGTTCTCCCCTACACACTTTTTTTTCTTTTGGTTTCAGGAATTAGAGATTGTCTAGATAATCTAAGTGATCCAGGGAGCTGTGGTCTCAAGTCATTGGAGGAATTATTTCCTCAGGGCAAGAATTCTGAAGAGACCTTTTTTTTTTTTTTCCCCTTCCAACTTTCTCTGGAGTCTAAAGAATATTCTGACCACATTGTCAAAAATCATCTTTATTTTTCTGTGGTCATAGTTTTATAGCCATAATTTAGACCAAATAGTGCTCAAATTGGCCCTGATAACAAGGTCAGATTTGTCGCAGCAGGGACTGTCGCTCTAGGGAAGTGGGGCCTCAGTTTGATCATCCCCAGGCTATTGATTAACAGGAGAAAGTCCTGGACATAAAGGAACTTCAGTCAATTTTCCTATTCTGTGTCAATAAAGATCTGATATTTTTAGGCCATTTTTCTTTTTGTTGGATCATAGCTGTAGGCTGACCAGTCATTTAAAAATTTTTTGAAGGGGTTCCCACCTAGGGTGTGGAACCTTAGAAGAAGAGCTTCCCATTTTAGCTCGAGCAGTGTACCAGATGTCTGTGTGCTCAAACCAAGCCAACCAAACCGGAAACTCACCAGTGGGGAGTCACACTCCAAATCAAACAAAAGGCCAAGAGATGCCCAGAAATCAAAAGCCAAGTGGCATAAACACCAAATGTGATTTCCTAGTTCCATTAGACCTGCTACCAGGCAGAGTCAGTGCTAGCAGCCTTTTTCAGTTCTGATACATTTTCAAGCAATTTCTTGTTGATTTCCTGCAAATAAGTAACTCTGTCATTTTCTTTTTTCAAAGCTTCTAGATACGGATCATAGTAAGCATGTCCAGCCTTTTCTGGGAGCGAAAATATCAACTTTGGACTGGCAAAGGAGCTCCAACTTAGCCATAATAGGTTGAGATCTCTTAGTATAATTTCCCCAATTGACTAGGTACTTGCAGATATGAACTCTGTACATAGTATACATAAATCTAGCTGGAGTTGAGTCAGAGGCTGGTGCTCTAATGCTCCTCTGTTTTTGAGATTCCGTTTCCCACTCTAAGTTGAATTTCAGGGATAATAACCACTAGTGAAATTGTGTGGTGGGCCTGTGTGCTGGTTGTGAGCTGAACTCCTCCAGCAGTCACCCAGAGTCATTCGAGCCCATCTTACATGCCTTGGATTCTCCCTCTGGTGGGTGCTCAGGTTGCCAGTTGTTACGCATGACCCCTGGAGGGACGAACAAATATTTTAACTAATGAATGATTTTCCCTATGGGACTGTTAGCAGAAGACTGGGGGGTCCGGCCGCTCACTGCTCAAAAGCCAATAAACAGGCCAAAGTGGTGGAAAGGAAAATTTGCTTTATTTCAGATCTTGGCAACTGGGGGTGTGGATGGGAGGGTGATAGCCATGTATCGAAAGGCCAACTCCCCCCTTCCACAACAAGCAGGGGGTGAGAGCTTTCATAGATCGGGGGTTGGGGGGGCGGCTACCTGCAGAAACAGCACAGCCATCTCTAACCATCAGCTTCAAACTGGTCATCGGTGTGGTTTGATCACCATCATCTTGGTTAGGTACAGTTAATCTTCAGTTCCAGGGTTCATTTGATCCTGTATCTCTGTGGTCAGTTCTTGGAATTGTGGCAGCTCATGTCCAGGATACAGCCTGGTCATCATGTAGGTAACTTCTCCCACCTGAGGTTTCAGTATCCATAAGACAGCTCACTGGCTGTGACTCAGAATATTACCTGTAGGCTTTGAGAAGAAACTAAAGGTCCTTGGCTTTGCTTAAGGGCTACGTTATTATTATTATTTGGTCTTCTTCGGCTGTTTTCCTTTGTTATCGCATGTTCTCATTTTTCTGATTACACATATTCTTTGTCTAAAGCTTTCCACAGACAAAAGGCAGGCAGAGGTCATAGTGGGGGGCAGCGAGGACCAGAGTCTGCACTGTTTCAGGACACTGCCCATGTGAGGCCGAGAGCTCCAGCACTCGTAAATGTCTCACTCACCTGAGAAATCCATAACCTCCCTGGAGGGGTCTTGTCCCTTTATTTGCAGCAAAACTTTCATACATTCTTACTTTTCTCCCGACAAATTCTCTAAAGGCAGTCGAATTGAGGAAAAGTATCAGATCAGCCTCTTACCTAACCACTCAGCCAAGACCACTCAGTCCCCAGCAACGGTGGAACCTCAGCATCTTTCAACCAAGCCCTGGGTAGTCCTCCATTTTTTCAATTGAGCTCCACCGCCCCCCTGCCCCATACCTTTCCACTGGGTGGGTATTCCCTGGCATCTTTCAGGCAGCCCCTCACCCAGAATCTTTCACCTAGGGGGGTGAGTTTCTCAGTGTCCTTCAATAGAGCCCCACTCAGTTTCTAGACCATGACTGGATATGCCCCGGATATTTCACCCCCCACCCCCAGCATCTTTCCAGTTGGGAAGGGGCAGGTAAACTGCACCACTGCCATATAAAACTCAGAATCAGAATCGGTATGGAGATTTGTGAACCAGGAGAGACTTTCTCAAATTCATCTGCACTCCCCGAGGAGGAAGATGGGTGCAAGGGCCGCTGCTGGTTCCAAAGCTCCGGGTCCTCCTGGAGTTCAGGTGAAAGAAGAAAGTGCACTCTGGGTNATCGGTATGGAGATTTGTGAACCAGGAGAGACTTTCTCAAATTCATCTGCACTCCCCGAGGAGGAAGATGGGTGCAAGGGCCGCTGCTGGTTCCAAAGCTCCGGGTCCTCCTGGAGTTCAGGTGAAAGAAGAAAGTCCACTCTGGGTTGCTTCGTCTGTTGCCATCACTGTCGAGTAAAAAAGACGCGCAACTTGAGAGAGGCGAGTTAAGTTTTATTTGGGGCAAAATGAGGGCCGCAGCCCAGGAGGCAGCACCTCAGATAGCTCTGAGACTGCTCCAAAGAGGGAATGGGGGAAGGTCAATATAAAAGATTCTGGTGAAGGGGGAGTTCAGTACAATTAAGCACTCATTTTACAGAAGGTTTTCTGCTACTCAAGAAGACCTGATGTCATCATGAAGGGATGTAGTGCTGTTAGAGAAGAGGAGAAGCAAGGATTTGCTTCTGACATTGCTCAGTCATGTCTGACTCTTTGGGACCCCATGGACTGCAGCACAATAGGCCTTCCTGTCCATCACTGTCTCCTGGACTTTGCTCAAACTCATTTCCACTGAATCGGTGCTGCCATCCAACCAACTCATCCTCTGTTGTTCCCTTCTTCTCCTGCCTTCAATCTTTCCCAGCATCATCCTCTTTTCTAATGAGTCAGCGCTTCAAATCAGGCAGCCAAAGTTTTGGAGCTTCAGCATCATTCCTTCCAATGTATATTCAGGGCTGATTTCCTTTAGGATGGACTAGTTTGATCTCCTTGCTGTCTAAGGGGCTCTCAAGCATCTTCTCCAGCATCACAGTTCAAAAACCTCAGTTCTTTGGTGCTCACCCTTCTTTATAATACAACTCTCACATCCATAAGTGACTACTGGAAATACCATAGCTTGGAGTATACAGACTTTTCTTGGCAAAATGATGTCTCTGCTTTTGAATATGCTGTCTAGGTTTGTCAGAGCTTTTCTTCCAAGGAGCAACCGTCTTTTAATTTCATACCTACAGTCACCGTCCACAGTGATTTTGGAGCCCAAGAAAATAAAGTCTGTCGTTGTTTTCATTCCCCCAACCCTCTATTTTTCATGAAGTAATGGAACTGGATGCCAGTATATTAATTTTCTGATTGTTCAGTTTTAAGCCAGCATTTCTACTCGTCTCTCACTTTCATCAAGATGCTCTTTATATATATATATATATATATTTTAAATTTTTTTAGTTCCTCTTCATTTTCTGCCATAAGGGTGGTATCATCTGCATATCTGATGTTACTGATATTTCTCCCAGCAATCTTGATTCCAGGTCGAGCTTCATCTAGCCAGGCAGTTCACATGATGTACTCTGCATAGAGGTTAAATAAATAAGGTGACAATATACAGACTTGACGTACTCCTTTTCCAATTTGGAACCAGTTCCATACCATTTGTAACTGTTGCTTCTTGACTTGCACACCAGTTTCTCACGAGGCAGGTAAGATAGTCTGGTATTCCCATCTCTTATTTTCCACAGTTTTTTGTGATCCACACAGTCAATGGCTTTAGCATAGTCAATGAAGCAGAAGTAGGTGTTTTTCTGTATTCCCTTGCTTCTTCTATGATCCAGCAGATGTTGGCAATTTGTTCTCTTGTTCCTCTGCCTTTTCTAAATCCAGCTTGTACACCTGGAAGTTCTCAGTTCACATATTGTTGAAGCCTAGCTTCAAGAATTTTGGGCCTTACCTTGCTAGCGTGTGAAATGAATGTGTTAGTTTGAACATTCTTTGGCATATCCCTTTTTGGGATTGGAATGAAAACTGACTTTTTCCAGTCCTGTGGTCACTGCTGATTTTTTCAATGTTGCTGGCATACTGAATACAGCACTGTAACAGCATCATCGTTTAGGATTTGAAATAGCTCAGCTGGAATTCTGTCACCTCCACTAGCTTTGTTCATAGTAATGCTTCCTAATCCTGCCTGATGGCACACTCCAGGATATCTGCAGTCACCATTTGCAGTGATTTTGGAGCCTAAGAAAATAAAGTCTCTCACTGTTTCCATTGTTTCCCCATCTGTTTGCTATCAAGATGGGACTGGATACCATGATCTTAATTTTTTGAATATTGAGTTTTAAACCAGCTTTTCCAGTCTCCTTTTCTCCTTCATCAAAAGACTCTTTAGTTCCTCTTCACTTTCTGCCATTAGGTGGTGTCATCTGCATATCTGAGGTTATTGATATTTCTCCCGGCAATCTTGATTCCAGCTTGATCTTCAGAAGCCTGGAATTTTGCATGATGTACTTTGCATATAAGTTAAATAGGAGGTGACAATATACAGCCTTGATGTACTCCTTTCCCAGTGTGGAACCAGTCTGTTGTTCCAATCCAGTTCCAGGTATTGCTTCTTGACCTGCATACAGATTTCTCAGGAGGCAGGTAAGGTGGTCTGGTATTTCCGTCTCTTTAATAACTATCCAAAGTTTGTTGTAATCCGCACAGTCCAAGGCTTTAGCACAGTCAGTGAAGCAGAAGTAGATGTTTTTCTGGAATTCTCTTCTTTTTTCTATGATCAAACAGATGTTGGCAATTTGATCTCTGGTTTCTCTGCCTTTTCTAAATCCAGCTTGTATATCTTGAAGCTCTCAGTTTACATACTGTTGAAGCCTCACTTGAAGGATTTTGAGCATTACCTTGCTAGCATGTGACTTGAGGGCAATTGTGCGGTAGTTTAAACATTCTTTAGCATATCCCTTTTTGGAATTGGAATGAAAACTGACCTTTTCTAGTCCTATGGTCACTGCTGATTTTTTCAATGTTGCTGGCATACTGAGTGCAGCACTTTTAACAGCATCATCTTTTAGTATTTGAAATAGCTCAACTGGAATTCCATCACCTCCTCCAGCTTTGTTCATGGTAATGGTTCCTAAGGCCCACTTGACTTCACACTCCAGGATGTCTGGCTCTAGGTGAGTGATCACACCATTGTGGTTATCCAGGTCATTAAGAGCTTGTATAGTTCTTCTGTGTATTCTTGCCACCTCTTCTTAATATCTTCTGCTTCTGTTAGGTCCATACCATTTCTGTTGCATGAAATGTTCCCTTGGTATCTTTAATTTTCTTGAAGAGATCTCTGCTGCTGCTGCTGCTAAGTCGCTTCAGTCGTGTCCGACTCTGTCCAACCCCACAGACGGCAGCCCATTGGGCTCCGCCATCCCTGGGATTCTCCAGGCAAGAACACTGGAGTGGGTTGCCATTTCCTTCTCCAATGCATGAAAGTGAAAAGTGAAAGGGAAGTCGATCAGTCGTGTCTGACTTAGTGACCCCATGGACTGCAGCCTCCCAGGCTCCTCCGTCCATGGGAGTTTCCAGGCAAGAGTACTGGAGTGGGGTGCCATTGCCTTCTCCGGAAGAGATCTCTAGTCTTTCCCATTCTATTGTTTTCCTCTGTTTCTTTGCATTGTTCACATAAGAAAGCTTTCTTATCTCTCCTTGCTTTTCTCTGGAAGTCTGCATTCAGATGGGTGTATCTTTCCTTTTCTCCCTTGCGTTTCACTTCTTTGCTCAGCTATTTGTAAGGCCTCCTCAGACATTTTGCGTTTTTGCACTTCTTTTTCTTGGGGATGGTTTTGATCACCACCTCCTGTCCAATGTTATGAACCTCTGTCCATAGTTCTTCTGGCACCTGTCTGTCAGATCTAATCCCTTGAATCTATTTGTCACTTCACTATATAATTGTAGCTGATTTGATTTAGGTCATACCTGAATGGCCTAGTGGTTTCCCCTACTTCCTTCAATTTAAGTCTAAATTTTGCAATAAGGAGTTTATGATCTGAGCCACTGTCAACCCCTGGTCTTGTTTTGCTGACTGTATATTGCTTCTCCTTTGGCTGGCTGCAAAGAATATAATCAGTCTGATTTCGCTGTTGACCATCTGGTGATGTCCATGTGTAGCGTCTTCTCTTGTGCTGTTGGAAGAGAGTGCTTGCTGTGACCAGTGCATTCTCTTGGCAACGCTCTTTTAGCCTTTGCCCTGCTTCATTTTGCACTCCAAGCCCAAACTTCCCTGTTACCCCAGGTATCCTCTGACTTTCTTCTTTTGCATTCCAGTTCCCTATGATGCAAAGGACATCTTTTTTGGTGTTTGTTCTAGAAGGTCTTTGGGCCTTCATATAATTGTTCAGCTTCTTTGGTATGAGTGGTTGGGGCACAGACTTCGATTACTGTGATACTGAATGGTTTGCCTTGGATACGAACCGAGATCATTTTGTTGTTTTTGAGATTGTACCCAAGTATTGCATTTCAGACTTGTTGACTCTGAGGGCCACCCCATTTCTCTAAGGGATTTTTGCCAAAGGTAGTAGATGTAATGGTTATCTGAATTCAATTTGCCCATTCCCATCCTTTTTAGTTCAGTGATTCCTAAAATGTCGATGTTCACTCTTGCTATCTCCTGTTTTCACCACTCCCAATTTACATTGATTTATGGACCTAACATTCCAGGTTACTACCCAGTATTGTTCTTTACAGCATTGGGCTTTGCTCACCACCAGAGAGATCCACTCGTAGGCAGTCAGTTCTGCTTTGGCTCAGCCTCCTCATTCCTTCTGGAGCAATTTCTCTGCTCTTCCCCAGTAGCATAGTGAACACATACCAACCTGGGGGTCTCTCTCACTGTCATATCCTTTTGCCTTTTCATCCTGTTCATGGGGTTCTCAAGGCAAAAATGCTGAAATGGTTTGCCATCCCCTTCTCCAGGGGACCACGTTTTGTGAGAACTCTTCCACCGTGACCCATCCACCTTGGGTGGCCCTACATGGCATGGCTCACACAAAGCTGCAATCCATGTGATCATTTTGGTTAGTGTAGCAAAGATGGCAGAGTGGAAGGACGCGTGTTCATCTTTTCCTGTGAGGGTTTGGGAGTCTCTTGTGGTCGACAGTGGCCTGCTGCGGGGTCAGAGACCCTGACGGCAGCTGTCCTGGGAGGCGCAGCCTGCCGGCGTAAGTCCTTTTGGAGGAGGTTGCTATGACCCAAGTAAGAGTGATCGCCTGGAAAGGTGTGTGGTGTGCTGATCAGCAGAACTCCTTTTCCGTGGAGAGTGGGTGGAGATGAGGAACTTGTGGGGCATCCCTGCCCTTGGGGGCCTGCTTTCTATCGCTGAAGCTGCCTCTAAGTGACTGAAGCTTTCCAAGGATTCATTTATGGCTTCTCCTGGGTGAACAGGCAAAAGTCCTAACATTCACCACAACACTTTAGCTACTTTTAAAATGTGCCCTAATCATGTAGACGCTGCAGAGGGTCTGAGCAGGTGACTTTCCCTGTGGAGGGCATTCTCTGTGGAAGTGGGCTTTTCTCGGGGGAAGAGAGGGGGGAACCAAGCCGAAATGAGGGCAGGAGATCCTCAGCCTCCCGGGGACAGCAGCGCATTTTGGATTTCTTCTCTTTGGCTTAAAGGTGGCAAAATAGTGGGACATGGCTCAAACAGACGGGCTGGCTTTGGCCCAGGGCAGGCCCTGGTGTGTGACCCCAGACCCTGTAGCATCCTGTGAGGCCAAGTGACTCGTCAGAAATTTAGAGCAATGGAATAACCGGATGGAAAAAAGGAACTGTGTCTCATTCACTCGGCGGTTTCCTTCCAAATGGGAAAGGTACATCGTCTCCTTCGCTCAGTTCTAGAGTTTCCCTAGGAAGGGTTATCAGATGTTGTAATTGTTATTATTGGCTTAAAACAAGGGAAATTGTCTCACGGTTCTGCATTCTGGAAGTCTGAAATCAAGGTATGGATAGGCCACGCTCCCTCTGAAACCTGTGGTGGCATCCTCTCTGGCCTCTTCCTAGTTTGTTGGGGGTGGGGTGGGGGGGTTGCCAGTCGTCTCTGGTGTTCTTGCATTGTAAATCCAATCCTTCTGTTGGTCTAAGCCGTCCCTTGTGTTATACTTTGTCACTGCAGCCCTAGGAAGCCAGCACACCCCCTGAGGGCAGTAGGAAGCAAGGAAAGGACATTCAGAAGTGGAGTGACTGGTTCTCTGATCTGGAAATTGTTAAAGAGCTACCAGGTGTGACTTAATACATCTACAGATTGCAGTGTGATTACAACCCTAGCACTAGTGAATGCCTCCATCGTGGGGGAAGACCCCCTGGAGGAGGGCATCACAACGCATTTCGGTATCCTTGCCTGGGGAGCCTTGCCACGGACAGAGGAGCCTGGCGGGCTACAGTCCATGGGGTTGCAAAGAGTAGGATGAGACTGAGTGGCTAAATGGCACCAACAGCAACGCTGAAGTTTATCACACAGTGTCGTCTGTCTTCTTTCCGCCCTGGATCTGATTTCTGGGCCTTCCTTCTCTACTGGTTGCAAGTTTGTGCTCCCTAAACCATGTCTCCCCAGTGCCCACCCTTCCCAGCCCCTGGTAACCACCATTCTACTCTCTGTTATTATAAGTTTGGTTTTTAAGATTCCACATATAAATGAGATCATACGATACTTTGGCCACCCGATGCGAAGAGCTGACTCATTGGAAAAGACCCTGATGCTGGGAAAGATAGGGGGCAGGAGGAGAAGGAGACGAAAGAGGATGAGATGGCTGGATGGCATCACTGACTCAATGGACATGGGGTTTGGGTGGACTCTGTGAGTTGGTGATGGACAGGGAGGCCTGGCGTGCTGTGGTTCATGGGGTTGCAATGAGTAGGACACGACTGGGCGACTGAATTGAACTGAACTTATACAGTATTTGTCTTTCTGTCTGACTTTGCTCACATAGCATCATCCCTTCAATGGCCATCCATGTTGTGGCAAATGGTAGGATATTCTCTTTTCTCATAAGCGAACAATATTCCATTATATGTACACATCACATGCTCCTTATCCATTTAACCTCTCTTACTCTGATTTTCCTGGGACAAAAGTTCTTGATCTTACTAAGAAGAGAAGTTTCTGCGGTTTCCAACTCCTAAAATGAAATCTCTTCCCTTCCTCTCCTCTGAATTCCCTTGCTCACTCTTCCTGTGGTTGCCTTTCCTTTTACGGTCCTGTCTTCTTTTCCTTAATTGTCAGTCCTTATTAAAAGACAAAAGAATTGGATGGAGTTGGTCCCTGACCCTGGTCCGGTGCAGCCTTGCAAGAGAGGAGGGGCTGGAGATGAGACAGGAAGGATCAGGGCATTGCCGTGACCGCTGGAACCATCTGAATCTCCAGGGTCCCTGCTCGTGTAGCTATCGATTTCAGTTTATAACTGTCACTTAGGACGAATGTGGCTCTGATGATGAACATGTTTTGAAGGGGAAACAAACAGGGGATGATTGACTTGTTACTGAAAAATAAAACTAGATTCCAGCAGAGAAGAAGAGAAAGATGTCAGAATAATTTAGCAGGGTGGTGAAGGAAAGTCACAAGATACACAACTTAGCAGCATCTCTGATCATCATCAGGAAGGAGAATCAACAGGTCCTTGTTCGGAATTTTCAGACAGAGCTGACTTGGGCTTCCGGACTCTCCTGGGTTCCTGAGATCTTGTGAAAAGATCCGCCAGGATCAGATTTACCTCCTTCACTGGTAGCAGGGGTGGGTGGGGGGATAATGTTCCCTACCTTTTCCAAAATTAAAAGAAAAAAAAAACCCAACATGATTCCTCTGTGGCACCTCCCCCACCTGAGATATTAGTGGAGGTTATTTATTCTGCCCACTTCTCTACCCTGTAACAAAGTCTTTCCGAGGAAGAGCTGAAATGCAAAGTCATCTGAAACAAGATAAACATTTCTAATTTGGAGTTGTCCTCTAGAGGTGATCTTTCAGAAGTCTCCAGGGCCTTTGATAAATTAGCTCTCTGGTTCTAATTCCAGGACTGATTGGAAGGGAGATTGAGAAAAAGTGTTGAGAGAAGAGGAATTTGGAGAAATCTTCCTTTGTCAAGGCCAAGACTGTCAACCTTTCTGAGTGAGGGGCTGGCTTGCTCAGCCTGCCCTCCCGGGGTGCGTCTCGGGTGGAGGCCAAGGGGGCAGGGGCCCCTCCTTGGAAAGCATGGACTGTTCAAGTCCCACAGCCTTGGGGTCGTTTCCACTTGACCCCTTCTGTGATATCCGCCCTCTGGCATCTGACTTCACCTCTAAATCTTAGCAACTGCTTTATAAATGAGAGTAATCATAGCATCCACTTCCCTAGTGGCTCAGTGGTAAAAAACTGGCCTGACAATGCAGGAGATGTGAGCTCGATCCCTGGGTTGGGAAGGTCCCCTGGAGAAGGAAATGGCAACCCACTCCAGTATTCTTGCCAGGGAAACCCCATGGAGAGAGGAACCTGGCAGGCTACAGTCCACAAGGTCACCGAAGGGTTAGATACGACTGAATATCTAAACAACACAACAGTCGTGGCGTGTACTTCACAGGCTTATAAATACTTAAATAAAAACTTCACAGAAAGCACTTGGCTCAGTGCAGGGACAGAGAAGCCCGGTGGCATAGAACAGTCCATAGCGTTGCAAAGAGGCTGACAGGACTTGCACAGAGCCTGCAAGGTATAAACTTTTAGTGAAGAGCATCTNGCAGGAGATGTGAGCTCGATCCCTGGGTTGGGAAGGTCCCCTGGAGAAGGAAATGGCAACCCACTCCAGTATTCTTGCCAGGGAAACCCCATGGAGAGAGGAACCTGGCAGGCTACAGTCCACAAGGTCACAGAAGGGTTAGATACGACTGAATAACTAAACAACACAACAGTCGTGGCGTGTACTTCACAGGCTTATAAATACTTAAATAAAAATTTCACAGAAAGCACTTGGCTCAGTGCAGGGACAGAGAAGCCCGGTGGCATAGAACAGTCCATAGCGTTGCAAAGAGGCTGACAGGACTTGCACAGAGCCTGCAAGGTATAAACTTTTAGTGAAGAGCATCCAGTGTGTTTAATGAGGCCCCTTGCAGAGGCCCCAGGACCCACAGTGTCTTACGGGGTCTTAGGGGACCCTCAGCCCAGACTGCTGGCCCTCCAAGGTGTGCCAGCCCCAGCAACTCTGCGTCTGCCTGCACCGTGGAGCAGCCCAAGGTGGCCACGACGGTAGGTGGGCGGAGCCCTGGGGAGGAGCTTCTGTCTTCCTTAGCCTGGATGGAACCTGAGTCTGGCTTTGCGGTTCCTCTGTTGCTGGACATTTTGGCCTCGGCGAGTAGCTCAGCTCATCCCCATGAGCGTAGGGGTGACAAAGCTCCGGAGACCCCCTTTTTTGCAGACCCACAGAGGGGATGCTCCCTGCCTGGAGGCTGAGGCGCTGCAGGGCCTGCTCCCCCGCTCAGTGTTAATCAGGTTGCCCGGGCTTCTCCCCCAGCGCGCTGTATCTGTCTTCACTGAAGCATGCTCTCGGTAATTTCATTGTGGGGTTTTCCATTAAAAAGTTTGATTAATTCCATAAATATTAAAATAAGACAGATAATTAGAATCCAGGTACTCACTGTTACACGAAAGCGGTCAGGTCGGCACTAAATTATTATTATTAATAATAAGCACTCGCGCAGCCCTGGTAATGAGTGCCGAGGAAAAGAAGGGCCCACAACCGCTGTTATTAACACCATTCCCGCAGGACGGTCTGAAGCAGGGGCAGTGAGCGTCGTCTCC